>CACRXP010000091.1:409877-464813 GCA_902702965.1 Spirometra erinaceieuropaei | reverse complement strand
TGCTCAGACGAAGGATTGCCTACAGGCGCTGTTAATGCATTTTAGGGCATGAAATCACTCGGATCTGACGTTAGAGTCGATGAAACACCCGGTTTTCTTAAAATAACCTGCATGTTTACATCCTGCTTCACATGACTTAGGCAGAACAAAAACCATTTTCAAGCGCATAAATTTTTGCTTGATCAAGATTCCGAGGTTAGATTGTTCTCCTCTCAAGAAAAAACACAGTCGGATGCGCAATCCACGTCTACAACAGCAATCAGCACAGGAAATTGTTCGAATATAAGATAACGCGGATTTCTGCAATATGCCACGATGACCTGGTTTTCGTTCCCTGAGTGGGATCGCATACTGTGCCTCTGTGCCCTAATTTTAGCCGACATTCCAACGCAGGCGGTGGTCCAACGACAGGCCGAAGAGGAAGCAGTCGGTCCACCTTGCTAGCGGGATGTGCATTTAATTCCTCATTCACGGGTTTGATTCGTTGATTTTTCCACGTGCCGCCCCAAACGGACCACCTGGTAGATGCTTTGGACCAACACACGGGGCCACATCGGATACCGACAGGCGTTATTGGGATGCGCACCATAACAAATGCCAAAATTTCGGGGTGCGGTGGCAGACCCAGATGCCGGCAGAGGTTGCGCACACTGGGATCCCTGTCGCTGTTGGTTAAAATCCTAGTAATTTGCTGTGTGGGCCAAGGGGTGTGGAGTGGAGTGCCAAGGTGCGGGATCGACCGTGCCATCCATCTGCGCCCTTCCCCATCTCCGGTCTTCTTGACTCTGTCTTGACACCGGCTCCAGGTGGGGGAGGAGAAGAGGGTGCGGTAGATGCTGTGCAAGTTTGCTCTTACTATAGAAGAATTTACGCGCAAGTCACCGTCCCTGCTCCATCTTGCAATGGGGCACAGGGTAGACATTGTCGGCAACGACGATCGAATTATCAGGTGAAGCATGGGGGTGGACGCAGCGATTGGGCGGCCATCTCCTCCCCCCTCCTTTCGCTTGCCACACGTGTGCTGGACTCTCAGATCACGTGATCGGAACTTCTCTCAACTGGAGGTCACATTAGTGAACGTTGCCGTAAGTCCGTCTCAGATGCAAGGACCTAGTCTGTCCATAATATGGCAAAGCTGCAAGTCACGACTTTTAAGCCGTCGCACTTATTGTAGTAAAGTTGCACAGGGTCAGGGGTGAGATTGTATTCGTCAGCCATATCATAACGATGACTTGCATTGCACCACGCATCTGACTGAGTCGTTTAAATGTAGACTGGAGTCAAGGGGAATGGGGTAACCGCGTCTCGGCGAAGATGGTCGCTGACATCTTTTCCGTCCTCATTTGCCACTGTGTGACATCTGCGACCATAGCATTGCACATCCCGACGTTTCGACCGTTGTCATCGACGACGTAAACTGTCCTGCTCCACCTTGCTGTGGAGCAGGACAGTAACTTGTGCGTTTAAGGGTGATAGTGGACTTTCACAGCATCTGCCGCACTCTTTCCTTCCTCACCTGGACCTGGTGTCAAGACAAAGTCAAGAAGACCGGAGGCGGTGACGACGCAGGTGGATGACTCGGTCGATCCCACACCTTGGCTCTCCACTTCACACCCTCCTGGTCCGCACAGCATACGATCAGGTTTTTGAACAACAACAACAACAACAACAACAACAACAACAACAACAACAACAACAACAACAACAACAACAACAACGGAGAGGTGGCGGCGAGGGTTCCAGTGTGCGCCACGTCTACCACCGCACCCGAAATGCTGGCATTGGTTATCGTACGCATTCCGATAACGCCTGCCAGAGTCTGATATGGCCTCCGTGTTGGTTCAGCGCATCTACCAGGTGGCCCGTTTGGGGGGCACGATACTTCACCTCCCACTAGTAGTCTGACGGACATGTCGGGACCACCTCCCACTCCAGACGCATCACTTGTACGCGTGAAGCCATTCCACATCGTAGTGCTATGTTCCCTCTTAATGATTCGATCTACTTATTTCTCGTAACACAGATTTTATGCGCTTCAAACTTCTTTTATACCATATCCATACACGCGTGTTAGGTGTGATGCTCACCGACCTCGATCAGCGCTTCCGAAACCGGGAAATTAACCCGACTGCTCTGTCTAACCGACAGTGTGTCGTCCCCAACGTTCTTGGCCGCTACAAACTGGCGCCTTTATTCAATGGCCCCGCCAAGTCAAGGTCATTCATTCTCACAGCGAGTGGTTCCAGACTCGTTGACCCCACAGTCTGACGGGATGCAAAATGAGCACGCGTGCTCATTCAGACTGTCGCAGCCGCTCAAGCCCCCCCCCCCCCTTGGACATGCCATCCCTCGGCTAAGGGAACACACACCACTTGAACCTGAACCCGTAAAACCAGTCGACACCTCTCACAGGCATGATGTAACGCGCTGAACGCACCTCCTGGCTTCGCCAACGGCCACTGCTACCTAGCAACGAAGTCCGCACACAATAAATTTCTTCCTCGGGCGAATTCTGCCTTATCCTGATAACTGAGACTATAATTTATGAGTTTAGGGTCGCAAAGTACAACTGCTGCCATTAGCCGCTACTAGTAAGGTGGTTGGCCAAGCATTCGTTTCACCCCCCCCCCCCATCTCTCGCATGCCACACACGTTCTGGTACTTCAGCCCGCGCGAATCGAACTCCCCCCCCCTCCCACCGAGATGTCTTTCTGGTGAAAGTACCCGGGGGGCCACACTAAGAAGGAGGCTTTAAGGCCTGGCTCGCGGCACGGAGCATGGATTTATATGGCCGATTGGCATCTTGCCAAGGCACGGGTTTTAGTGCATGCAGGATGTGGGGGAGGGAGAGGGGAGTGAATTCGATGTTACAGAAGTCAGTCCCCTATAACAACAGTCCTGCATGGTTTACTGTGATGATGCTGGTTTCCCTCCAGGACGTGCGGTGGCGACGAGGTGCCGTGCGCGCACAAGAACTTTGCGCAGACCTTGCGCTTGTTCGTGTCAAAAATTGCCTTGCCTGATGTTTATCCCCAAAAAGTTGCTTAGATTGTTTTCTTAACCAACCGATGCCCTCCTGCCGTACTTGTCCAGCCTTAAAAAAGCGAGTTCCTGCATGCATTGAAACTCACCAACTATTATCCTGATGTTTTCGATTGGTCATCAAGGCCAAACCATTCATTGTTAAAATGAAGCGTGAATACTGGTTAGCGTGTTATACCGTCTTGAGTACACTTCAGTTCGTCCGGGTAGATTGAACACGGAAAAACGCCTACTTAAATAGCACGCTTTTTTCCACCAATCGGCGATGTGTGTAAATTCGGCCAAATTCCAAAACAAATGCCAGAGAAAATTTCATTCTACATCCATTTTGAGGGCAAACTAAACTTTATCTGATTCAGTTCACAAAGAAGGCATGATTATTCGGATTCTTTAGTTCCGTAGGAACTATCGGTGAGCGCCCCTCTACCATTGTATATTCCCGAACGCAAACAACAGGACAACGAGCACGTGGCTCAGTGGTTAGAGGCGCTGGACCTCTAACTAACAGGTCGCAGGATCGGACCCCAGGTGCTGCAGACTTCGGGATTTGATATGACTGGCTGACTTCCAGTCTCTCTTGGCTTTGTCGGTAATACCGTTCTTCCTATATCATGCGCCGCTGCGCGGCTGCTGGGTTGGCCCTAGAAAGATCCCATAAGGCACAACGGGACGAGTGGCCACCGTAGAACCCATCGGTGAGTGCCCCTCTACCAGCCTAAGCCTTATCTGATTCAATTCACAAAGGAGGGATTACTTAGATTCTTCAGGCTATCAGAGATGCTTCCATTCGTGCAGTTGAGAATGGGAAGAAGTCTCGATCAGAGTTGGACTCAGCTGAGGAGACGGGAGGACGTCGAGGCATTCTACGCAGTGGATGCGGCGCTGGTGACCGGAGAGTGGGACGACCTCGCGCGGCATCTACCACATTCTCTTTTTTCCGCCAATGGGAAAACGACGTCAAGGCGGCCGGAGGTAGGCTCAGGCACAGTAAGTGCCTAGGCCAAACGGCCCGTATACGCGTGCCACACACACGATCCGATCTCCACTACGTGAACCAGGTTCCGGCAGGGACGGCACGGATCTCATACTCTGCACTAGGGTCGCACTGTGATGGAGCCATTGCAACCTGACTAAGTTATGAGGAGGGTCGAGTTATTCCGTCAGTCGACTGCCTCACAAGCCACATGTTCGAGTGCATCAGACCTATCTTAGCGAGGACTACGATTATGTGCCATGGGGGTGGCTTTAGCTATGTCAATATCACTCTCTCTCCTCTCTCCCATGCACCAGCTGGTGGTGAGACTTGGCGGAGTGACTGACACAGGGCGTAGGCTTACGTCTAAGGCATTAGTTATGGACTTGTATGGCTTAACGCAGACAGATAAACGCGTACTGTGAGCCAATCTGCTTCCCGTCTTGGTGCATGCTCTGCTCAGTCCTATGTGTGGACAGTCAATACAGTACTGTCAAACTCGTTACCGTGAAGAAGGAGACACAACCGCTGGGACAAGAGCTTTATTCGCCTGACGTTTCGGATTCCTGGTATCTGCTATTGTCTCTGATGATGGGTTCGAGCAAGAATCCGAAACGTCGGACAAATGAAGCTCATGTCCCAGAGGTCGTGTTTCCTTCTTCACGACGGCTTAGTGGGACTCATCTTTTTGCTTCTGTTGGCAAACCCATCACCGTGACGGCAAACGTGGAGAAAATCTTCTATTGAGCGGAGATGATGAAGGTGCTACTCCTGGTACCCAGACTACGTGACGTACTCTCCAAAGTCTGACGCAGAGTAGCAAGGGAAACAGTAGCCTAGAAAGTATTGGGGTCGATGGGGCACACTGGAGGAGGTTTACTGTTTCCAGAAGGGCAAGGGCTGGAGGACCGCCTGCCTTGTGTTCCATGTAAATCCGGTGCTTCAAAGATGCTGGCACACAGAATCGAATTGGCATCCCTGGCAATGAAGAATCAGAGCAGGACACAAAGAAGTCGCTGCTCCAACTTGCGGAATCACATAGCAATTTCTTTTGCCTAGAAAAATTCTGCCTGTTGATTAAGACAACGGTCAGCTCGTCAACACAATCTCCGAAGAAATTTAGAGGAGTAGGTTGCCTGCCAACGGGATCGTGATCCCTCTTGATGTCACGTTTAAAGCAAGGCGGACATGGCGAGTTCTGCCAGGGTGCTCCTTTCCCCACGTCATTAACTGCACTACGATTAATCCGAAGATTACCGACAAAGCCGATGCGTGACTTGAAGGTGCGGCTGTTGTTCGTCGTTCTCTGTGTTCAGGCGGTGTTCCCGCTACCATGGCCTCGAGAATATCTTACCCGAGAATAGAGGGACTGGAATATAGTTCTACCCCGAGGGCAGGTGAAAGAAGCGTCATCAGTAATTTTTGCTTTCGAGTTTGTCAACCACTACGCCCACGCCCATTTCGTTCCGGTCGGGCCTGGTCGTGCAGACAGAACATCGTGGGCATGATAAAAGATAGTCTTTTTGCAGCCTGAGTAGTTCGTGTACATTAAAATGATGTGCTAAAAGTCATAGCTTGAAAGGTTGCCAGCTGGTGGGGTAGCTCGACCCTTCTCAGGACTCAGAGTCAGACTAAGGGGCCCCTTTCTAAATGCGGTATCTGTTGGGACTCTCAATGATGTGAAATCGAAACTGCCCTCGTACCTGTAGCAGGACCTGGATGGTGCTGCATGCGAAGGTGTACTTTGGGCGCACAAATTTTAGAGGCCAAATCCTATTTAATAGGAGAAGAGGGGGACACCATAATGAGGGACTTATTCTGTGCATGTAACTCTGAGTCAGTGCCTCGGACAGCAGTGGCAGCTGGCGAGGCAATGGGGTGTGTGCTGATGGTGTCAGCTGTTTTTATCGTGCATGTGTAAGCTAAGTCAAGATCACTCGTGTCCAAACCATGGTCAGATGTGGTTATGTAGTCCCACCTGAAGTAAACAAACCCCAGCCACCTGTAATACGGGACCGGTGGTAGTAGGGGTAATAGCTTTTCACCTTCTGTTTAAGGGCAAACATGTATTGCTCCATGCTACTGGGAAGGAACCATACATATTTCACAAAATTAAGCAGTGAATATGGCATAGATTGTGCAGTTCATAAGGAGAACTAGGTCTCAAAGAAGGATATGGACACCCTAGCACTAAAGGTGGCCTCGAACTAAGTTCCAGAGGGTTCATATTCCCCAACTCTAGCCCTCATAAACCTAACCCTGATCACAGTCCTAATTCTTGCCCCACTTAAAGTTAATCAATGCCAGTCACCTGTAATACGGGACCGGTGGTAATAGGGGTTTTTACAGGTGGGGGCCGGGGAACCCACAGGTGTGAGGTCAAGTAGTTTTATGCAACAGAAAAGCTCTTGGGAATGCGTGGTGGCGCTTTGAGTGGTTGAGAAATAGTTGCCCTAACCCCCAACCATAACCCCTAACCCTAACTCCGACCCCGACAGTATTGTGTCCATCAGGTGGGGCTACATATCCATATCTTACCCAAATCATGTGTGTGTGTGTTGCACTGCCCCAGGGGCGGTCTGGGTTTCAGTAGCCAAGTCATGAGGTGTTCAGAAGGGGCATGAACGGCTGTGACCATATGGGCACATATGTAACCAAACTGGAATCATCTGAGTGGCATCAGGTCAACGCGTCTGGGATAAGGCGAAGGCAGCTGGCGCAATTACGGCGACTACATTCAGCTTCAAGAAAAACAAATTAGAATGCAAGCCGTGGCTGTGCCGCACCTCGTGATGCAGTGTCGAAACGAAAATCGAATAGGGCTTGGGTGTTGGCGGCGTTTGTTTGTGGTACTGCGGTTGTGCGCGGTTAACGCTTCGCCCCTGCTCAGGTGGGTCTTCAGTGTGCCTGCGTAACGTTGCTTCTGTCGACGTTGATTTCGAGCACCAGTAGTGATGTCAGCATGCATTTTCGGTTTAGTCGACCCTTCCCAAACACCCTCACTAAGTGGCCGTTTAATCACAGGTAAACCTACCGCCGAGCACGCCATTTTTTGAGGGCGGCAGTCTCCGGGCCCCTTTTGCATCACCCGGAGGTCACGTAAGTGAGAAGTTTGGCATACTTCCCAGCCCCCTACATGAAACGGTGGCAACTAACAACTGAGCTACTGGTGATCAAGCAAATATCGCGTAAAAAGTGAGGCCTGCCAACACTAGAATGTTTGTGGTAGCTTAGCAACTGCACCCGTGAATCCATTAATTGGCACTGCCGCCCCCCGGTGACGCGTTCGCAAGTGAATCCGAATTGTCAGGTAAATAAAATTTCTGTTCCTACGATGGAGCTGTTGTTTTCCCAACTGCCCCCGTGAAACTCGTGTCTTCGCTCGATCAAGCTTTTGCATTCTCAGTTCGGTGTTGAGTGGTTGTCCCGGCGAGTTCAGGCTGTTCTGCAGCCTGTCTAGGTCTGGAGATCTTGATTGCCATTTCATCGTCGATCTTGGGGTTCTTGACACGGCAGGCGAGTTTTTCCATGCCTGCGAGATTCATGCCTCACCACACGCCCGCCTCGGTTGCGGTGTTTGGTAAGCATGTAGAACCTAAACAGAACGCTACAATCGTCAGGTCGAATTCAGAGTCACCAGAATGAGGGATTCTTTGTATGCGAAACACTGAGATGCCCTCTCAAGCGGCGTCGGCCGTTGGCAAGGCCAGTAAATGTGTTGGCGGTGTTATCTCGTGCCAAATAAGTCAGTCCCACCAAATATTGAGTCCAACAAGACCTTGAAGTCCTGAACGTCGTTCCGCTTGATTGAGACGAATGTGTCGTCAATATATCGGGCCAGAATTTTGGGGAATACGAACGGAAGACCAGTCACTCGAGCCTCTGCAAAACAGCTTCGGTTTTACGCTCCTACAGCTTCTCGGCTTCTGTGCTGCAGCGTTTGTGTGTGGATGCGGCGAAAGAGTGTCCAGACGCAACTGCGCTCATACGACAGGGGATGATTGCTGTTGTAGTGGAGAATTTTCTTCATGTCTGTCACACATGGCACCTCTTCCTTGCCAATGGATTTTCGCGGAGTTTTGTAAACAAATGTTTAAGCCAACGACACACGAAGACCGGCGGTGAGGAAAAAGAAAGACGTGAAATTTTCCGCGAGTAACGTCTCCGGAGTCACTCAGCGCAGGCTAAGACCGCTAAGCGTGGGCGTTGGACACCGGCCGGAGGCCACCATCCGCCGATTAATCAATGCAGCCCAAGGGCCGGCTACCACCTGCAGACACGTTAGGCGTCATTTACCTCGTCAAATGTCTAGACTGTCTAGCCAAATACTGTGGCATGACCGACAAGCGCCTAAGAACAAGCATGCATGAGGACAATTTGGCCGTAAAACGAAAATACATACGATCGCATGTCGCAATGCACTGTATAGAAAATAATAACCGGTTGGATTTTGACTGCATCCAAAATCTCGGCCGAGCCGAAAGTAAACTGGCGAGGGAAGCAGTCGAGACCTGGCAATCAGACGCCAACTCGATCAACTGCAGTAGTGACTTACCAGCGCCATACGAGGAAGTCAGGCACCACTTCGACATATATATGTATATATGTGGATAAGGTGATACCGACGGAGACAAGAGATATCGGAATGGCCATCTCTAGCTTTTTAGCCGTCATTCGCCCGTCATACCCAATTCCAAGTGCGAATCACCTGGGATTCGAACCCGGGATCTTTGGTTATTGAGTCGAACGCTCTACCAATGGGCCGCGGGCTCGTTGTCCTGTCGGCTGTGATCGGGAACATTAATTATGGTAAATGAACGCTCACCGATCAGGATGCAGGACATGCTTGTCCCGTTGCGCCATGGGGTACAATCTAGAACCCTCAAAAGCCGCATAGCGACGAACGATATATGTAGATAAGGTGAAACCGACAAAGTATTTATATATATAGTTGTCGAATTCAAATATGTGCTTTGGGAAAAGAAGGTTCATTGTGCAAATTTTTGACGCCGGTTCCCTGGGTCGTCGCCAGGCGCAGATGGAGAGCAACTGCACCAACACAGTCAACATCTTAAGTGCACTTGAAAAATCGATAATTGCTTGGGGTTCGTGCCATTAGGCGGCCGTCGTGTGTGTTAGTCTGCTCTGACTGACCTTCGCTTCTTTAATTTACCCTTGAGATTTATGTACGCGGCATCCAACTCGATGTGCCGGTTGATGTATGACTCGTCTGAGTGCATGACCTCGAGGAACTCTCGGCCTTTCTTGGAGGGACACACAGCGACAAAGCGAGTTTTCTCCCGAGCAAAAGTGTGCCCGATATCCAGAGTATGTATGGCTACTTGAGACAACTGGTCTCGCCTCTTTACTGCCAAATGATTTTCGTGAATGCATGTAGAGGCGCATTTTCCTGTCTCGCCGCAATAGACGGCATTACATGCATCACAAGGGATCTTGTAAACGACTTCTTTCTTGTCCAGATAGTTAACCCTATCCTTAGGGTGCACAAGCTGAGTGCGCAAAGTAGTCGTCGGTCGGTTTGCCACTTGAATTTGGTGCTTCCTTAAGTGTCTTTCAACGGGTTCAGATACATTTAAAATGTAAGGAAGTGCTCTTCAAGTTTTTGGTTCGGACGTATGGTTTGGATTACCTGGTTCCTTTTTCTTCGACTCTATCTGCTTCATGCATCGGCGTGCAAAATCTCTAGGGTATCCATTCTGCCAAAACAATTCACACAGGAAATTTAGTTAAGCTCGATAGCCTTCTTCATTGGGACAATGTGTTTTTGCGCGATTAATCAGACTGTTGACAGCCCTTTGTTTTTGAGATAAGCGCTCACCGATCGGGTTGCGTAGCGTGTTTTTCCTGGTCATTTCTTTAATTCCTTAATGTGCCGAAATTTACGCCTCGGAGGAAAGCACCGACAAGGACAGGAAAGACTGGAACGGTCATTTCTGAGTTAGTATCTGTCATCAGCAAGCCGCGTCCAACCCCACGTACGCAGTACCTGAGACTCGATCCCGTGCTCATTCTGTTATTGGTCTAACGCTGTAACCCTTGAGCCACGGATCAGGGACTCCTCGTGTTTATATCAATAGTCGCTGTGAGACTGCCTTCGAGGCTCTAAATTGGGCCACCAAGCACAAACGGACCAGCGAGTCTCGTAACGCGATTGGTAAGCGTCCTCTATCATATAAGCAGTAAATTTTCTTAGTCAAGAAATATACCGAAATTTACGAAACACCGATAACTGCCCGCAAACTGGCTAGAACGAATGAATCAAAACTTCGAATTAATAGTGGAGGACATTAAGCGAATAAAAAGCCTGGAAGAAATAACAAAAGTTATATTACGTTGTATTGAAATGACATTTTTTGGAAAAACGAAAATTCCGAAAGCGTCGGCAATATTTGCAGCTGAGTAAACTTAAGTTTTAGGTGTATAGAAAATCAGTTCAAGCAAAAAAACTTGGCAAAGAAAACGGTACAAGTAGGATAAAGTCTGAAAATACCCCCTTAGTACAGATTGCACTTAAGCATGCTTTGGAAATCCACGAAATGTCAAGTATGGCGGTTAACCGTCAGCCCAAAGCTTAAGTTTCACAAGAATTGACTGTTTTTTCTTTTATGTATTGCTTGATGTGCGATTGACCATCGTAAACAGGGATTCGGTCGATTTCCTGACGGGAATAAATGTTTCCACACGGTCACATTGTAGCGTTTAAGGAGAGAGAACATTCAGAACGCTACAACCATCAGGTCAAACTCCGAGTTTTAGGAGAGGGCAGAAGTCACCAAAATGAGTTGTCCTCTCAAAGCGGCACTGGCCGCTGGCGAGGCCGGTAAATGTGCTGATGATACTGAGGTCATGCCGAGAGAGAGAGAGAGAGAGAGAGAGAGAGAGAGAGAGAGAGAGAGAGAGAGAGAGAGAGAGAGAGAGAGAGAGAGAGAGAGAGAGAGAGATAGAGGAAAGTGCCGGCAGCTGTTTTTGCCAGTCTGTTGGAAGCCAGGTCAAGTATTCTCAAATTGATGTGTATTGTTATTAACCGAGGGGTCGTCCGTCCAGTGACTTAGGGTGCATTTGCCGAGGGGTGGTGCGTTCACAAGTGGCGCACCGGCAGCTGCAACTCTGTGTGTTTGGGCGCACGGGTGTCCGAGCTGAAGTCGTTCGAGCGGCAGCACGCCAAGGCGTCTTGAACCGCGCGCTGCGAGGGCGAATGACCTTGAGGCGATGCGACCTTGAAAAAAGACGTCAGATATCTCAGTGATGGCTGTCGGCAACCATCAGTTGTTTGCGGGCTAAAGGTCGTGGTCACCTATTCTGGGTACTTTCACCTCTGCCTGAATGTGTCGGGTAGTTACGTACTGGTTCAGAAGTCTGCGTCGATTCCGGACGTCCAGCAGTGTGGCGGAGAACATGACAGTGAAGAGGTCGGGGAGAGTGGATAACCCAACTTCACGCCATTTATCACAACGATGTTTCTTTCATTACGATTCATATAATCGAGGATAGTTTTCAGATCCACAAAGGTGACACAGATACCGGGCCTCATTTATTGACGTCTTTCCGGAAATTTTCGGGCAGAAGAGCGACGGATAAGAACGCGAGCGACTATTTTGCCAGCGGTGTTGAGGAGGGAGAATCAGTGGTGATTGTACACATTCGCCATGTCTTATTTCATTTACAGAGGGGAGCAGTGGCGGTGATGGTGTCTTTGATATTTATCTGTGTTCTCCCATCTCATAAAACGGTGTGGTGAGATTCTCCATAAGTTGAGATCCACGGTCTTTCTGAAATCGTGTTTGAAATTGACTCGTAACCCGACGATTTTCCGCCGACCTTCGACCACGCCGTCTTGATTGGCTATTACGAATTGGGCGGCGGGCAAAGTGGTCAGTTATTACCGTTTGGTGGTTTTCTCACAGACTGACGACTGCGAATGACCCTGAAGTGTTCGACCGGCGCGCGTTCTCGAGCAAGGGTCGGTTACGCTGTCCCGATCCCAAGTATAAGCGCAATGTGACATTGAAAGTGAAGTTAACCGAAGGGGGATGCTGAAGTCGTTAGTAGGGAAAGTTGCCGAGGCTGAGACGTAAAAGGCGACCTGATGTATGACAAATCTGCCGCGAGATTGATGCAAGCCTAGAATCCCTGCAAAAGACCTGGCTGACAGAACATGCGGGGCAGCAGTATCACAAACCCAGCAGTAAACTTGACTGTAACCTCAAAAGTAAACCTAATCCTTAACTTAATCATACACCTAACTCTAATCCCAAACTTAACTCCAAACCTAACCTTAAGCCTACCACAAACCCTAACCCTAGCCCTAAGCCTGACCTTAACTCTAACTTGAATGGTAACCGTAACCCTATCCAAACACGAACCCTAAATTCAAGCCTAATACTAAACGTAAACTCGAGCCGCAATCCACACCCTAACTCTAGCCGGAACCCTTAAACTTAACACAAGCCCTTACCCTAAACTCAATTTTTAGCCTGAAACTAACCCAAACCTTAAAATTAGCTCTTCTTCTGAACAGAAACCTCAGGTTGCTCTTTTCAGTTTTTAGCTTCGGCTACTTTCCCATTAACTATTTCAGCATCCTTCTTCGGCTTACTTTACGTGCAATGCCCACATTGCGCTTACACTGGGGACCAGGACAACGTAACCGACCCCTGCTTCCCCTCGAAAATGCCGCCCGGAGCAGATCCGTCTGCTTGGGGAGGTCACAGACTGCCCCTGATATTCGTTATGCATATTCTTGGCTTCTCTGCCTCTGCCATGGCCTCTACTAAACTTGTTTTCAGCATCAGAGGAATACTGATTTACTTGCTTCGGTTCTGTCTAACATAACTGCTGCTGTGCGTAGATGGTGGGTTTCTTTGTCTCTGTCATCTCCGTCTGATTGTTGGCGTGCCGATCCAAGGTGATGGTGGGTCTGTCAACTGTCTTTCCGCGGAACGGGAGCCTAATTTCCACTGAACAGTAATCAGCTACTCGCAGGAGGGAAGGCAATTATGCGGTGATGCCGCTTTTGACGGTGGCGACGGTGACTGCTGCGTTCGCCGCTCTTTCTTTGAACTTTCGAAAAGGTGTCGCGTACCTGTGTAATTCGGTTGTCTTTGTTCAGAGAGGCGTTCCTCGGTCTGACTGGGTTATACCTACCCCACGCCATCCCCCCCCCCGCCTCCCCCCAGAGCGTGGTGCGGTGTCAAAAGACCGAACCTTGGCCCCTTGGCAGGCATTGGTCGAGCTGTGCTAAGTCGATGCGAGTCGTTGACCATTGTCGTATGTATGTGTGTTGTACACGCTGACACCATCAGTACACTCTGTGGCCTTGTCAGCTGCTCCCGTTGCGTGTTCTTGAGGCTGAGGAGGATGCGAGGGAAGAATTTCCCCCAGTTTTGAGTAGCTTGGGACCTGTGTTATTGTCACAGAGGCGTTAATTTTCCTTTAGCTTGCATATCTGGACGATTTTCGTGTGTTTAAAGTTTTGAAAGACTTGTCTTTGTCATCGCATCTCTTGGAAGAGTGAAGCGACCTTATCCATCAGACGAAGAAAACCGTACTCTCAGGCATCAGTTGAAATTGTGCCGATGGATATTTGACGTTCAGCGTCGACTGTCTCTTTCTGGCGAGGGGGGGGGCTGTTGAGGTTGATGTTGACCTCCGTTTGGAGGGTGCCCGTCGAGGGCGTCGTCGACAACTATTAATGACCAACTAACCGTACCCCTGAAGTGCTCGGTCCAGCGCCTTAGAAGCTGCGATTTCTTCGGGAGTAGTTGCATTCCATCGGAGCTGAGCAGAGGCTTGATACTCTTGGTGCGGGAGCTTCAGAACGCCTTGGCTGACGCGAGGAAGTTCCTCATTGCGTTGTGGTCCGCGTATCCTTGTATCTCCCCACCCTTACGATCCACTCGAACATTTCGCGCCTCCACATTTGTTGCTATACCAAGCGTCACCACACTAAGACCGCTTTGTTGACGTAGACTGTGCTCAGTCTCTTTGCGGATTTTTCTCATCACTGCTATCGAACCGATTCTGAAGTTGACAGCGTGCGCCACCAAGAATATCCAGGACAGTAATGCGGATGATGATCCGCAGGTGGCGACATTATTCTCAGGAGCCGACTATCAGACTGATTTCTAAAACCTAGGTGGCGATCAACCACATTAAATGGAACAGCATCAACCTACCTAATGGTCGCTTACTGCGTGTTCGGATCCTCATCTTCGAGATGAAGAAAACGGTGATCCCTCCGGCCTTTGGCATCGCAGATTGCCCTTGTCACTAGTACGTCGTGTTTGTATGGCTCTCCCACGAAGAAGCAAGTCAGCGGCTACCAGCGACGCGAGTGGGGGTGCATCCACGTTGCTGTCTCCCGCATCGGAATACGGAAGAGTGTGTAGGTCGGGAGCAGATTGTATCGTGTGGGCCACTGTTATCCGAGGCGCCGATCTTCTGCCGACCCAACACCGTCTTAGAGGACATAGTGTCTGCCGACGCGGGCATTAAAGTCACCGATAACGATCAGTTTGGCCACCCTCGACACAGTCACCAGGAATGCGTGCAGGTCTTCGCACATCCTCCTCTTCATCTTGTCGGGACCCGTCATTATCGAGGTTTAGACGATGACGACGAATTCCATTCTCAAAAGAGGCAGACTCATGAGGCGGTCATTTATACCCTGCAGCAGGCAGGACAGTCGTCCCACGATGTAGGACCTACTGGCAAAAGCCCTGTCTTTTAACATCCGCTCCAGAAGAACGTGTAGCCGGCACCCCGCCTACTCTGATCAGCCCTGTCCGGAGAGGCAGGCCTCGCTGAGGACAGTGATGTCCACTGGCTCACGGACGACCGGCGCTGATTTCGTTTTCGTCTGATCGCCTCCCGGGGCGTCCAAAAGAAAACGAACATTTCCATCTGTTAGGGCGAGCCAAGCTATTTCAGCAGCCTGTGGGCTGGCGCAGTGGTGGGTGGGACGGGAGGTTTCGTTTTGTGTGTTGTTTCGTCCGCGCGTTTTGCACCTGCGAGAAACAGTCAGCTTGAGAGCGGCGTGGATGCTTGCATTTGCTGCACACCTTTTCTAGACCCCTTTGCCTCCGGGCAAGTAAATGATACTGCCTGTAGCGGGCAGCCATCATGATCGGTCTGACGTCATTGTTTAAGTTGATCTCACATCCTTGACCGCCACAAATTGGTGACCCCGACGTGATCTAGGCCCAACCCTAGACGTGGCTGAACTCAACCTTCACAAGATCCCCACTCGACTTCGCCCCGCTGTTTTTCCTGTGTCACACATCGTGTCCTTAGAATGGAAAACACAGTTTCCGACACCCTGTCGCGATCCCAGACGGATGTTACAAGCAAACCTCGTCCACACAAGTCCAGGTCAAACCTCAATCAAACTGTGCAGATCAGACCTCCAGATGTATTGCCATCTGAACGCCTCAATTTTGTCCGAGACATTGTTCCGCCCATTGCCGACGAAGCCATCATTCGTTAGTTACCTTCATACACTATTTTATGTACAATGATGAATTTTCACACTCTCGACACTGCATTTTATTCTATCCTAATTTTTGTGTCTGGATGACAGTGAGACTATTTCACTGAGGCATTCCTCGTACTCAGCACTCACTGGGATGCCTTGTGTCCGAAACACTCTTCCGTCTGATACCAACGTGTCAACTCACGGGCACACGTTGACGAGACTAGGCCAGCACACCCAGGGTTGATGCCTCAACTGTACCTCTGTACAGGTCGCAGCATCCCCACCGACACGCGGTCCGAGCTACCCCCACCATCAGTGACACACGCTCTCAAACACGCATGTGCACTGGATAATTTCACGCATTTCATCGTCTGCCTCACGATCGACACCATCACTTCGTTCTGTGTCTGGTGGGAAGCTGTAGCGGGCAGCCATCATGACCAGTTTGGCGTCTTTGTTTAAGTTAATCTCACATCCTTGACCGCCACATGCCTAATCCGTACACCACTGACAGTTGTCGGGATGTGGTCCTGCGTTGGCAGTCTTCTTGATGGAACTTTTCCCTCCACCAGGGGGTTTCTTTCGATCAAGAATTTCTGGCGTATCCTCTGTGCAGCTCAGCGTGTGCGGCGCGCGTAGACAGGCTGTTTAGCTCTGTGCGTCAATGCGTCGTACTCGAACTCCGTTCGTCCTAACTCTGTCTTGATGCGGGGCCCAGGTGGATGTGCGAGGAGAGAGAGCGATAGATGCTGTGTAAGTCTATTACTATTGTAGTCTGATTCACGCAAAAGTCACCATCCCTGCGCACGGTGGACACCGCCAGTAGGGACGTTAGAGCTGCTGTGTGCCAGTTAGGTGAGTAATTAATTAATTCTGCCTATGGGAAACCCCGGTGAGGGAGGACTTCGCTTGATTTTGAAGTGTAGGCTTAAAATTTCCAGCAAAAGGGCCTCCATTCAGTGCGGTCAGAATAGAAGTTAAATAAGTCTTTAAGTGTCAAAAGTGTCACACAGAAAGAAACGACTATTATGGGGACAGTGTAGTAGCCGCTCCAGCCCCCCTTTTCTCCGGCTTCGTTTTTTCGGTCGATGGCCGCGACAAGCACTGACAGGCCGCTGACACACGACCACCCACACCGGCTAGAACTGGGGCCCCTCCTGTCCAGCTGCAGTGACTCCCGGCTGCCCTCACAACTAGTATCACCTCACACGCGTCGGACGCTCTGGCTTGATACCCGTGAGGCCTTGTGAGTATGCGCCCTCCATTCCTCCCCTACTTTGTCCAATCACACGACCACAACTCAGAAAGTCACCCTCTCCTGCTGACTCAGGCACTCACACCCGCGTAAACTACACACCGCGACTGACGCTCTCCGTGAACGGACGCTTTCCTCTGTTGCAAGCAAACAGCCAACTTACGGCAGCCTGCCCCGTGTACAGAATAAACTAGTCCTCACAGCTCCCTGACTTCTGACAGTAGACGGAACGAACTTATTGTGCGTGGTTTAAGTTGATCTCTCATCCTTGACCGCCACAACAGTTCGAGTCTTAGCTTCTGCATTCCTACCTCTTCACGCATGCGATAGCGCGCAAGGAATGACAATACAGAATGTTGGTATGCCGATGTACGACAAGAGATAATTCGAAAGCCACGGCGCATGGGGCGGGGAGACTTCGCAGAGATTAGTTCAGAATGTGGGAGATAGACAATGTCATCCAGAATTCGACCAGAAAATTGCCTGACCGTCTTGAAATGTCGTTGTATGATAATATCGGCTGAAAAGATGTAAGAAACGCCGGCAGCAGAAGGGAGCATTCGGAGGACTAGTTTTAGACTTGACTCATATTTTTTGAGTAAAGCAGGAAAAATGACAGGAGAACAATAAGGAATAAGAGGCAGTATGCAGGCATCTGTAAACCGCCAAATCAAGAGTTGAGGTCTGTGGTAGGATCGTAAACGACGAATGTGTAAATACGTTTACGAACTTGGTAAGATGTTGGGGTTGGGGATTATGGTTAGGGATTGGCGTCAGGGGGTTAGGCTTAGGGGTTAGGGCAACTATTTCTCAACCACTTAAAGTACAACCGCGCTTTCCCAATAGTTTTTCTTTTGTATACAACTGCTTGACCTAATCTCCTGTGCGTTCCTCGGCCTCACCTGTAAAAACCTCTACTACCACCGCCCCCGTATTACAGGTGATTGGGGTTTGTTTAGTTCAGGTGGGACCATCAAACCCCATCTGATCACGAACTTAAGTGAAAAGGATCTCCATATGGATGGAAAAATGAAGAGTTGATGATAAAGTAACACCAAGATACTTGAAAGAGGATGTCTCGTTGGGAAGGATATCAAAGGATTCAGGCCTAGGAGAGGGTCGCAGTCGGACTGGTTGCCAGGTATGGGGTCAAACCACCGACTGTCCCAATATTCCCCATGCACTCAACATAAGAAACGCCGGCGACAGAAGAGAGCATTCGGAGGACTCGCCAGATATGGGATCAAACCACCGATTATCCGAACCTCCACCATGCGCTCAACACCAGAACAGTCTCAGCTGTGCCAGTGCATACTGATTGATATTTCCTTTCTTCCAAATTGTTAGACGAGTCTGTACTCCATCGGAGGGAGTTTTCTGAGTTTGCATTCGTTAAATACACCTGAACCAGTCACCAGAGCAATTTCAGACGTTTTGGTAGGCTTGGATTTCACCGAATTATGGTTACAGCCTACAGGCAGTGGAAATCTAAATTCCCCTACTCTGCGACAATTATTTGCAAAATGGACCACCGGTCCAGGGACATTTTATGACCTTCCAACGTGTTCTCGTGCATCCTGCATTTGAGCGCTTCGGTGGGGGTGTGTTTAAGGCCACAAAACAGCGTTGTCTGTCGGCAGTTTTAGTCGCCATTGGCGCGCGGTTTGGTTTTTTATGATTTTGCTGCCCCACTTTAGAATTCACAGACCTGCTACCGTGACTGGTAGTGACACGGCAAGCTAGTCAACGTAAGTATTGGCACATTTCATGCAGGTTTCCAGCCCTTTTGGTCCCACTGGCTATTTTACTCGCTCTAATCAGCTGGTTAAAGTTGAGGAGGCTAGACGCCAAAACAGCCACCTCTAGAGGCAGAAGACTGGAAAATGTCGCTGCTCCGGACCTAATTTTGCGGGTGGAGTGAGACAGCTAATCGTGCAAATCTAATCTGACCTCTGTACAATGTCGGGGTGTCTGGAGACATCCTTTTAAACGGTCTGTGCGCGTGGACGTGACTGGCACGCAGTTTAATGTTTTCGCTAAGCAAGCACACGGTGGGACATGCCAGTGGCTGACATCCAAACAACCGGTTTAACTCCGCCAGCATGTGAAAGGCGGCAGATTTTTGTCAGGCTAAGCCATGCGCAGCCTTAGCTCTCTGTTCACTGACCCGCTAGAGCTAGAACACTCTTCTGGCGGCAGCCCTTTGATCTCCTCCTCCTCCTCCTCCTCCTCCTCCTCCTCCTCCGCCGCCGCCGCCGCCGCCGCCGCCACCGCCGCTAGCGATTTCTTTAATCAAAAGATTGCCCGCCCCCCAGCAGAGGGGATGCAGCCTTATTTAACGTGTACGTACTTGCTCCAAGGGTTGTGTGGGAGGGCGTAAATAATGGGGCAAATGGTTACAGACTGTCCGCGGGAAGTGAGGGTTTTTAGTACTGCACTGTTGGCCAAACATGAACCCTTCTGACCCCCCCCCCGCTCCCTTCGGTGAGCAGTGCCAATTCAGTTAAAAGCATATAGCGCCGCTTTTCTGGCTCAGAGTACTTTTGTTCAATTTTACTTCAAAGGGGATTCACCAGAACCCGCGGGAGGAGGTACAAATTGCCCTCTTGTATAACTTCACCTTCATGCGGAATTAATGTTTCCACCAAAGTTGATATTGCCTATCACAACCGACAAGACAAGGGGTCCAAGGCCCAATGGTAGATCCTCAGGACTCAAGACTCCAAGTTTGAATCCGAATTTGGATTTGGGTGTTACGGATTCGAAACAGCCGACCAAACATGAACGGGACTTCCATCACTTTGGGCAGATGAGATATTCATTCCGCCACGGCATTCTTCGATATCCATACCCAGAGTCGTCTTCTTAGTCGAAACCGTGACTCACTGGTCCAAAGAAATTCGCCACATTTGGGGGAACGCCGTATACACCATCATACAAGGCAGTTCAGACTGGATCCTTTATGGTTTTTATTCTACCTGATCGACCTTACTTAACTCAAGCCATACCTGTTAAACTCCTTTCGCATTTCGGTGGATGCTTAATATTCACATTCATATTGCAAAATGGGCGAGAATACGAATCAGATGTAATTTACGGATCACAAAACCGTCCGATGATCACGCAAACCAGAATCCCTTGATACTCATCCTGCTCTTTCGGATCACTCCAGCCATTCGTGGTTATGGGTTCACTCAAAAAGCCAGTCTTCCAATGCCTAAATCAACCTACCATCCCGGTTACCTAACAGACTTCCTCCTCTACCGGATGGCGGTTTGGTGACTTGAAAGGAATAACTGGGTCTAGAAAGGACAGAGCATCGACCGGATGGCTCCTGCATAAGTAAAAACCGCCGAAGCACACATAGTACAACTTTTGCTGTACTTTCCCTTCATCCGCCTTACCCGATGAAAAGACAGGACCGAGAAGAGCGGATGTTGATGCGGACTCAGGCGCTGATAAAGTTATACAGTTCACCTACGCATGCCACACACACGATCAGGCACCCAATCTATGTGACTGTGTCTAGAGGGAACGGAGAATCGAATGCAACGTTTGGGCACGAGTTTGGCAGTCCGCTCACCTTGTCACCGCCGCTTTGTCGCGCAGCCTTTCTGTCCGCCTCACACTCCTTGCCGACTTGCTGTTAGGACCGTGCGGGGCTTGCCACTAGCCTCGCGAGGGCTCAAAGCCAATCAGCTCTGCTCCTTCTCTGGTTGACTGGCGGACACTAATTGAGACCGAGCAAAGGCGCACACGCGCGGCGGCGGACGCAGACCATACACCATACCTGGAGAGACAGCTTGCGGAAACTGCTTGCAAGGCCTCCTGTGTGCTCTTTCTCATCAGTAAATGCTATCCAACCCAATTTGCTCTCCCTGGCCTCTGATTTGGGAATCTTTGTGTTGCCGACCATATCACCTCGACATAAGTGTCCATCGCGAAACATTTGTACACTCTAGTCCCGATTTCAGCCACGCACTTGCTCTGGCCGATGCAGGCAGACAATTTGGATCTATTTTTGGTCAATACTATGAATGGCATTTAAGGATTGCCCCACAGTGGAGTGATTATTGTTCGCGGACAGTCCTCCGGCCAGCTAAATGAAGGCAAGTATTGTCGATTAGAAAAGATGTCCGGACCGCCTTCCCTAAATACATTATATGCCACCTTGACGGCAATTGCATTTGAAATCCGATTCTTCTATTAGCAAAACTTTCATACAGGCCACACCAGGAGGGAGCCTTTTAGTCCGATTCTCAGTTATCCAGCCAGTACCGACCGCGAGGTCCGAGTTATCCCTTCGATTGGCAGCCTTCCAAGCCAACAGAGAGAATTGGTCGGATAATCACTGCAGATGCCGATCCTGTCGACTTCATTGCAGCCCTGGAAGCTATGCTTGTGAGAAGTGAAACATCCGACAACATGAAGCACTCCGTCCGACAGCGTGTTACCACCTTGCTTATGACACACAGACCAACCAAATGTATTTCGCAGAGTGAGTCAAAGGCTATGAGGGAACTGAGGAGAGACGACAGCATTATCATTCTACCTGCTGACAAGGGACGATCAACCGTCGTCACGAATCGGGAAGACTATAATGAAAAGGCTAAAGCCCTTCTTGATGACGGGGAATTCTACTGACTAGCACAGAAGTCACAAGCCAAAGCAGTGGCAGATCGGCTGAGTAAACTGCTTAGGGAATACCGACATAAAAATGTGATCACGGAGAATGAATGGCACCAAATAAGGGCAACTGACACCGCTCTAGCTCGATTCTATGGTCTGCCAAAAATCCATAAAGCAAATGTCCCACTACGGCCAATCGTTGCCCTAAAAGGCAGCCCCACCTACAATTTGGCAAAGTGGATGTACTCAAAACTGAAGTTCCTCCAAGGCAATTCGACTACTTCAGTTCGATCAGCCTCTCAGTTTCTCATAGACCTCCGAGAGCGGAGGATTTAGTCAGACTAAATCATGGTCTCCTTCGATGTGACATCGTTATTCACTCCATCCCACCAAAGGTGGCCCGCGAAGTCTTGCGCAAGAGACTTGAAGAGGCATACGATGAGACGCAGAATACACTCCAAATTGAACATCTCATGAGGCTGTTTGAATTCTGCCAAAAAACTTTCATCACTTTTGCGGGAGAGACCTATGAACAAATCAAGAGAATCCCAATGGGCTCACCTGTCTCCGGTTTAGTGGCAGAACTGGTCCTACAGGAGTTAGAAAAGATGGCCTTCATCCAACATGAACCGGTGTTTTTTTGCGCCGTTACGTAGACGACACGTTCGTCATCGTAAAGAAGGATATGCTGCAAAATTTCCACAGCCTGTTCACCGCAGTCTTTCCTGATATAAAATTCACGAGGGAAGAAGAACTGGAACAGCAGTTGCCCTTCCTGGATGTGCTTGTTAGACGAAACCTTAACGGTGAACTTGAAACGACGGTTTATATGAAGGCAACGAACACCACATAGCTTCTCAGTTTTCACAGCAACCATCCGGTGGCTCACAAACGAAGCTGTGTGAAGACGCTCTTCAAACGCATCCAAACTCATTGCAACAAACCGGAGGACAGAGCACATGAGGCCCGTTATCTCCGCGACCAGTTTGTGCAAAATGGCTATCCTAGGGCATTCATAAGTTGCTGCCTACGCGGTCGCCACCAGAGAACTCGAACATCAACGCCACCGAAGATATGGCATTCTCTGCCATACATCAAGGGCGTTTCAGAAGCGACCGAGCGCATTGTTGCGGAGCTAGGTGTTGGAATTGCCCACCGCCCCAAAGCCACCATGCGCAGCAGGGTCATGAAAATCAAAGACCGGTTAAAACCTGAAGAGCAATCTGGAGTAGTGCATCGCATTCCGTGTCAAAATTGTCCTTGTAACTACACAGGGCAGACTGGACGCATGCTCGGATCGCGCATACACGAACATAAGCTGGCTGTCCGGCGAGGCGACGCATTATCACAAGTGGTCGCCCATACCTTCGAAATGGGTCACGAGTTTAACTTTGCAGCCACCAAAATAGTCGCCCACGCCGAAAACAAAACAGGCTGAGAATTGATTGAAGCCTGGGCCTCTGATGAGAACTCGGTCAATCGATTTATCGATCTGGCGCCGGTGTACATAGCCCTGCGTATTCACCTCCAGTCGTGCGACGTTGGTCGATGATTGGCCTACGTGCCGTATAACTGTTGTTTGTTCTGCTGCTGCTGCTGCTACCTCTGACGATGGACTCCTGTACGAGTCTGAAAGCTCAGGGCAATAAACACAGCGTTCCAGTGCTCGACTCTTCTTCTTCTTCTTCTTCCCTTATTGATAATCATCTATGCAGCAGCAAAGCTCAGAAAGAAGTGACGGCAACTGTCCCAGCATTTCGAGAGCCAGCTGGTAAAGTTGTCAGTCCCGACTCGAGATGCATTCGCGCGCCCAAACTTGTCCGACTGCGACCAATAAATGAAGATCAAAATATCGATCGGCGTCGCTGTACTTCCAAGCCAAGGGTCGAGTCAAACGCAGCGCAAGCATTCAGTTAGAACGGGGTATCCTTTCACTGTCGCCACGCCGAGAAGATCGTGTCGATCTCGTCAGGAAACTTGACGGAGTATTAGACTTGACTGCAAAATCAATATCTTCACATGCTTGTAGATGGGTGGTTCATAGAAGCGATAAGTGGCATCAGCCCATTCGATATAGCAGAGAGTCTAAATGTTGTCGTTTCGGCGGGCTTTGGTCTGCAACGCATGAATACTGCTGAGCAGTGTGCCGGAATCCAGACATCTGTGAAAATAAGTTCAAGGTCAGGCCGATATCAAAGTTCTTCAATTGCCATGAAGGACATATTATTCATGCCCCCGAAAACTACCAAACTGCAAACTTCAATTTTTATATTGTACATATCTTTATTTTTTGAAAATTTTGTTACCATTTTCCCTTAGAACTGAGGTTTTTTTTAACTTAAAACAAACTCTCAATTCGCGCTCTTTTGGCTAACCAGACACCCGAAGCAAATGAAGTCAAAGTGCAGTTGTAATTGACGAGTTTGTTTTAGGTTTTTTTCCTGAGTTCAAAGGGGACTGACAGTGCCCAAGGGGCGCTACAATAAACCTATTCTTATCTAGCTCGGAGACCTCTCTGTGCTCACAACTGCTGATACGCCGTCTTTTGTTAGGGAAAATATCGATTTTTTCGCTGAATGGAGAGTCAGGAAGGAACAGTCAAAATCGACATTTAACGTCTACCACAAACAATCCATCATTTCTCAACTCACCCGGCTACTAAGACTTCATCTAGGTACGGCGGGCCAAGGGCTTTATACTGCCGATTTTTATTTACATTAAGTACACTTGACAGCTGCGTGCGTTGAATCATCACGTCTGTTGTGCATGCAAAACGGAAGACTGTTCGTAGGCACGGCAGACATCACAGGCAGAGAGTCCTATGTGACACGGCGGGGTATTTGGTACGGGGGGTAATACCGTGGGCCTCAGGGTGACCATTCAGCACATAGGAGATCTAAACATGCTTCCGTGACCTTGACAGTTGGCTTGTCACGCAGCAGCTACCCGCCAGTGTTAATTTAGTGGGCTTCGAATTTTACAGCATCATGAACCAGTTCAGCCAGTGTGTCGTGATCTCAGCCAGGGCCTTATCAACCGTCGTCCGTTATATGTTCCTTTTCTGAATATTCATCATGGTCGAACACAGTCTCGTTGCTGAGTCTGCCCTGATCGTACCCCTCGACAGTTCTGCTGACCGCCAGACAGGATTTCGGAGACGTTATGTCGTCGACGAACACCGAATGGATTGCGTGACCCACTATCACCGGAAGGAGGTGCCTCTTTTCTGTGTCGTCCTAACAGAAGTAGGCTGTTGTAACTTCTCCCGTGTTCGAACATATATAGACACCTTCAGTCACCCTCCCCATTTAACATTCGCGGTGCTACTATAACGTACACATTATTGTACTGAATCTATCACAGTGCAATATAAGCTGTGGCTTTGAAGACTCCCCACTGACGGGGTAACTCTATCCTACTGGGAGGACAGAGAGACAGGTTGCGAGGGCTCCTTCTTAGTGTGGCTTCCATTTAACTGGAATCCGAGCCTCTCCCTTTTTTCTGGCTGTGAAAAATCCTGGTCAGTGTACGTGGTGGATCAGGGGTGTGGTGACGCGCCTAGGCCCAGATCCGGCCGTGCCAGCCACCTCCACCCTCTCTCGCCTCCGGTCTTCTTGACTCTTTCGTGATACCAGGCACAGGTGGGTTTGAGGGAGGAGGGAGTGCGGTAGGCGCTGCGCAAGTCTACTATCACTGTAGACAAAATCACCCTCAATCTACTGTTTCTGCTCCAACCCTGCTGTGGTGCACACGGTGGACATCGTCGGAAACAATGGTCCAACTGCCACTATACTGACCGGATTATGAATAATCAAAAACGTACGTCTACCGGCTTTCAGTTCTTCAGATAAAATTTGAGCAAACGTACTTTCGACAACCGTCTTCAGGTTCATGTATCCACAGGCATCGTCCTAAACTACACGCGAGTGGGAGCTTTTCGTCTGCCTGAGACGACTGTCCTGGGCCAGTCTGTGGAAACCTTCAGACACCACCTCGATAGACATATGCTGAACTTTTCTAACTACGTAATCTATGAGCATAAGTTTTTATTTGTAACTAACCCCCCCCCCCTCCCAAATGACATTGTAATTCCCTTACATTGTGTTCAACACCTCTGATGTGTACGTGAGCAATAGGGGGGTGGTCAGGTGTGTAGGCATACTCTCCCCCAAACATGCCGAAAAAATGGGGGAGACGGAACGCCCACCTCCGGCGTGTTTGCCGTCATCCGCTAGTCATACCAGCCGTCCCATACCGGCAAACAAAGCAAGGACCCAGTTGGTCATCGAGCATTTGAACTCGACAGTCTTACTGCCTGAACCGCGGACTTGGAAGCCATCGGCAGGGACACTATAAATCGCGCGGAAGCGATGTTTCATCCATTTGATAGCAAGAGACAGAGAGAGTATTCCCGTGTCCAGTTTATGCTTGAAGCTTTAATCTCGAGCTCTCAAGGGCTTCTTATAGTGACAAGAAAGTAATCACGCAGGATTTCGGGATTTTCGAGTAGCAACTTTTGCATAGTTTCGACCGTTCTGATTTTGGGGTGACTTTTCAGACGTTACCAGCCCCGTATCTGCGACGAGAGCTACGAGACGCAGTTTGTAGTCAGTGTAGCTCACTCATAAAGGAATGCAGTTTAAATCAACCTTCATTATTTTGGAGAGTATGATGTACCGTTAACACTGTGCGAGGTTTGGCTTTTCGCGTGCTTTCCTATACTTACTCGAACAAACAACTGTAAAAACCTAAACTAGGCCGACTATGGGGCAAATATATGTACAAAATTAAGCCAGACACTTTTTTGATTACGGTCCAGTTTTTTCATTTGTTTTCCCTCCAACAGCGGTAGCGTTAAGGACCCCAGTTGGCTCTCGGTAGACTGTCGATAGAAGCGAAGATGCGAGTTCCAGGAACTGGTTGATCAGAAGAAGAAGAAGCGGTCGCTGGAACAAGGGCTTTATTCGCCTGACGTTTCGGATTCTCACTTGAACCCATCACGAGAGACAGTGGCAGTCGGTAGACTGTAGATCGTGTGCTGCAATATGCACGTGTAAAATCTAGTTCAGTACTGATGACTAGCAATTGTACCCAAGAATGGAGAAACAAAAACGGAGACGAACTGATCATGAATTGAGGGATAACAGAAATTTCGGTCATATGTGGTTGCGTAGCCGCACCTGAGGTAAACAAACGCCAGCCACCTGTGATACGGGACCGGTGGGAATAGGGAGGTTTACGGGTGGAAGCGGTAACGAAAAGTCGAATAGGTCAAGTAATTGTGTGCCAAAAAGCTACTGGGAATGCTTGGTTGTAATTTGAGTGGTTGAGAAGTAGTTGCCCTAACCCTAAGCCCTAGCCCTAACCCCTAACCCTTAAGCGCAGCCCTGGGCTCTAGCCCTAAAACACCCAACGCCAAAGTTAGAAGAAGACGACAGGTTGAAAGTCAAGAAGGACCACCGGCATTGGGTCAAAGGATGTAGACACTGCAACAGAGGAACAAGTCCGCCAACAGAACACACACCGATATGCACACCAACACCATGTCGACGTGATAACACCAAATCAAAATAATAAAGAGGTCAACAGTATCGTGTTCATCAGGTGCGGCTACATAATCACATTTGCTGGATGGAGGAGGCGCATTCAATTGGCTGCATAGGCAACTGCGAGGCTACGTGGACGTAGGTGTGTTCAAGCTGCAAATGGTTCTCTGCAAGGGGTAAATGACTATGAGACAGCGAGGCCTTAGACAACGACACCAGATATAACCATGATGGCTGTCGGGAACAAACGCTTATATATTATAAAATGTGCCTAAGTCATTGTTAATAAATTCAGTCAATTTGAGGAGGCTGGGAGATTCTTTTCAATGGTGATTTTCTTGAAACCAACGTGGGAGTTGGAAAACCCAAGAAAACAGATCATTTAGATCGCTGGCCTATAGTATCTCGTAAAACGCTAGCTTCAGTTCTGAAATGTGGCCTCGGTTAAAATGAGAATAGGGGGTTTTACGGGTGGGATCGAGGTCAACGAGGTTTACTAATTTTATGCAAAAGAAAAGTTAATGCGAATGCACAGTTACACCTCGAGTGGTTGAGAAATAGTTGCCCTAACCCCTGACCATAACCTCTAACCCAAGGACTTAACCCTTACCCTAACTCTAACCCCTAAACCTAGGCCTTAACCCCTAACCCTAACCCTTAACCGCAGTCCTAAGCCCTAACCCTGAAACATTCCATGCGAAAGTTGAAAGGAGACGACAGGCTGAAAGTCAAGAAGGAACACCGGCATTGGGCTGAAAAAGGTAGATACGGTAACAAAGAAAGGGGGCCGTCAGCACGAACACTGCAACTCACAGCAACACCATGCCAACGTAATCACGCCAACTCGAAATGATTAAGTAGGTCAGCAGTATGGTGTCCATCAGATGCGGTTGCATAACCACATCTTACCGAAATTTCTATCAGGGGATAGGCTTAGTTGTTCGATGCTCAGACCCTCTTTCGTGATAGAACGCCATAGAATACCCAGCTGGATACCGCGTCAGCATACATTTATCATCTTACTGGAAAGTATCGTTTTGGCCACCGACCGTCTTCTGTGTTTTCCTGCGTTACGTTAGCTTACTGTCCGGCGTGCAGCCCCACCCGTACTCCCCCCTATCACTACCATCCCCGTGTGACACGACCCACAGTATGCTGACACCGTATTTGGGGTCCTTCACCATATCGTTGCACCTCCCTCCTTTTCCACCAAGAGTGTGCTGGCGCCAATCAGTTGTTGATTCCACCTCCCCCCCGACCCCGCTACTGTTGATGATGGAATTAGAATGGCCTGTCGTTGGGAACTTGATCAACACTAGGAGCATGGGTGCGTACATTGTCATCAAGTCTCCACGAAACACTGCCTACTGCCGTCTGAAACGTGGATGTCGCTGTTCTATGACACCGAAGTCCGTAGTTCGAAGTCTGCATTGAAGGAGTAAAATATCTCGATAGAAAGAGAGCAGTAAAAAGCGTGAATTCGTATGGCCGCTATAGTTCTCCGTCAACCTATGATAACAGGGTGCGAGCCAATCAGATTGCCCTTAGTGGTTCGCAATGGGTACAGAGCCAACCTGCTTCTCCTCTGGGTAGCTTATTGTCCGAGGATAACGTCCAAAAATAGCAGCGGATATTTCTTGTCAGTTTTTGAACTCAACTCTCTTCTCCCGAGGATCTGTGTGACTCATACTGGGCACTCAGGAGGTTCTCAAACCCCCGGTATTCGGGTCATCATCACTGATTGGAAGAGCAAACTGAAATCTCTAGACCAGTTCACACAGATAGTCACATGTGAGGAGGTACAATGAGCGACATCAATGTGGCCAGCCATATCAGGCATGATCAAGCCCATACCGAATGAGAGGAGAACCAACTCCACTCACCACATTCCAAGACAGGATATAGTTGCTTTGAGTCAACCTAGAACACCTCTTCTTGTTCTGTACGGCCCTGTGGCAAGAAACTCGTGGATTTGATTAGCGCTCCCATTGACAGTTGTACTCTTGTCGCTGAAGCGGATCTATAAACTTCCATGACTTACGCCTATAAACGTCACTTGATACATTTCTTCTTTTGAGTTCCGACCTACATGTCTATTCACAAACACTGAGGACATGCCGGTATTGAAGAGAATGGATGAGCGCATTCGAAGGCAGAAGGAGACTGGTGGAGTACCAAAACCATTTATTTATTTTTCTGAGCTTTCGAACTCGTACGAGAGTCCATCATCAAAGATGAAAACAGTGACGAACGAGTGACAGTTATATGGAGTACTTGCCAGTCAACGACCAGTGGATCAAGCCTGGAGACGGCTGCGCAGGGCCCTGTATGCGGGCGCTGGGTTAATACATCGATCGACTGAGGTCTCAACAGCAGCACAGGCTTCAATCAACTCTCGGCATGTCTTGCTTCCGACGTGAGCTATTATCTTGGTGACAGTGAAGATGAACTTGTGAACGCTTTTGAAGGTGCTGGTATCCACTTGCGATAATTCGTCGTTATGTTGCACGGCCAGATTTTGTTCGTGTATACGCGACCCTTGTCTGCGTTCAGTCTGGTATGTGTAGTTTCAAGGAAAGCTTAGACACGTGATACGATAAACTACATCAGACTACTCTTTGGGATTATTATTCGGCCCTTAATTTTCATGATGTTGCTGCGTATGGTAACTTCCAGCCGGTGTACAATTCCAACAGCTGGCCCCACAGAAATACAGTCGGTTGGCATATCCTGGATGGTGTTTTTTAGGTTCCCGGGGGATGAAGACGTAGGCATTAACTTTTAAACGCCTTCAAACAGTCATTCCGAACAACATGATTGCGAAGATGTCGGGCCTCGCTTGCTTTTTCCTTAGAGTTAGTGCGGTGAGTCTGAGTCCGTCAAAGGAGCGTTCTTACACAGTTTCTTTTATGAACCATCGGACGGTTCCCCTGAGAACTAAGCGGTTGTGTGTTGTTCTTTGCCCTCCTATAAGCCGTCGTCTCAATTTCACCTATTAGAACTTGCCTTACGGGTACGTCAAGGAAAGGTAGCTTCCTTTCGTCTTTCCTCGTGAATTGTATATATAGAGAGGTTATTTTGAGCAGGTCATGAAAATTCTGCAATATGCTCCTCCTGCCGATAATAACCGTTTAGTCGACGTAACGGCCTTGAAAAATCGACTCCTGCCGAAATGAAGGCAGTCCATTCTAGGACCGGTCCTGCTACTAGACCAGAGACAGGGGGTGCTCATTCAAGTTTCCTTGATTTGTTCTGCGCTAGATCGGAACCCAGGAGACAGAAGGATGGGATGCGCTCGGACCTCAGACCAGACCAGATCTGTGATCGCTGTCGCCATGTGACCTTGAGTAGGCCCAATAGCAGTTGGCGGAGCCAGAACCCCTAGAACAGTTGGAGCGAACCGCAGGTCATCTTAGTTACCTGTCCTGCCAAATCAACTCTTTCACTCAAACTACTCAGACTGTTTCCGCTATTTTCAGGCACTGTGATCTCGTGGCTGGAGCTTTAAAACCCTTTAATCACTTTCGTTATGATCTGGCAAGCTCCGAGTTGCCGAATCCAGATGTTTGCCTGCCAGTCAGCCGCCTTCACCCTAAGCCCTCCTTAACTTGCCTCAGTTTATGGACACGCCTCATCTATCCCTCTCCCCCCCCCTAGGTCTCAGCAAAATAGGTAATTAGGCGATGTCGTTAGCACGCTTGTTATTGCAGGGTTTAGGGAATCCAGAAAGTCCGGAAACTTTCCACCGCCAGACAGAATCAAGTTGATGACTCCGAACTACCTGAATTGGCGCATCGTGTCCTGCATTTCGGCTATCGCAGCGCTGCAAATCATTAATCCTCTTATTGACTGCTAGTCACGGTTCCAGGCTTTTACATTCTGACTGCCTGTCCTGCTCGGCGTCACACCGTTTATGGAAGAACGAGGGCTACAAGAGCATTTGCTGCCAGTCTGCAGGGGGACTAACGTACAAATGAGCCTTCTAATTGGACAGTTTTATACTTAGGAAGCATGTCTAGAAGGCCCGAAACCGCCATCCGAGGGCCTGTTAGAGGAGGCTGAACGATCACTGATTCGGCGCCGGATCTTACATGCAGCCTAGAAAGACCAAAAATGGACCTTCTTTCAGGAGTTATGAAATAAAATCTCACCAGAACGTTTTTCAGCCTGCCTTATTACTCGAGATTGCAAATCGAAAGTACACACTGGTCGCACGTGATTGACTCGGAGCTGAAGATCCTATTACTCTGTCAGGCGAGCTCTCAGTTGTTCGCCGCGAAGTCAGTATGCGGCTTCTTGTGCTGACGACTTTGCATGCAGCAGTCGATGTTTGCCGAGGCAGGCTACGAAAATTTCCCAGCTTCTGATGGACCTCATGCGTCCGGAACTAAATGGTAGTTCGCAGATCTTATGTAGTTGCCCTCCTTGATAAAATGAACAGTCGCACCTAGACCTCTAAACTTGGTGCGGCCAAACAACGACACAAAATGCAAGCCGTTTGGTCAAGGCCTTCCTTCTGTGTCCATGTCGTCTGCCTACTGATTTGGCATAAGTAAAAGCAATGTCTACACTGCGTCAAACTGCCGCTCGTGTGCACGTCTGTTCTCAACCCGCCTATTTTCCACTCCACAACCTCCAGTCGCCTATTGTTAGACAGCTTAAAGGAGGAGGTATTGTTTGATAGAACATCTCATCCGCTGCAAATGACCACAGGACATATTAACCCCGTCAACGGTGAATACACTTCTATGACTCATGTGGAAGTGTCGGGTCGCCGATCGGACTGCAGGAGCATACTTAATCCCTGCTGGCGTGGGGTCTTTGGAAGCGGCCAAAGAATGATACAGTAGATGTGTCGATCGATACTGAGGGGGACCGAAGTAAACATTTCTGTCTGAGTTGTCGTCAAAAGCCAGTCAGAAGGTGGATCACCAAATGGCGGGAGAAACGGGATAGGCCGCTTCTGACTTAGGTGTCGCCATCAGCCATCCGTAATTTCGGCTTGGGTGGAACCGAGGTTTCGAGCCCGGTCTCGTTGGCTTCTGGGCGATGGGACTTGGACCGCCGCTGGCGACGACGTCCCCCGCACACCCAACGGAGTGGGCGCGGGAACGGTATGGTGAAGGACCCCTATGCGGTGTCGGCATACTGTGGCTCCTGTCATAGGGGGATGATAGAAATGGGGGGGGGTTTACTGATGGGACAACATGCCGGACAGCAGGCTGACCAAGCATATGCAAACACAGAAGACAGTCGGTGGCAAAAGCGATGCTTTTGCTTCACCCTACCGTTGCCGTGGGCGTTGCACCGATGATTTGCGCGTGAATCAGTTTACACGGAGGCGGACTTGCGCGCCATCTGCTGCATTCTTTCCTCACTCGTTCGCCGATGCCGAGGAGACCGGAGATGCACTCTGGTGCAGTGACTGGAAGGGCTGTCTACGCGTGCCACACACAATCTCGTCCCACAGACGTGTGCCAGACTTTGCAGAACAGAGGGGGCTGTTCGTATCCCACATGCCGCAGAGGTCACATGAGGTAGAAGCCAGTGAGCCTGACTCTTGGTCTATCATTCAGTCACCCCACGTACTCACAGTACTGACTACGAGGACTCAGTCCTCCAGTCAGTTAGCGGTCTTCCAAGTCAGGGTGCTTCTCACATCATGATATATCCAAACGCGCAAGCTTTATTGTAGTTAGAAATGGGCTAAAGTGCAGTTCCAATGTCGTTTCATGTACCTATAGACTGTCGGAGACTCTACCGTCTAATGCAGAGGTTGGGAGCAGTTGTAGCGTGCGGCCATCATGACCGGTCTGGCGTCATTGTTCAGGACCTTGTTGCCTCAAGGTCATTCATCCCTTTGCAGTGAGCCGTAGCAGACGTGCTGACCTGAAGTCACGCGACCGACAACTCGGGCATACCTGCGCCGCACAGTTGCCGCTGCCCATGCGCAACTTGAACGCGCCATCCACTGCAGCCAGCAAAACAGAGCTTTGAACTGGACTTGTATGGCCGAGGTTTGCTCGTAACATTCATCTCGAAATACGACAGGCTGTCGGCAACTCTGTTTTCCTATCTATGGGCACGATGCGTGACACAGGAAAAACAGCAGGGCGAAGGGAATTTTGTGGCGGTTGAGTTCAGCCACGTCTGGAGGAGGCGCTTCGATTTGTCGTGACCAAGCGGTGTGAGTGTGTGCGGTCTAAGCGCTACTATAATCAGAACAAATTCTAGTGTTGTAGGGTGAGGGCGGAAGGCACCAGAATGAGGGGTTTATTATGCACAGAACCCGGAGTTGTCCTCTCAGGTGGCAGTGGCCACTGGCAAAACCAGGGTTGGTTTTGACTGCGTCCAGTCATGCCTGAGAGTCCTTGAGATAGTGGTGGCAGCCCCTTTTGTAGGCTCGTGGGCCAAGCTCAGGTGGTGTCCAGTCAGTGTGTGCATCATTTGCTGAGGGGTGGTGTCCCGGTGGCTAGTTTTGCTGGTTGCAGGGGGTGGCGCGTTCAAGTGGCGCATGGGTAGCTGCGGCTGTGCGGTCGCAGGTGTGCCCGAGCTGTTGGTCGTGTGACTTCAGGTCAGCGCGTCTGGGACGGCTCACTGCAAAGGGATGAATGGCCTTGAGGCAGCGACGTCTTGAACAATGATGCCAGACCGGTCACGATAGCCGCACGCGACACTGTGACTGGCAGGACTATAGAAATCCGTCTACGCGTGCCACAATCGACCCGGTTACTTTACTTTCCGGCGTGCGCAAAAGACCATGTTTCCCGCCCATGCGAGATGCCTGTGTTCTGACATGGGACTTTGACTTGGCCATAAGGACGACGACGACGACGACGACGACGACGACGACGACGACGGAATGATGGCATGCAATCTGCCGGAAAGAGGTATGTTCGCACGGAATGTTTGGCGTGGCGTGTAGGAGGCTCAACTGTGACCTGGGGAGGTGTGTGTATGTGAACAGGGTAGGGCAAGGTGCGAGTATAGGGTCCAGTATGCGATTTTATCGAAAATTTGAAAGGAAGCGGATATGGCTGAATAGGCCCATGTGATGAATGAATGTTCTTTGGCTGTCTGAGCAGGTAAAACGGGAGAGACATGTGCATATTGGGGCTCGATGAATTTGCAAGAGTCCTGCCAGATTGATGCTTATGTGTGCTCATGGATTGTGGCTGCTGCTGCTTCTTTGAATGTCTTCAAAACCCCCTCTTCATCCTAATTAGCCACCGTTGTCGGACTAGACTAACACTGATTGCCTCAACTTACCCCCTCGTAGTTTTCACACCCTACTTGGAAGAAAGTGTGAATAATTATCGAATTTTTTTTAATATCTAGGTTTTTTAAATATTCGGAAGCTAAACCTTAACTTCGTGAACTCTTTCCCCAAGGCTGGCTCCTTTAGAAGACTACTTGCACTTGGTACGGCTGCGGTCATGCCTGATGTAGCCGGCCTCGATTATGTCCGGAACTGTACCTCTCCCCGCGTGACGATCCGCGACAGCAGATCTGGACAGTTTGACCCATCCTCTTCGCCAACGACGGAGATTGAATACCAAAGGTCCAAGAACGACCTCCATGTCTTAACGAACTCTGTCGAGCCAGATTTTGAGTTGACCCCCTCCATTTTGACGCATCCAACCGGGTAACGGTATCGGTTCGAGAACAGTAACACTGAGCTCCTGAGGTGGACGACGAAGAACATGCCCAAACCACTTTAGTCGTCTTTCTTGAATGGCCCCGGTTATACTTGCGATGTTGTCGCAGTGAGTATGGACTGTGTCATTCGAGATGAAATCGTTATACTTAACTCGCAGGATGGTCTTCAAGCAGTGGTGATCAAATACCTCCAGTTTTTGCTTGTCTTCCGCGCGCACAGTCCAGCATTCACAACCACAAAGGAGAACAGACCGGACAGATGCACGGTGCACACTAATCTTAGTGGCGATGGAGAAGTCGCGTCGGATCCATAGTCATTTTCTAAGGCTTGAGGAAACCCAGCGGGCAGCATCCATTTGGGAGACAATGTCATCCTTACTCTGTCCATTCGGCATCAGCCTCACTCCGAGGTATTGAAAGTTGCCCATTTCCTCAACTTGACAGCCATCAGTTTCGAGAAGTGCCTTCTCCTGATCAGGGATGCAGCTTGAAAACACCTTAGTCTACCCAGCGTTTATGGATAAACCGACCGACTTAGCTACCTCGTTCACCCGCGACACCATAGACTGCAGATCACCAAAACTTGAAGCAAGTAAGGCAGTATCATCGGCATAGTCGAGATCAATTCGTCAGTGTCCGGGTGCAAACTCGAAACCGTCACTTTCGTGTAGGACCCTCCCGAGAATCTATTCAATAGCGCAGTTGAACAGAATGGGCGACAGGATACAACCCTGTCGAACGCCAGACCGAATACCGAACGCTTGGGAAAGATTCTTATGGACTAAAACTCGCGCAGTGGTTGAGCGGTAGTAGGCCTCGATCATGGCGCCGATTTTCGGCGGTACACCATCTAGTGCCATTATCCGCCAAAGGGACTCACGACGGATGGAATCGGACGCGGCGACAAAGTAAACAAAGCAGACGGCTGTCGGTTGCTGGTAACCATGGCAAAATTCGAGAATGCACCTCAGTGTAAATACCTGGTCCGTCCGCGCATTCACGTCCATAAGGAAATCCGGCTTGATTGGGCCTCGTCCAGGAGTCATGTGCAGCATGGAATCGCCTGAGAAGGGCAATAACGAAGATCTTCGCAGCAACGTCGATGACGCTTATGCCGCGGTAGTTCTGGCACCTTGTCTTATCTACCTTCTTGAGGATAGCACAGCGATGCTCGGGTCTTCGTCATCAGGAGTAACCTCTTTCTCTCCACGCTTGTTCAATCACCTCATGGGGCCAGGGCGTCCGAGTGTCGGCGCAAGACTTGTAGATTTCAACAGATATACCGTCCTCTCCGGGTACCTTGTTGCGTAGCTTTCGCATGGCATCTGCGACTTCTCCTTCAGAAGGGGGTCGCATGACACCGCATGGGTTGGAGAGGGAATAAACTCTGCTGCAGAGGGGAGCAAGGGTGTGGTGAGTTAGGTATCGAGGTTGAGAGTGTTCGAAGTGCTTACGCTAACGCTCGACTTTGGCCGAGTTATCAACAATAAAGACGCCATTCAAGTCGCGAACAGGGTCACTCAGTGTAGAGGGCTTACCACTAACTTGATGGATAAGTTGGTAGAGTTTTCGAAAGCCACCGACGTTCAAGGCCTGTTCCACGGAGGTCGCCATTTCAGCCCAATATTGATTCCGGTCATCCCTGGTCGAATTGGCCGTCATCTTCCAGAGTTGGCGGAAGGAATCATCATTACGGGACCTGGCTCGAGTCATCTGTGCAGACAACTGCAGGGTTTTTCCGACGATCCAGTCACTGCGGTGTCGCTGAGCATATCGAAAGACTTTCTCAGCTGCACTATAGACTGACGCTTTCAATGACGACCACTGATTACTGTCATCTTCGTGGGCTCGGGTTTTAAAACAGAACCAGATTCCTCTGCTCAGGGCCTCGACAGTGCTGGCTTTCCGGATTTGTGCGACGTCAAGGTGTCTAAGCCGTGGCATTTCGGGTGCGGATGAGAGGTGAACCTTCAAGTGTGTACGAATGAGGACATGGTCCGACCTATGGGCGTTACCAGTCTCGGCACCACACATCGATCTGCTATCGTAAACCCAGCTGCGGAACCTTGAGCTGACTAGCATGTAGTCAATCTGGCTGGCCGCATGACCGTCGTTTAAATACCAGGTCAGGAGTTGTTTTTTCGATGTTGGCAACGCGTGTTGGTGACAAACAGTTGGTCCTGATCAACAAACTTCAGCAAGCTCTCACCATTTTCACATGGGAACCAATTCCAAAGCCGCCAAGAAGTTGACTGTTGGTAGAGTCGCCAGGTCCAGTTTTGCCATTCCAATCCCCGGCGTCAATCAGCGGATTGCGGCGAGGGAGTCTGTCAACTAATGCTTGTGGCTGCGAGTAAAATGCCTCTTTATCACGCTGTTCGACAGCTGAAGTTGGTGAGCACGCAGAGACGATGGAGATTTTCGTGAATTGAGCCTTTGGTCGGACGTAGGCCATCCGGCCATTGACTGGCTCCCAAGCAAGTAACGCGAAATCCGCTTGTTGCGAGAAGACAATCGCCACACTGTGTCCACCAGATGAGTCGCGTGGGCTGCTGTGGTGAAGTGTGCTTCGACTACAGGTATCTTTTATCCTAGAGAGCCTGAGTCAGGAAGTCCAACTTTAGACAGACAACAAAAATCCACGTTGTACTAATGAAGGCTGCGCGCAGTCAGACTTTGGGTACCAGTGTCTACGAACGTTTGCACATTCTAGCATCCAATACTAAGAGCCCTTTCCAGCTCGCATACTATTTGTACGCACCACTGGACCGGGGTTGCGAAGCGCGTTGGTTCCCGCGGACGTCGTAGCATGGGTCGTAATACTACAGTCGGACATATTTAATGAGGTTTTTTTGGAATTTTGGATACAGGCGGATGCCCAATATCCGCTTTGATTGTTCGTTCAAGGTTGTTTTCCCTAGCATTTTGACTTAGAATCCTAACCGCAAGGCAGCGGTCGCAAGCAAGCTTATTTACTGGCGGTTAACGGTCGCCATGTCACAAATACCGTTATCGGGCTTTGCGGCTTTTTTTATAAGGCTTTAAGGGTGCCAGATCTCAGGCCTCCTCACTCTGGTAGCACTGTCATTGCTGGTCCGCAACTGCTTATTCGTCAGACCTGGGTCTGCCTGCCTCGCAACTAACCTTCATTGAAGGCCGTTCCACTATCCGCCACCTATGTACGCGTCGGTTAGCCAGCAGCTAGACTGACGGACAATCCGTCTTCCCTGTGGGCAACCCGTCTAATACTAATCAGTCATTTTTTAAGTTTTTTATGGAGGCATCTTACTATCGAACAAGGGGCTACTTTGAAGCATTTAAGATATGTCCAAGGTGTCTCTTAGAACAGTAGTCCACTTATCAAACTTTGTTTCTTCCAAAACGACAAGAGAAATAGCCATTGTGGGAATAAAGCGCGACTCCTTGTATTCACAGCCAGTTCGCTTCCGAGGAGCACTTCAATGTCTCTACAAAGGGACTTCGTCCCGTGCGGTTGACAGTTGTGAAGAAATACCCGGCCAGTATACGTATTTGGTGACGGGACCAATTAAAGCAACATCCATTACATTCTCTCTTGACTCACTCATCTCCCTCCAATGTCCACACAAATGTGGGCATGGGGGCAACGGCTAAGATAGCTAAAAACCAAGTGTACGCGTGCCAGACCCAACATCCGGTGTTCTCTTCGCCTCTGTCAGGCTACAATAGGGGCGACTTGAATCCCAAGTAGGTGAAATTATCGAAAATGCCGCATAAAGAAGCAACGGTCACAACCTGAACAACAGCCCTGAGGGGAAGCGAGTCAGCACATCAACTGGCGGCCTTCTTATTCACGACTCCTAGATTGCCGCATGGGCACACAGCACACACTGTCAACAGGCGAAGTCAAGCCGATGAGCCAACAGTGTCCTAAGGCGGATGTTACGCCAGTTCCCCCAAACCCCCCGGTTAAGAGATCCCCTCATATTTCTTTTGCTGTTTTTCGGCCACGATTTTAGTTGTCGTAGGAGACGCCCTGTTGTCCCGTCTCCCGGCGTCTGCCTCCCAGTCAGCGGCCTATACCAGCTAACTGCTTTTAATTATCTTCCCCTAGCCTCCTCACGAAGACTGTGTGAAAATATCACCATTGCTTGACTGCTCTTACTGCGTACATGCTTTGGTTGCCCTCTCTATCTTAAAAATGACCTGACCTGAGGATAATCAGTGAAAACAGTAGTCTTTTCGTCAAGTATTCCTTCTTTGCAAATGACACAAAGCAAGCGAATCTCCAACGAAAGTGCGTCGGCTCGAACGTTGGTATCTCATTCCTGCCATGTTGCTTGCTTATAATCGTGTACAGGGTCCGAAATAGTACAGAGAATTGTGAAGTTTGGTGCGTGGGTGTACGCGAACTCCCATGTCTGTGAAAATAGGCTGCTTTCATTGCCATCATCATCACCTTCACCCCATTAGTGATAGTGTACGCACTACTATGATTAAAATTGTCATTTATGCTACTATTGTAACTACTACTACTACTACTACTACTACTACTACTACTACTACTACTACTACTACTACTACTACTACTACTACTACTACTACTACTACTACTACTGCTACTATTAGTGTCAGTTCAGCCGTCGCATGCGATGATGTCCACCGTTTGTGTCCCGCAACACGATGGGCACAGGACGGTTACCTGCGAGTGGACAGGTTTGAAGTGATAGAGGGCTTGCGCAGTGTATGTCGCACATATCCCCCCTTCCACCTGGGTTCTATGACAACGCAGCGACAGAACGGCCGCAGACAGGCACAAAGACACTGGCTGGAAATTTGAACAGCCAGTATACGCGTGCCACACGCGGCCCGGCGACAACACAATGTACTCGGTTTTCACAAAAACGGGATTGTTCGGGTCCCACCTGGGTGCGAGTGTCATTGACGCCGCATTTAGAAGGGGACACTGCAGTCTGAATCGTAGTCATCGGTCAAGTCAGTTGATGAACGCACACAGTACTGACCGCGGAGAACGAGTTACCCCGCCTACTACTCCCACCATCCCTGTTCCACCGTCACTGATCCGAGCGGCGCATCCCCGTTGTGTGTGGCACGCGCAGTCGGGTTCTTCAACTGTCACCGCGCCCACTCACGCATCAGACGGGTGATCGTCCCGGACAGAGGGAACTTGTCTGAGAAAAGGCAGGGAGGGTAAAGTTAACATTCTCAGCGCATATTCGCCCTCGAATCTATCAGGGTGCTCCAAAATCCGTGTCGCGGAAGGCTGTCAACTGAAGTGATAATTCTGTCTTCTTCTCGGGACGGATAATCAGGCTGCATTTGCTCCTTCCTAATGTAAATAAATAAATTATTTTATAAAAAGACCCCTGGAGGTCGCATCATAGCAAGCAAATACAAATCTTCCAGCAAATTTCAGGGCAATTAGACTGATTCTATACGTTATTAAGTTTTCGATCGTAGATTAAACACATACATGTAAAAATGCCCAGCGAACAGTGAAAATACTCCTTGTGAAAAAAACTAGATAAGTATGAATTGGCTAACTTTTAAGGAGAAAAAACTTCAACTCATGAAAAGGGCAATATGCGGGTCGAACAAGACTGGCCTGCATGTGGTATTTATAAGAGATTCAAAACGTAGATCGTCAAGGCAGAGCTTCCCAAACCGAATGAGGTTATCCTCCTCAAATTGGCAAGACAGAGAAACTTAGTCGCGATCGGACGCTGTCCGCTTAGAGTCTAGCCGAAGATGGGACATTAAGCACTAGGGCGGTCATTAGGGCGTAGAGGAGAGAATACGACCCTTAGACCTCTTCGCTGCACGACCAAACTACTAGCAAATGACGAAAACAGAGAATTCACGCCATGATCGTAAACAGACCATTTGGGGTTGAAATGGTGATTTAACATCAAGATCTACGGGCAAGGTTTCGAAATCACGAGAGCAGAGTTGAATTCTGATGAGTGTGACCCTCATAGCGCACTCACTCAGCTGTGATCCCGACCACCCCCTCTTTATACTGTTGTGTGAAATCTTAGTCCTTTGTGGGTGGACCGCGGGTGTGGTGGTACGCCTAGGTTTGGGCTCACGCCGTGCCAGCCCCTTGCGTCAAATCCAACCTCCGGTCTTATTGAATCTGTCTTGACACCGGGACCAGGCTGATGAGGGGGCAAAGAGAGGAGAGGATACAGCAAAATTCTGCCATGACTGTAAACTACCGCGCAAGTCAAGACCTCGTCGCCCAACCCGTTGTGCAGCACACAGTGAACATCGTCGGGATCGACAGTCGAAACATCAGTTCACTAATTCCGCTAGCCTTTTAGTACTGTTAACTTTTACCGTACTCAGTCAGTCAGTCAGTGTATTTGAGGGAAATAGGCTTAGGCCTTTGAACTCCCTATTTGTACATAAAAAATCGATAAACGAGCAAAAATGTGAAGAAATTACAGCATTAAGTGAATGCATACATTGATTCACATATGTCACTAGTCACATGGTTAAAAAGTCACATAGTCCGCTTGTTGCTGCAGCATATATCTGTCAAGGCGACATTTAAATGTGTCCACAGATTGAGACATAACAACCGTATCGGGCAGGTTATTCCACGGTTCCACGACACGGTTGGAGAAGAAATATTTTCTCACATTCAGTCTACCCTGTGGCACACGTAGCTTGAAGGGATGTCCCCGGAGGTGAGTTGTAGTGGCGAGTTGGAAAAAGTCATCGCACCGAAGGGCACAATCCAAGCCGCGCACGATACGGAAAGTTTGTATCATGTCTCCGCGCAACTGCCTATAACTCAGAGGATAGAGATTAAGGTTAGTTAAGCGGATCTCGTATGGCAGTGCACTTTGACCTCTTACTAATTTTGTTGCTCGTTTCTGCACCCTTTCGAGCAGATCGTAATCCTGATGCGTCCACGGTCTCCAGGCCTGAATTGCATATTCGAGATGGGGCCTTATAAACGTGCCGAAGACTTTGGTGAAGCAGTCTTCATCGAAAACTACGAATGCCCGCTTGATGGCATATAGCATTGACGTTGCGGCCTTGGCCGCCTTACAGCATTGTGTAGAAGGCTTTAGGCTGTCTGCAACCCAAACTCCGAGATCTTTCTGAGTTTCTGCTTCTCGGAGTGGCATTCCGTTCAGATGGTATTGCCGCGTACTAGGGCTCTGATTTCCAATGCGCAGAATGGTGCATTTGTTCAAATTGAAGGACAAGAGCCATCTGCGGGACCACTCGTCCAATCGACAAAAATTTTCTTGGAAGTTGGTCTCATCGGCAGCATTCTGGATGACTTTCCAGATTTTTATGTCATCCGCAAACATGGCACAATCACAATCCAACCCATCTACGCAATCATTGATGAACAAGAGAAAGAGGGTTGGTCCGAGCACCGAGCCTTGTGGGACCCCACTCTCTATGAATGTGCACCTTGATTGCTGTTGTTCTACGCAGACAATTTGGGAGCGGCCGACAAGGAAATTTTCGATCCATTTGAGAAGTTTGCCACCGATGCCCATAATTCTCAACTTGTGTAGGAGACGCTGGTGCGGAACACTGTCAAACGCCTTCCGAAAATCAATATAGGCAACATGCACGGTGTGTTTTGCGTCCAGTGCTCGTGTCCAACTTTGCATTGTGTATAGCAAGTTCGTAACACATGATCTTCCCCTACGGAAACCATATTGTGCATTGGACAAGAGGTTGTGGGTTTCCAAGTAAGCCATCAACTCCTTTTTGATTGTTTTCTCCATCACTTTGCAGCAGATTGATGTCAGACTGACGGGTCTGTAGTTTGTCGCCTGAGCACGACTACCGCTTTTGTAAAGGGGTGTAATGTGGGCCGTCTTCCAGTCTGTGGGAAGAATTCCAGCATCAAACGATTTTTGGTACAGAAAGGATAGTGGCTTGGCCAGCTGTTGGGCAAGCTCAAAGAGCAGCTTTGCTGGAATCTCGTCCGGACCGGGAGATTTACATTCCTTCAAGCTTTTCAGTTCTTCCAAAATCGCTTCTTCTCGAAACACAATATTTTCGATTGTGGGATCTCTCATGTTCTCAGAATTAGATGGGGTAAAGTCTGCTTCTCTGGTGAAAACGGATCGGAAAAATTGAGAAAAGTGCTCAGCCTTATTTGTACTGTCCGATATCTCCAAGCCGTCATCACCCCTCATAACAGGAATGGGATTCCTGTTACGTGTGCTTTTCCGCAAATAGCTGTAGAGTAATTTCGGATTTTTAACGGCTCGGTGGAGCAAATTACTCTCAAAATCCCGTCGCCTCCTGAAAATCAGGCTTTTCACCTTATTTCTTTGAATTCTGTATTCTGTAAACGCTGCATTATTGTTGTTCTCGCGAAATTTTTTCCCCAACCTACCTTTCTTGTTGATCTCCCTTTTGAGTTCTCGTGTAAGCCACTGAGGGCGGTTGGATGTCCTAGGCTTTGATAAGGGACAGTGGTTCTTCATTAGATGCAGTAAACGATCCTTGAATAAATTCCAGTCCTCGTTAACGTTTCCGGAGAAGAGAACATCCCAGTCTATTTGTGATGCCTCAGCTCTCATTTGGCGAAAGTCCCCTTTCCATATATTTGGCCTCGTATTGCCTTTTGCACACGGTTCAGAATACAGCAAGTACTCGCATAAAAGCACTGCATGATCACTTCGACCGAGCGGGGGTAGGTAGTACACCTCGTCTATACTGTCAGGATCTTTGGTAAAAACGAGGTCCAGACAACTGGCCTGTTGCCCTCCACGAGCTCTAGTTGGAAACAGGACATGTTGCGTGAGTAGAGCTTCTAGAGTTGTCCTTAGTAGATGGTAATCGAAGGTATAAATCCATTAGGATTAATGGGTCTGCTGATGCTGCTGTTTCTAATACACTACTAATGCCACTGCTACTAGTGTTGCTACTGCTAATACGAGTATTATTGAGATTGTTACCAACACAACAATTGCTCGACTACCATCTCATCCGTCAATGTCAGTAGTTTCCACTGAACCAAGAAAAGATCAGCAGTGACCCGATTTCTTCATCGCGTTTGTCGTGGCTGGCCACAAATAAGAAGGCCGAAGGACTGAACTGCAACGCATGACAGTTCGTTCGTCGGGAACGGTGAGGTACACCGTGTGCCCCACATCAGGGTTGACGTAGGGGTTGTGAGGGGCGCGTGAATCAGTCCACAGTAATAGTGCACTTTCACTGTATATACCACACCCTGCTGATCTTCGCCCACCTGAAATTGCTGTCGAGACAACGTCAAGGGGACCGGAGAAGAAGTCGTGTGCAGTAAATAACAAGGCTAAAGAACCCGCTTTTGCATGCCGCACATATCCTGTCCTCTGTATAGCACAACAGGATTTCAAAGTTAGGGTAGACGGCTTGTATCACGCGTGCTCGGAAGTGCCATAGATGCCATGTGAATATGGAGACATGAAGGCTAACTGGGCGGTTAAATCGTGGTGATCGAAGACGTTCAGTTCAGTTCAGTTTATTGAGGAAAATAGGCGTAAGCATTTTGGTATCCTGTTGCCAATGTAAAAATGTGTGGTATACTGATAAATGTTCTGCGCTAAAATATTTCAAACACGCCCATAATGGTAGGACAAAAGGGGAACGAGTTACAATGGGTAAGCTCTACTTCTCATCGCTCTTGGTCATTTTGGAACATAAATATGCCAAGATTCCTTTTAAAACTTTGTATAGATGGTGACATCACAACATCTGCGGGAAGGGCATTCCATGGTTAGATCCCTCGAACAGAGAAGGAGAACTTCAGCACACCCAGCCTTGGCTGCTGAGTGTGCTGTTTTAACGGGTGACCTCGGAGGTTGGTCGTGGTAGCAAATTCAAAAAGTCCTCAAAGGCCAGACTGCAATCCAACCCCTTAACAATGCGGAAGGCTTGCAAGAGATCCCCGCGAAGTTGTCTATAACTCAAAGGAAATAGGTTTAGATTTACTAGGCGTGTTGCATAAGAAAAGGAGCTTTGACCCCTAACCATCTTCGTGGCTCTCCTCTGGACTATTTCGAGGCAGTTTGGATCCTCAACCGCCCACGGCCTCCGGCCTTGTATGCCGTACTCTAAATGCGGTCGGACGAATGTTCCGAATGTCTTAGAGAAAGCTTCTTCGTCAAAGTCCATAAACGCACGCTTGATGGCGTACAGTACGGACATTGCGATTTTTGCCACTCTCGAGCTGTGGGCGGATGGCTTTAGGGAACTGGTCGTCAGCACACCGAGGTCTTTTAGGGCTTCGGCAACTTTTAAGGCTGCACCGCTCAGAAAGATGTCTCTTGTGCTGGCAGATCTGGCTGTGTTGCCTAGGCGAAGGATGCTACATTTGGCAACGTTGAACCGCAGGAGCCAACGGTTTGACCACTCCTCCAACCGATTCAGGTCCATCTGCAGTCTGTCTTCGTCGGCAGGACCCCGAATTACACTCCATATCTTCATGTCATCGGCAAAAATAGCTAATTCGCAGTCTAAAGCTCTTGCAGCATCTTCCACGTAGATAAGGAACAGAATAGGTTCCAGTACTGAACCCTGGGGGACACCACTCTCGGCCATATCAGGGTCTGATTTTCCCCGACCGATGCACACAACCTGGTGTCGACACACAAGGAAGTTTTCGATCCATTTAAGGAAGTTGCCACTGGTCACTATTTTTTAAAGTTTGTGGAAGAGCCTCTGGTGTGGCGCAGTGTCGAACGCCTTCTGGAAGTCGATGAAGGCTATGTGGACCGCGTGCCTGTCGTCGAGAGCTCGGGTCCAGCTCTGGAGAAATTGCAGCAAGTTTGTCGTGCAGGATCTTCCTTTCCGGAACCCATGTTGGTATTTCGATAGCAGGCCGTGAACTTCCAGGAATTGCATCAGTTCACTCTTTATGAGCCTTTCTATAACTTTGCAGAGAATGCATGTCAGGCTTATGGGCCTGTAATTTGTCGTCGCTGCCCTGTTACCTCCTTTGTGTAGCGGAGTAATATGCGCCAGCTTCCAATCGACAGGAGGTGTTCCAGTATCAAATGACGTTCGAAAGAGCACCGACAAAGGCACAAAGAGCTCACTGGAAAGTTCCTTGAGAAGCTTGGGTGGAATCTCGTCTGGTCCTGGTGACTTCGATTCGTTCAATGCTTCTAATTTTCTTTCGGACCATGCCTTCTGAGAAGAGCATATTACTGACGCTTGGAGTCGGCAGTTCTTCTGCGGAGGGAAGAAGGAACCTTGCCTCGTTTGTGTAGACTGATTGGAAGAACTGTGAAAAATACGCAGCTTTATCCCTACGATCAGCAATCTCAATGCCACCTGTAGTACCTATTAAGCCGATTTGATGCCTGTTTCTTGTACTTCGTCGGAGGTAACTGTAGAGTAATTTTGTGTTCTGCGTTGCTTTTTGTAGGAAGTTCTTCTCGAATTCCCGCCGAGTTTTCATGATCAGGTTCCTCAGTTTGTTCCTCTGTGTCTTGTATGTGTTGAAATATTCAGCTTGTCCAGTGACGCAGTTTTTTCTCCACAATTTGTGCTTCATGTTGATTTCTTTGTCGAGGTTGCTATTCAGACACCCAGGGGGTTTATTCAGTCTTACACTAGTCAGTGGGCAGTGGTTATTGATGAGCTGCAGAAGGACATTCTTGAACAGCTCCCAGTCATCGTTGGCATTTCCCGTAAACAATGAGCCCCAGTCGAGACCAGAGAAGTCTGCCCTCATCTGTTTGAAGCCGCCTCGCCAAACATTCTGTCTTTTTTGGTCTGGAGAATGCGAAATGGAGAATAACGAATAATCCCACATCAGCATTATGTGATCACTTCGGCCAAGAGGCGGCATGGGGGTGATCTCGTCTATGCTGTCTGGTGTTTTCGTAAAAACCAGATCCAGGCAGTTTGCCCTTTGTCCTTCACGTGTTCTCGTTGGGAACATTACATGTTGTGTGAGGCACGCCTTTAATGTTTTGTTCAGCAGACGGTAATCGAATGCCGATTTTGGGCCTGACGCTTGGAGGGCATTCCAGTTTGTTCCTGGTGCGTTGAAGTCGCCCATGATCATGATGATAGGTCGACTTGAAAATTTCTCCAACTGCCCCAATATTTGAGTGTCTGCGATTTGGTCTTTCCTAGGTGGTCGGTAGACAGTGAGGACATCGAGACACGGGGAACCAGTAACCTTGATGGTCAACCAAATAGCTTCGTGCCGTACACAAACTTAGTGGTGTTTTCCGACACTGCCAGGGCCTCATTTACATACACAACTATATCACAGTCCTGACAACGTTTCCTATCCCTCCGATAAATTTGGTATCCAGGCAAGACTACTTCGCTATCGCTAGTATTTCCGGACAGCCTTGTCTCTGTTACTGCTAAAACATCTGGAGACAGTTTGGCAAGACAAAGTTTTAGCTCGTCTAGTTTCGATATGAGGCTTTGGGCATTAGTTTACAAGCACTTCAGTTTTACACCAGCCGAATTTCCCGTTGCATTTGTTACTTTTTTGAGCATTACTCCGTTATCTCGAACGCCATGTTCTCTGGGCTGATGGGTTCCATTTATATGCGTTGCTTCAGTCAGATCCCTGGACATTACGCGCTTACTTGTGTTGTCGCCTTGAGAGGGTGGTTCAACGAAGGTATCTGTGCTAGCTGAGTAGCTGTCGTCGTTCGTAGTATTACAGGCTGGTTCCGCTGAAACGGCATATATTTCCGAACTACCTTACCCTTGAAGATAGCCAGATTGTGTTCGCCACCCTTCAGTCTCTTTTAACTCCAAGACAAGTTCCCGGCGTTTGAGGTGTTCCGGTGGTGAATAGTCCGGTTTAAAAAAACCTGTTTGTGCGTGTTTCTGAGGTCGTTTTTTAGAAAGGATCAACCATGTACCCCACAGCATGCTTAGAGCAGTCGCGAGGATTTGTGCATGAGTTGGCTTAGAATGATAATAGACTAGCGCTGAATTGACCGCACTCTCCCTCCTTCCTAACCCGTATCAACTGCGAAAATAGAGCCAAGGAGACAGCGGATGGTTTGCACGGCGCATACTCGCGCATAGGCGTTCCGCCAAGCTCTCAGGTCCAAGTCATACATTGAACAGGATTTTATACAAGACAAAAAGTGGGTGGCTCGGATCCAGACTGGCGCGGCGTGCTGCGCCTGCAGAAACATCCCGAATGTTGACATTAATTATGGGTGCGCTTTCCCGGAAACCTGACCTAGCCCCTGTGTTGGTCCAACTCGTCTACAGGGTGGCCCGTTCAAGGGGTCAATTCACATAAGCACACATAGGACTGTTTGCGATATTTAGGCTGTACAATCGGCTGGCAACCTTCAAACTCACGATGTTAAATTCTTCGTTATCTGTTCAAGTGCATCAAATCTACTATAATGAGGAGTGCGTTTAAGTGCCGTGGGGATGGGTTGCCCGGTGTCGGTCCCACTTTCTATTTCGTCCTTCATACACCAGTCCTCTGGTGCAACGACTGGGCGCAAGTGGTCCTCCATAGAGCGCATGAAGTTTTCACCCAAAAAGAGTGAGTGACGCGAACACAATATCCGGTGGAGATAATTCAATAATGCCCTTGCTGGTTCGTTCGAGAGTTAACTGGCCTTCCCGGTGACCCTGTCAGATAGAATCAGGCACTCAATTATAGAAATAAACTCAACCTTTCGACCATCTCTACTGAACACATTCGACACTTAATAGGAGCATCAGTTGACACAGGGCTTCACTATCTTATACGCTATTTATAAAGATATGGAATGTTAAAATCGCACGCGCTTGTCAGGATAACGAAGGAAAGTAAAACTGGCATTGGCAAATCTAAGTCGATTAAGGCGAAAAGTTGACGGAAAGAATCATTCGCTAGTTGAGATAGCTATAAAAAACTTACGGCCTAGGAATTCACATTCTAGTAAAGAATTTGTTCCAACCATATCTCCTATGGCTCAGTTTCCTTTTTCAAAACCGGTCACTTCCGTTTACTATCCACCCATTTGCTTTTATTTCCAGTTATCCGCTTTCTCACTTATTTAAGGGATAGGAATCTTGTCGCATCTTTCGTCTGCAAGCGTTAGGTGCTGTGTAAGCTGCAAACTTGATGACACTTCCCCCAAGTACTTTCTACTTATTGAGCACTCCAGTGTTTGGGATTGGCCTCGGTCCATGTTAGAATGCTTGTCGTAGAGCAAGAGGTATCCCACATCCTAATGACATGTACGATTTAAAGGGTACATTATGAAATTGTTATTTGAATTCTGACTCGCGTGACCTTTAACTTTGTTAGAATATTCTAAATGCCTGCGCTCGCTAACTGAGCGCGAATGGTCCCAATTTTTTGTAAGCGGTTGTTAGCGCAATGTGTAATGCCCCTGGTGGCCTTTTATCATCTGTGCTTACTCCACTTCGAATATTTTCACGAAGGTTCACTGATGTCCATGCTCAGCAACTTTCTCCATTTAAGAGGGCCCTGATTGTTTCCAAACTTTCAGCATACGCGTACGAACACTCACGTTCGTCCTTCACCGACGAGGCAGCATTTGAAAAAAGTGTATGTATACTAACAATTTGAATCCCTTATGCGTATGATACACCAGGCTTCGTGTCTGAACCTTTTTTCAGCCTGTCCCATTCGGGATTGCCATTCCCGGGCAATTAGGCCTAATAACATTTCTGGTCAGAATCTGCGCCGAATCTAAGCAGAGGTTTAGAATAACCTACATACAATCTGCGCCTGGGTTGTCACTCTTTTTAAATCTGTTGTAAAATCTGTTCAGAATGTGCGCCGATGTCCTGCGCAGAATCGGCGCATAGGCTCAGCACAGAATATGCGCAGAATATTCTCATCTCGCGTCGTAACCGAGCAACCCCCCATTTTTTTCTCAGTAGCTCTCCTCTAAAGCCGTTTCCTCTCCTTTTGATGTCCGCAATGCTAATCTACTATCCTGTAGGCAGTAGAAATAAAGACGACTACTGTGATTGTTGGTTAATAAATTTTTTTTAAAACACAATCTATAAAGTACAGGCATATATTGAAAAATGTGAAAAGTCCGGTACAGGATAGTTCTTATAGAGGAACGTATAATTGTCTTGGTAATATGTCCAAGCCGTTCTACGACTGTGATGAGGAGCCGGATGGTCCAGGACGGGGTGTATTGTCGTCATCGTCCACAACTCCTAAAAGAAAGTACGCTCAACTTAAGTTGTGTAATATAAATATGAATTGCAGTAGGTCGGATTATAAAGGGGAACCTAACCGTCCAATTGGCGTGACGTTGATAATTTGTTTGTCTGTTTTTACAGGCGATCATGGGCCCTTCTGAATGCGATCCGGAACATTTTCACCAATTGTTGGCGATCCGAATTGTGGTCGCCATTCCATTTGGTAAAGACATCTGTTCAGGCGTTTTTTATTGCGGAAACTAATGCTTGTCATACCCAGGACTACTGCGTAGGCAGTGGAGCCAAAGAAGGCGCGCTTGCCCTGTTGTCGTCCATAAAACGTTAAGTAGTTCTTTATCTCGTCTTCAAACAAGCCACTGAAAAGTCGATCGACGAATGCGCTTAAGTTCTCTCCTCCAAGACTGGAAAAGTGACAAACCTATCGGACAAATCTGAAGATTGTTGCCCTGGCAACAATCTCAATCGGCACATTTGTGTCAAAAGCTCAGTTATGCATATTCAGCCTTGAGAAATTCACCTTTCATAAGCTATTTCTGTAGTACTCATCATCGACAGTATGCCGTTATTGCGTTTGGGGGTATTATAAATAATTTGTTTCTCTACGGCCGCACGTACTTGACATACGGGTTGAACATCGACTAGTGTTAGCTGAATTATTGGGGTGTTACTTCCGGCCGAAGGGGATATTTAAGTTGATTGGCGGCACGAATATATATGTATGTATATGTATCGCGTTCATCAACCCCCGAAGAATGCGAAGAAAAAGGTAGGGCGCATTCATGGACCGAGTTATATTTGTACTGATGCTTCGGAAATCCTCTCGTTTCCATCATCAGATTAATGTGTTGACAGTTCCTGCTGGTCAACACATTACTCTGATGTTGGAAACGAGAGGGTTTCCGAAACGTCAGTACAAATATAACTCGGTCCATGAATGCGCCCTATCTTCTTCTTCGTCTTCTTCGGGGGATGATGAACGCAATACAATATCTGGACCTCGAATCTTTACCCATATCGGCGTATGTATATGTATATTAGTATATGTACATATGTGTGTACTTATCTGTGGCCTCGGACTTGGTCATCGCCAATAACATTGTACATGCTTCTGTCCTGCCCTGCTCTAACAGCGCAGATTTGGGGGCTTGTGTGAGGTCACTGACTGGCTGGGCACAAAACTAGCTGCGGGCTAACTGTAGGGGCTAATGTCTTATCAGGGATGAATGCGTCTATTAACCTTTTCCTAGTGTCGCCTTCTCTCTCCTTGATTTTCACTCAGTCATCTAGCGGCTTCATCACAAGAAAGACTAGTACAGCAGGGTAGTTTTACCGTATTTCAGTCATCTGTTAGGTGAGCAGCTTTTCGCGAAGGGAATCAAGTGGCATTTCTTCGTGATCGTCATTTCTTATGAAAGTACCTTTTTGAAACTCATGCCCTGATAATGCTATTATTACTTTTTTCGTAAACTCGTACTTTATTAACATTGCTGAGCTCTTGCCTAGTCCTATTTGTGCTCACATAATTGTATAGGACTGAAGTCGAACCATGTAGCTGGACAGCTATTCCGAATTCTCGATATTGTCTAGGTCTGCATTAACGATGCTGGAGCGTTAGATTAGTACACAAAACGGTTAGACGCAGTAGTTAAATTATCGTATTAGCTCGGGGATCAGTTTACAATAAACATGCCTATTGCAAGACTCGTCGGACCGGCAGACTGCGATCATCCAACTCTAATTTTCGATACGGCGTTTCCTGGGAAATTGCTGAGATAAGTGAGATATTTTCTAAGTATGCCAACTTTAGAATATATCGAAAATATTTCCTACTTACTGGATTTACCTCTGGAGTCAGGCTGACAGTCAATTGGAAGTTCGCTCGCTGCGATGTCAGCATGCTATTATTTATGATTCAGTGGCCTGTGTAACCGGTGTTACTCACGTTACCTTGTAAATACTGATATTTTAGGAAAATTTAGGTTCCTTATTATTTGTAAATTAAGTCGAGGATCTCAGTGCGCAGCCAATTGCAATGCTTGCCTGCGTAACCCCATGCAGATTTCTGAAGCCTGCCTTCAATTTCACATTTATTTAGCAACCTAGTGCTGAACCGCTCCTTTAAGCTGCCAGTCATACGAGTTTTGCGACTGAACTACGAATCACTTGTTTTTCTAAACGCTTAGGACGCATTAACTACTATTGACAAAGACGTAGGAAGGCAATTTCCGGCTTTAATCAGTCAGTTTTGCCAAAGTCCAACCGAGCACTAGAAGTTTGAAGTTTCGGTGGAGCGGTGTTGGCCGCCGAGCGTTACCGACAGAGGATGTCGGTTTTCATGCACGTTTGCTTTGGTAAAGGAAGTAGTTAAAAACTTCGGTCACCAGAAGACGAGGAATGCATCTGCGAAAACTTTGCACTGCTCCTTCGGCTGTCTCCGTGTTACCATGGGGTACGAAGGATTTCCGCAGAAGACCTCTTGCCAACTAGCACCGGTTCTTTTGAATTCCTAAATGAACAGTTTTTGAGTTTATTTTTAGGGAGAAAAACTGCTAGGACATCGTACTTTTCTCTCTGATTTTTTATTCTGGTACTTTATTTCCCTGACAAAACATAAAAAGCACATAAATAAGCTTTTGGATGAGTGGAACATACGTACCGTCTAACGTAGTTTAGGTTCATTTTTTACGACTTTTCTGCATTAGGTAACCTTAGATTTTTTGGGAAAACTGAAGTTACGCTGACATCTGTATTTGAAATTATCGAATGTCGTGAGGAAACGAAAGATACGTTTTTTCATAGTTTTTAAAGCAGGCTGGCTAAACACAAGCCTGCGAGAGTCCATGGGAGATGAAGACCTAGAGCCGTCGTCAGTATCTTCTGATTAGCCCACACTTTACAAACGACACACACCTGCATACGGTAATGTTTTCATCTCAAGTCGGTGCATGTCTGTTACCGATAGGTTATATGGACGGGCGCGGAAGTCACAAGATCACTCCAGCTGAGGTTATCCGACCAATTTTCAATTTCTAAACCTTGTGAACTATCTGGTTTTATCTAACCGCATGGCTTTCAGCGTTCTACTGAATCCGATATAATGTTTACTCGTAGATTATCGAGAAGGGCAAAAGCTATGCCAGTTTGAAGAGTGCACACAATTTTCAGAACAGCGTACTTGCTGAGCTTACTCGCTGTCTCAGGTGAGTCTTCAGATTACCCAAATATGAAATTTTGCTCTTTAGAAAATTTAACCAGGCTCGGTCAGGCACGACTAATAAAACCTAAGGTCTTTTCTCTATGCCGCAATAGGCCGAAGGGCATTGAGTATAAATCGAAGTTTGTGATCTAAAACCCGCCTTCCTCGAGTTTAGTTCATAATGAGCTTGCGTTTAATAGGGCGGTAAACGGCCGTTTCCCTCTACCAAATGCAAGATCAGGTCTGTGAGACAATGCCCTCATAACAAAACCACAAAACATCTTTTATGGTCACGAGTTGCCGCCTAAAAACATTTTTGTGCCGAACTATCGTTGGCAGTAGTCACATAGTTTCACCCGCCTTGCGTCGGTTTCTGAATGTATTAGAATTTTAAATTAGAAAATAGAAACCGTGGAGTAATTTCAAACTTTGCCATGTTTACTGCGTGCTGTTTGTGTTTGCAATTCTGGATTTTTGCCCAATTTTAAGTTTCTCCCTCCGTCAATTTAAGGGCCTATGATGTTGAAGTGCGTGTTGTGGACTTCAAGCACTACGACTTCAGTGATGCAGAGTGGTCGGATCTAATTATGAGTGTTGGTGGTGATGGCACTTTCCTCTCTGCAGCCAGCAAGATCCTCTCGAGAGACAAGGTGATTGTCGGTCTCAACAGCCGTCCTGTGTCGTAAGTTTTCTCTTCCAGAATGTTTAAGAGTCCCCTCAGTGATCATGCAGCATTTCCACTCCGACGGTGTCGATCACCACCTTCTTTAATGCCCACCACTCCATTTCGATCTTGATTGACTTCCAATCGCACCTCTCCATCACTTAGGCTGAATTTGATGTCAGCGATGCATCTGCGCTCTCTGGAGTTTCTCTTTGTTTTTTTTTACAGATCCGAAGGATCCCTATGCACTGCGAATTGGTGGTACCAATGCATCCCTGAGTTCATTGACAGACTGATGCTGGGGAAATTCAGGTAGGAGATGCAGAATCCACCCAAACCTTCGTTGGCGGCTCTGGTTCTCGTAAATAAGTGGCACTCACTGTTAGCCGGACTGCAGCTCACATGGGCCTTTTAAAGGTAGCGAGGGTTTACAGCTATGATGAGACACGCAACGTTGGTGTTCGTGTGTGCACCCGACTGTCGATGTTACAAGAACATGAATCAAAACAGTGTTATAGTGGAGCAGGTGTTACCGTCATTAGACAAGGTCTCACTTACCATCTTCATTTCAAGTTTAGTGTCTTCACTCAGACGTTTTATGAAACTGAGAGCCCCACCTGTAGCGTATTTCTTCGACTTCTAGCGATTTTTTTAAAGTCAGGGTTCGCACTTATTCGCTGTTCTATGGTTTGGACCTGATGGCCTTTTGTTCCCTTGTCAATCAACCTTTAGTGCTCTCTCATCTAACTAAGGAAGTAAACCGTGCCATCCGCACTTGCGGTGTGCCCTATAACATGGACTATTGATCAGCTGGGTCGGCCTGCAGGTTATGAGACCTAGTCGGGAAAAACCGGATCTGAAGTTGCGGGGTCATCTCTGATTGTCTTGCAGAGCAGCCTGCTAACTCGACCAATTTTGTCTGTATTCTAGGCGATTTTGGCGCCAACGTATTCGTCTGCAGCTGGCTCCCTACGTCGCGCCTCTCGAAACTCAACACCCAGAGCTCATTAACATCCACAATATCTCTCTCAATGCCCCGTCCGCTCGGACTGCGACGAAGGCCGGTGAGGCAGAGACGCCAAGCTGTTCTGAGAATCGAGATTCCGCTCCCCTCACTCGAACTCTCCCAATCCGGGCCCTCAATGAGGTCTTTGTCAGCACCTGTATGAGTGCGAGGTGAGTATTTTCACCGCCTTTTACACCCCCCCCCTCCCGCCCGATGCCTTACTCCTGCTCATTCTCACCGGTGTTTACTGAGGTTGCGCTTTTCTGTTTACTTTTATCTGCTGTCTAACTGATCCGCCTTGCCCTTCGTG
>CACRXP010000091.1:381902-397879 GCA_902702965.1 Spirometra erinaceieuropaei | reverse complement strand
GGGAAGTCCCTGGTCGAGCTAGCTGATGCAGTTGCGCGGAATTACAACCAGAAGCTCTGCTTCAGCCCGGAAGCGCCGCATATGGGCTATGCGGTCCGCGATCTCGTCGAAAATAGTGAGTTTATCTCTCTGTTCTGACTTCGTGTATGCTGGCCATCTCGGGAGACTAGTTTGTTTGACCCACAGCCTTGCCTTGCGCACGAGCTCCCCCCGGCCCTGCGAAAACCGTTGTACAGTTAACATCGTTCCCCACATACACACACACACACACACACACACACAATCACAGCACAGCATCTACCGCGCGCTCTCCCCCGCTCCCCTCCCCTTAGGCAATGTCAGGACGGCCGGAAGTAGTTAACAGAAGCGAGAGGCTAGTTCCAGGAAGCAGTCGCGAAGACGGAGACACAATCGCTGGAACAAGTGCGTTATTAGCCTGACGTTTCGGATTCTCACCCGATTCCATCATCAGAGACAGAGGCAGAGTCAGCCGCCTCCTTACGCCCCTTGGAATTGGAGTTGCACACAGACCGGACGCAGCGATAAGGCGCCAGACCATCAGGTCGAAAGACCTACTATTACAGTAGGAAACATCTGGGGTCGTTTCCGGATCTGGTGCAGTTGTGAGCAAAGCAACTATGTCGTAGAAACTGGGAGACTACTCCGGACGTGGCAGAAGTGAGGAGGAACGACGCCAACTCCCAAGTCGTCGCTCATTCGACGCGATCCAACCACACATTCGGGTTTGAAGAAGCAGGGATTCTTGCTAGGGGCGACAACCGCGTGAACCGCGAACTGCGCGAGTCATGGTTTTCCGGTCGTCAGTCAATCAACCAGCGCAACGACCTTCCCGCTCCGTGTTCGGCGCCGAGACTTAGCCTAGACGAAATCTTTAGCCGCGAGGAAAGCGTGCGCATAACCACTGTCCCTGGTATCACTGTCGGTAAGCCAAATCACCCAAGAGTCCACACCGATGACGAAATCTGGCAGTCAGCCACTCTCGGCGTGCGATGAGCATGGAAGCCGATTATCTTGATCGGCATGCGGGCGCATAGCAGCTGCATACTTCAACACCTGGCCTGTCGAGCTGTACTGCACTCGGGAGCTACCAACTGCCGTCGGCATGTAGAGGCCTAGCAGCTACCTTCCATAAATACTGCAACACCTGGGCAATCCACTACTCTTATCTGACTCTGTCTCTGATGATGGATTCGAGTGAGGATCCGAAACGCCAGGCTAATAAAGTACTTGTTCCAGCGATCGTGTCTCCACCGCGACCGGAGGTAGTTTTAGGTGCAGTGGCTAGTAAAGTTCAATGGCCAGTCTATGCGTGCCACGCACACGATTTGCGTTCCACAGCACACGAATCCCTCGTAGGTGGCTGACGCGGCATAAAGGCCTACATCTCCGCGTGTCACCGCACCCCTCTAATGCATAACCGGACCAAAGTGCACCGTGAGCCGATCTGACTTTCATTTCAATTCAGCGCATCCGCAAAGTAGCCCGTTGTGGGCGCCAAACACACACACGCACACAAAACGCTCAAGAACTCTGTCCGCGCCAACTGATAAGGTGCTCCCTCTACTGTTTTTGTCCTTTCGTACCACCGGAACGCCTTAACGACAGCGACCCCACGCGCATGAATAACGGAGGAGGTACACAACCAGATTCGTCGACAGTCACCCCCTAATTTATGATCTTTTAGCAACACTTGAAGTACCGTGTCAAGGTTACCTCCCATCCATATCTAGGCGTGCTCGCCTCAATTGTCATCAAGGACGCCATAGCCGGAGAGCACTGCGCTGGTGATCGTTCCGCATGAACGCCTATTCACAGTCTGTGCTATGTGCGGTTTGTCGGGATTTCGAACTCACAATCACCGGATCGTGGTACATCACGGTGCGTTTCCTAATTTGAAACAGCAAACAGGGAGTTAGTCAGTAAATGTGGAATATGTGAAATATTTCGTAAAAGCAGGCAATATCCCTTTCTCATCCAAGAAAACCACGTTCTAGTGTTTTCGAGTTTTCGGACCCCAGACCTTCGTCACAGACAGATGCTCTTTTCCGACCGCCCCCTGGCCTTCACGTCCGCCTTAGCTGACTGAGGTATCTTTGAACAACGGCCAGTGAGCGATCGCCGTAACCTAGTCGATCTAGACAGGCTGTTCTCCTTGTTGTCGTCGTCGTCTTAGACAACATGTGTGCATTGCCAGAAATTCCTCCTGTCTGAGGTCACTGCAGGCCAACTGGCTGCTTTTCTCTCAAAATGGCCACTGCGCGCTGGTATCTAGTTAATTTCCGGTGTGCAAAGTATACATCCGGCATGTGTTTGTGCATGTGACGCCACGCCTTTTTGGCAATCGCGCAGCATGTCCGTGCGTTTTTCGGCTGCGTCGTCGTCTTTCGGACTGCGTGCATGATTTTTGTAAAGCGATTAAGTAAGCTGCATTCTGATTGGTTGGCGACGTGTTTGGAACCAAGTAGAGAGTCCCGGACGTTGTGTTTCGTTGGTTTTATGCCGTTGCATGGCGCAGTTGCAAAGACTTCGGTCCCAACCAATGTGTGAAGCAGCGTTCAATTACCAAAAGTGTTAAGTCCCTAATCACTTCGCAGACCGATATGTGTTAACTGATCGGGTTATCGGACGTGCCTATCCCGTTTGGCCTTGGGGTCCGATCCAGGGCAATCGCAGGCAGTAGCATAGCGACAAGTCTTCCTTTTCTCTGTCGGTACTCCTCCTGCTGATATGTGGGTTTGCAGTAAGAGTCCTGCGAGGCAAGCCGAATTCAGTCATCTTCATTTAGTGTACCAGCGTCAGAGGTACTACATATCAGTATCTTTGCTCCCGCAACCCTCCTTCAACTGCACACTTTAGTTTCTGATGAAACTAATTAGCCAAAATGGCTCTTGTGGGGACGTAGTGCTGTGGCTGATTGGCCTTTATTGCTAAAGCGCTTTACTTCTTTTTTTAGATGTCTTCAAATTCGGCCACCCCTTTGGCTTTGCCTACAAGTACGTGACCTCATGTGGCTATTCGATATTATTCCCATTGCTGCTGTTGTTGTCGTTAATTTACTAGACTTTACTATCACAGGGAATTATGGTGGAGTTGATTTGTCATGTCAATCGCCTGTTCCGTGACTGTCACGGTTACCAGGGTTTACGTTATGGCTATGTTTATCTATTACATCAAACAACTTCAACCTGGGTAGTCATTCTCTGTGACGCTTTCTCGAGGCTAGCCAGAATAGAACTGCGTCCGTGGCCCTTCATTAGGCACCACCGCGTCCGTTGTCACCGCGGCTAATTGCATCGGTAATCGCACTCACTACTACTACTACTACTACTACTACTACTACTACTACTACTACTACTACTAGTACTACTACTACTACTACTACTACTACTACTACTACTACTACTACTACTACTACTACTACTACTAATACTACTGCTACTACTACTAATATTTAAAGAAAGCGCGGGTAGCTTGCACGTGAATGTACTGCAGTGAGGCAGATTTTCGCAGAGTCGACCTTACTTTCCCTACACACACACCTTTTAAAAATAAAGAAGGCCGGTCGAGCACTGGAACAGTTTGTTCATTGCTCCGAGTTTTTGAACTCGTGCAGGAGTCCATCAAAGGAAAAAACGAGAGTTATAGCGCCTGTCAGCGAATCATCGATCAGTGGCGCAAAACTGGAGGTGATTGCGCAGGGCTCAGTACGCCGGCGCCAGATCGACAAATCGATTGATTGAGTTCTTATTCGAGTTCGAAAGCTCTGGGCAATATCCATGGGCTTATACGTCGGGATTGGTGCTAAAGCGATCTTAGTTTTTGTTGCACTGCTTGAACCGCAATCAATAGTACCACAAGACATAGGTTGACTAATATAAGAAAGGCTTTACGCCCCCTACTTCTTCTATCAACTTGCCTTTCAACTGTCTCCTTATTGCCTTCTGTGGCAGAATTAAACTTATTTCGCGAATGGCAGACGGCTACCTCTCCATCGACGGTGGTCTGGCAGTACCATTTAACGACGGAACACCGGCTGAGCTCTCAATCAACCCCGAGGACGCTGTCTGCGTGCTTGACATGCCGCTGTCGGAGACAAAACCTTAGCGCCAAAGGCCCTTCTCATCCTAGCGCCCGAGTATTCCCCCCCCCCCCCTCCCTCCGATCACTCCAACTCTCGCCTTCTGCATCCATCCGCCCCTGGCATTCAACTGTGATTCCTTTTTTTCCTCCGCACGTGCGTTGTCTTTTTGATAATAAAAATTCAACAAAGTCAACCGCCGGGAGTGCGTCAAGACTTCATTGCGGTATGGCGTAGGCCAGGCTCTTAGCACCTACGCAGGCAACGACCCCGTATTTCGTGACTTGATAAGATTGTTTTTTTTTCTTTGTCTCGAGAAGCACGTGCTGTAACGCAGAGACTGCCAGTGACCTTGACTAGGCGGATGGACCTCGAGACGACGTCAAGAAGTAGAGTTGCACGAACCTGTGACTGGCGACAAATCCGGCTCAGGGATTTATTTTGCACGAAACCGCGCGGATTATGTTACAGACAGTAGCCGGTGCAGGCGGGACCGCGGCTTTTGCTGAAGATCTCAAGCCATGCCTGAGAGAGAGAGGGCGTCTGTGGCGACGGCTGCTTTCACGGGCTTGCGTGAGCAAATTCAAATGTCAGAAGTGGTGTGTATTGCATCGCCCGAGGGATATGGGGTCCAAACATGGACACGGACGGCTGCAAATGCCGTAAGCGCGCGCGCGCGCGGTGTGACAGGCTTGGACGGTCGATTGGTTCATGGAAAGGAGAGAGAGGTCTTGAAATTACCACAATGTCCTAAAGGTCGTGGCTCGCGAGTCTGACTGAATGACTCGGTCCTTGTGGTCAGTGCTGTGCGTATGCGAGAGGGGTGACTTTATGGAGAACTGGTGGTCAGGCTCACTGGCTCCTTACCGTGGCCACTGTTGCACTAACACGAAAGTGAGACCCGCCCCCCCCCTCCTTGATTCTGCGAAAATCCGGTAGAAGACGAAGATGCGGTCACTGAAACAAGGAACTTATTGGCCTGACGTTTCGGATTTTCACTCGAATCCATCATCAGAGACAGTCGCAGATAAAGGTGATGGTGACACAAGGAGTGCAGTATTTAGAACACGTGGCTGCCGTGGAACCATATGCACGTTGTAATTAACAGCTCTCGCAATCACCGCTCTCTGGGGTCGTAATTGGTGCGGTGGTGGCTTGTCAATCCTAGTCCGAGTCGTTAGTGGTCGTGATTCCGTCATCCGTGCCGGATGCTGGTGTGACGATTGTTCGGCAAATTGGCTCACTGTCACTGGGATAATTGCTCTCCCGCGCCATCCCCACGTGACCGATTCCCCTGCCCAGGGAAAATTTCAGCACGGTCTACGGTAACGGGAGGTCATTGCGCTTGTTGATAGACTGCGGGCCTGAGAACCCTGACTCGAGCAGCTCGCGGCTCACGCGGTTGTCACCCCATGCGAGGATTTCGGCCTCTTGAAACTTGAAAAGATGGCCGACTCCCGTCGAATGAGCTGCCACCTGAGAGCTAGCGTCTCCCCGCCTAACTGCTGCTGTGTGCTCGGTAGTCCGCGTCCGGCGTAGTCTCCCAGTTTCTTCGAAGTAGTTGCTTTGTCCGCAACTGCACCAGATCCGGTAAACGACTCCACTTGTTTCCTGCCGTGACAGTAGGTCTTTCGGCCTTTTGTTCGCCTCTATCAGCAATATCTGGTAGGTTGTATGGAGACTAAGTCGTGTGTGACACACACAGACGGGTGGTTTAGCTGTGACATCCACTGCGCCCTAACTCACCTCCAGTCGTCTTGACATGATTTAGCCATCGAAGCGAAGGGGTGGGTGGGAGAGGAGACTGTGCGGTAGGTGCTGTGCAAGTCAGTTTCACTATAAACTAATTTACACGCAACACACCGGCATGCCACGCCCACGTCGTGGGGTAGACGGTGGACGCCGTCACCTGCGACGACCTAACTATCATCTCATATGCTCCCGGGGCACCAGGCACTCCGACGGTCACGTCAGATAAAGGCCCTGTGAGATTTCATGAACGAAGCTACGGTATGTGGAGGAGGGTGACGGTCATTTCGTTTGTTCACTTTAGTCGAAAACGCATCGACAGCAGGTGAAAGTTCATCCACAGATCCGCCCACAAAATCACACTGGCAGAGTTGGTCGTCGGACTTACGATCGACAATTCTTGGCGACCCCAAATTGCTGGGAAGACCACAGCATGAATGCAGACGCTCATCGTAAAGACTGTTCTACGTGGTGAACAAAAAAGGAAGGGTGGATTTATGACGAGTTTTCCGGTTCTGTGTACAGGATTCACTGCAGGTTCTTCGTCTAACAGAAGAGCAACAGCCCATTCAAACGCCCTTTATTTCTTGAAAGCTACGCATTTACCCCTGACTAAGAAATGCGACTGAGGTAATGTCTCCGACGTACTTATTGAAATATTTTACCCCCTTGGGTATTATTTGTAGAGCCGTTTTATTGCCCACTTGCTTCTGCGGAGAGGGATTTGGAGGGCATTACCATTTCTGCCGAAATTTGCCGTAAACACAGGGCTCACCAGAAAACGAGCATCTACCTTCTTCCACCACAGTGCTGAAGCAATGTACTTTGTAAGAGACAGGAGAAAACCAAGTATACGGTAGTGGAAGTAATATATCAGAAGACATTTTGAAGGACCTAGTCCAACTCTGAAGTGAACAAAGCAGATTGGCACCTTCGACCTGTACATATATGTACATATATGGCTCAATGGTAGAGCGTCAAACTCCATGACCAAAGATCCCGGGTCCGAATCTCAAGTGATCCACAATTGGGGTAGGGTATGACTGGCTGATGACGGCTAATAAGCCGGTAATGGACATTCCAGTCGCCCTTGTCTTTGTCGGTACCACCTCATCTATATCTCCTACTAGTCGCTGTGCGACTGCCTGCGAGGGTTCTAGTATGAGCCCCAAGGCACAACGGAACGAGCATGTTCCGTAACCTGATCAGTGAGCGCCCACTATCATAATTAATATTCCCGATCACAACCGACAGGACAACGGGCGCGTGGCTCAATGGTAGAGCGTTCAACTCCATGACCAAAGATCCCGGGTTCAAATCTCAAGTGATCCACACTTGGGGTTGAGTATGACTGGCTGATGACGGCTAATAAGCCAGAAATGGCCATTCCGGTCTCCCTTGTCTTTGTCGGTACCATCTCATATATATATATATATATATAGTGGTAGGGGGCGCTCACCGATCGTTCATACGGAACTCACTCGTTCCGTTGTGCCATAAGAGCTCTCCCTCGAGCCCAACCAGCAGCCGCACAGCGGCGCATGATACATAGGCAGAATAACATTACCGACAAAGACAAGGGAGACTGGAATGGCCATTTCTGGCTTATTAGCCGTCTTCAGCCAGCCACACCCAAGCCCGAAGTGTGGAACACCCGACAAGGCAACGGGCTCGTGGCCCGGTGAGTAGAGGCGTTGACTTCTAAACCAACAGGTCGCGAGTTCGAGGCTCGGGTGTTCCACACTTCGGGCTTGGGTGTGGCTGGCTGACGACGGCTAATAAGCCAGAAATGGCCATTCCAGTCTCCCTTGTCTTTGTCGGTAATGTTATTCTGCCTATATATATATGCCGAATGATAGAGAATACGCACAACCCAGACAATTGAATAAGAGAAGACGGGAATACAATCTTTAGGATCAGCTGTTTATGTATCCTACGTTTAGAACTCTGACTCGAGACAGCCGTCAAGGCATAAAAGATTGTACGACGCACCTCATATCTGGCTCACCTCTACTGATATTGACCTTCAGGTAAGCACTTGATTTGTTCACTCAGCGCTTGATAAGCGACTGGCAGTTCGACATGCCGATTAATCGAGTCTTCAGTCGAGTGTCACGTGTCCTGAAGCAGGCCCAAATTTCGGTTATCCGATTGGCACAATACTGTCATGAACTCGAAGTCAAAGCCATGCCCTAACGAGGTGGCGTGGGCGGCTACCGAAGAGAATTCATCCATCCGTCCCACAGCCAGCTCGTACACATGCAAATTCGTGCGAGCCTTCTTGTCGGTTTCACCAAGATAATTGGCTTGACCGCGAGTGCAGTTTATCAGGTAAATGACCGTAGGATAGACTTTTCTTGGTCGACGTACACGCCTTCTCCCCAGGGCGCGGTTCTGAATTCGAGTGAGAATATTGGGCCAATCGGATAACCGGAATTTGCATCTGCTTCAGGAAACGTGGTACTCGAATGAGGACTCGAATAAACGACACATCGAACAGCCAGTCGTTTACCAGGCACTGCATGAACTGCTTGTAAGTTTCTAGCGTCCACTTTGGATGAACGAAAATAGTTTGGACAGGAAAAGTCGGCGGTGCCAGTGTCGGTTTCGGAGATGGTAGCAGTGGTGGGGCCGCTGATGGTGGACCAGCTGGGCGACGGGGTGTGGGTAGAGCTAGGCATGGGGGGTGTGCACGAGGTGCTGGGTGCGTCGAGACTGCGGTCAGTTCCGTTCTCGGTGGATACGCGTGTGACCGAATAGACCCATGCGGTGAGTGAATGTGCGGAGGCAGTGTGGGCAGTGAAGGCGGATGCAACGAATGTATTTGGGCGTTCCAGGCACTGGTTCGCCAGTATCTGTGCGATGAATTCTCAAGTGACCGACCAGGCCGATATGAAGGATAAATGTGCGATAGCAGTTAGGACTGGTATGGACCGAATCCACATCGCTGGGGGTGGTGGTGGTTGTGGTGATGGTAGCAGATGATGGGACGTCAGAGGTCGTCCCAACTGTGGGGTGAATACGGAGTGTCGTGGTGTTGGCAGTGCTGGTCGCTGTGTTTGAAACAGGGGTCAGGGTTAATTGGATGATGTTGTTGATTGGTGGCGTGGGTATAGCCACAGTGTGACTGTCGGTGACGGGGGTGGTCGTAGTCGCGGGGTGCGCGGCGGGGGCGAGAGTGGGAGGAGAAGTCGACGTTGTCGGGTTGTTGTCGCACTGGATCCGGAGGCATCCTAGATGACCAATTCGAGCGTGGAATGTTCGCTGACACCGCGGGCATGTCGGAAGCGGCTGACTGTCGACATTAAGGAGTTTATTCGCTCGTGATTTTCTAGAGTCCGCTTTGATTTTTTCATTCTCGAAGAGGATGTAGTAAGGTTTTAAAGAATTCCCAATCATGACATTTTCTGAAACGGTTAAGTGTCCTTTAGTATAGCATCCTACCTGTCCGTTTACTAATGTTCATCATGAAGTATCCAACATAGTCCCCATCCATAACAAAATTGTATGAGCTCTCCATGGCATATATCTAAAAGTATAGAGGAATATATGACCTTCTTTGTGTGGAAAGCATACACCTTGCAGGCTGAAATTGCCAAACGCTAATTCAATGGTTGATCTGAATAGAAATTATTTGGGAGCCGGAAAACTTCCTCAGAGCCTAAATACGACCTTTTTCGATAATGAAATATGAAGACAATGTGACTTCCTACCAAATGAGTAGGAGAAAGCTTGTTTTCGTACGTTCGTTTTATGAAACTTATTTGAATTTATAAGGCTATCGAAAATCAATGCCAAAAATGCACGCCATATAAGCAGTCATTTTCTACCACGTGCAGTTTTTGCAGGAGGTCGGAAAGAAGGGCATTCAAAAGCCAACATCCTGGTAAGTCCGAATTCCCATAGGGTTATGCCGCACGACAATCAATATTACAACGTCAGCTAAGTAACCCTTCCTAATCGGAGACGCATTTCAGGATCTTGGCTAACATTTTAATGAGATTGGTGCGTCCTACGACTGCCAGATGTAGTTAGCGTCAATTCATTTACATTTTCATGCATTGCAATCCCCTTCAGTGTATATGCGGCAGGCTATATTATTCAGTGTACGTTTTGGCAACCTTCATTTTAATGCTTTGATGAGACTAGTTTGAGCGTCGGTAACACATCGGATTATTGATTACCGGTCGCTGTTACGCCGTCCGTGAGCGCCATAGACCTCCAGTTCATATGCATAAAATACATTTCCATCTCAGCCTACAGTCAGCAAAGGTCGACCGAGATCACTACCATGTGAACTAGAATCTTCCAGATCCCATCCCGTCCGACGGGGAACCGCAGAGCTTGTTGTAGAAAGTTTGACTGACGGCAGCAGATCGACCGAAAATGGCCATTTCTGTCTTATTCTTCTCTATCGGTTGTACTTCTTGTTTATAATTACAATTTGTTACAGAGGGCGCAAAAGGTGCAGAGCTGCAGCCTATGGTGGAACGCCGACGCAACCACACGCCGTGCAGCAGGACAAGCCGGCCGCCGCAGGTTAAATCAAACAGCCAATCAGCGTGCGCTGGAGTATTGAACACACGTAATGATTTTGCTCACGCCCGCGGCCGATCGAATAATCAATATCTTTTCACAAGGTATTCTCACGCACGAACTGGCCACGCCATGCAGCAGACCGGAAGTTTCTGGTGGCGGTCGTAGCCATCTTGCGCGCGATAGGTCGGCATTTTCCATAAAGCCCAGGGAACCAAATAAATATGGCGGGTTTGGATATGCACAAAACCCTCGTGTTCGCAGGCCGTTAACAAATTGCTTGTTTTCCCAGCTGGCTGTCTTTCTGTTCCACTTACCAGTTGGGTCACAGCACATTTCGTTAAAAATACTGCACGTTCACTTAAAATTAGTACATTCTTAGGTCGTTTGATCTTTAAAACGCTATCAACAGCCTTCTTAGTTGCCAAGACTAAGAAAACACAGTTACGCGGTCGACATAAACTCTGTAGTCGAGACACTAACATCGCTAATATTCACAAATGTAGCTCGAGTGGTAGTGTGCATTTCCACGCCTGGATAGATTAACTAATAGAACTTTGAGTCACAAGTATTCAGGCCCTAGCCTCTGCCAAGAAACATATACACTGAGGCAGGTGAGGACGCTCTAACATGGTTTTATTGGGTCGAGATGAAAGAAGTAACGCTAGCTGCCCCTCGATGCAGTCCCTAACTCGCCTTGCACCTGCATTGCGCCAGAGGTTATTTGTACCTACTGAATGGCAATGATCATTAATCAAAGTCTTCTCATGAGATGACTGTTGCTCTGAAGTCCATTGTATCTTTGCAAGGTCTACTGTCGCGTCCGCAGTTGATTTGAAAACAGCGTTTTTTTCCTTAGCGAGCATGTACTGTTCATGTGGCTGTCGCGTGCCCACCTATGAGTAATATGCAATTTCCAAAGGATTTCTGCGCACTGGTGACCCCAATGCACAAAGGAGTAAATGGCCCTGGTGATGATAACGCCAAATTCAAAATATTTTGATCGCTAAGTTGTATGATGTTTAGGGATTTGACAGGTTGAGCTGGCTTTTAATCCTGTGAGAAATATGAATTAATTAATGCATTTCCGAGGGGTTTGTGAAATGCGTCATTTGCGTGACTTACTGTGCCTCTAAATCATACAGCCTATTTGACGTATCTGTACTCAACCGTGACGTCGTCCCTTGCCTAATTAATCACGCAGAAATGTAATGTTCTTTGAGGCGAGTTTGACAGTCGAGCCTACCGCAGTTGTAGTCGGGGTAAAAGGCGCTTCAAGGGAGAGGGGGGGGGTCACCAGAGCATCAAAAACCCTGTCCCAGTTCTCACATGCAACTCCATCTGACATTTATTCACTAATGCCCTTTCCTGCAATTTGATGGGGAAATAAAGAGCAGCGTCCTCTGGACGACCAGATCAAGCTTCCGAGGCAGGTGTGATTGCGCACTCCCGAAGTATATTTTAGGCATGTGTGTGTAGCGTGCGTGTGTAGAACCCATACTGACATAAACGAAAACGCTAGCAACTCGCTGGAAGTAGGCAGGAGTGTTTACCAATCTAGTCGCTCTTGTAATTTGCCAAAATATGATTATAAATGTCGTGGGTGTTTGCATTACTGCGGTGTGCTCCACGGCGCATGGGTAGGATGTTTAGTAGATTTTATGGAGATAAACTGTGTGAAGTAAGGGAGACCTTGAGGTGCCGCAAAAACGTTTCTCTGTTTCGGACCCTTTGTTTAAGTACTGCCAATTGTTTATGGGTTATGTTCCGGGGTTGTATTTCCATGTGGCCTTCGTTTTAAATTTGTATTCCGCCTCCCACCTATTCGCTATATCGTCCGCGTCCGGTCAAGTATAAATATCTTTCTCCTAGAACTCTCTGGTCGAGAGGGTAGGGTTCACTATCTTGACAAGAAAAAAGTCGTCTACGAGATCCCATGCGGTGCCTATAATGCTGTATATTGTGACCAAACGGGAAAGTCCGCCTCCACACGCATCCATGAATATCAAATGGCGGTTAAGAGGCGAGACCACCTGTCTCAAATGGTCATGCACCCCTTTGATACCGCTCATGCCTTCGACTGGGAAAAAACTCACATCTTCGGAGTTCGCCCCTCCAAAAAAGGTAAAGAGTTACTTGGAGCCATGCATTCCGATGAGTCATGCGTCAATCAGCACATTTATTTAGGTGTCGTGTATAAAAGATCTTAGGGAGAAAGGGGCGAGATGAGAACTAATCAATACAGAATGAAGCACGCGGCGGTCGCTAACAGGCCCAAACACCGAATGCGCATCCATTTGGAAGCAGGTTTGAAATGCCAACCATTTTGCGCATATTTATTTAAGTCTGACGACCCGGGGAACCAGCGTCGAAAATTTTCCTAATAAAGTTTTCAACTTTTCCCAAGGAACGCATTTGCCTTGAACACATGTATATTTGTATAGCAAAGGTAATATGCCGTACTCCTAACACGATCGATGAGTGCCCCTCCATCATTATATATACATATATAAATATATTTGTCGGTAATGCCATTCTGCCTATATCATGCGCCGCTGTGCGGCTGCTGGTTGGGCTCGAGAGAGAGCCTATAAGACACAACGGAACGAGTGAGTTCCGTAAGACCTATCGGTGAGCGCCCCCTACCATTGTATATTCCCGATCGACAACCGACAAGGCAACGAGATCCTGAAATGCGTCTCCGATTAGGAAGGATTACTTAGCTGAAGTTGTAATATTGATTGTCGTGCGGCATAACCTTAGGGAATACGGACTTCTTTTTGACCTCCTGTAATAACTGCACATGGTAGAAAATGACTACTTATATAGCATGCATTTTTTGAGATGCATTTTCGATAGCCTTATAAATTCAAATAAATTTCATAAAACGAACGTACGAAACCAAGCTTTCTCCTACTCATTTGGTAGGAAGTCACATTGTCTTCCTATTCCATTATCGAAAAAGGTCGTATTTAGGCTCTGAGGAAGTTTTCCGACTCCCAAGTAATTTCTATTCAGATCAACCGTTGCATTAGCGTTTAGCGATTTCAGTCATCAAGGTGCATGCTTTCCGCACAAAGAAAGTCATATATTCCTCTATACTTTTAGATAGATGCCATGGAGAGCTCATAAAATGTTGCAATGAATGGGGACTATGTTGGATACTTCATGGTGAGCATTAGTAAACAGACGGGTAGGATGCTATACGAAAGGACACTCAACCGTCTCAGAAAATGTCATGATTGAGAATTCTTTAAAACCTAACTACATCCTCTTCGAGAATGAAGAAATCAAAGCGGACTCTAGAAAATCACGAGCGAATAAACTCCTTAATGTCGACAGTCAGCCGCTTCCGACATGCCCGCGGTGTCAGCGAACATTCCACGCTCGAATCGGTCATCTAGGACGCCTTCGGATCCAGTGCGACAACAACCCGACAACGTCGACTTCTCCACCCGCTCTCGCCCCCGACCCCCACCCCGCGACTATGACCACCCACGTCACTGACAATCAAACTGTCACTGTTTCCCCGTCGTCAATCAATAACATCATCCACTCAGCCCTGACCCCTGCGTCGATCACAGCGACCAGCACTGCCAACACTACGACACTCCGTATTCCCCCCACCGTTGGGACGACTTCCGACGTCCCATCATCTGCTACCATCACCACAGCCACCACCACCCCCACCCCCAGCGATGTGGACTCGGTCCATACCTGTCCTCACTGCGACCGCACCTTCACCTCACACATCGGCCTGGTCGGTCACTTGAGAATTCATCGCACAGATACTGGCGAACCAGTGCCTGAAGCCCCCAAATACACTTGCTGCATCCGCCCCCACTGTCCACACTGCCTCCGCACATTCACTCACCGCATGGGTCTATTCGGTCACATGCGTACCTACCGAGAACGGAATTGACCGCAGTCTCGACTCACCTAGTACCTCCTGCACACCCAACATGTCTTGCTCAACCCACACCCCGTCGCTCAGCTCGCCCACCATCAGCAGCCCCACCACTGCTACCATCTTCGAAACCGACACTGACATCGCCGAGTTCTCCTGTCCACACTGTCCTCGTATATCCAGCTCAATCATGAATGGACGCACACCGATCTATTGACTTCACGAAGCAAACAAGCTCCGTATGTGTGGCAAAGGTCACGAGCAGGCAACCAATTAGCAGGTCGAAGTCGGCCAAGTCATAATATCAGCGAGGAGGGACGACAAAGAATGCGGGTGGATTGATACAGTACGGTTTCCGGCTTATTGTGCCTTCATTCGGCCAATCACAAGAGTTCCTGCAGTGCATGGTAAACGACTGGCAGGTCGATATGTCGAGTAATCGAGTCCTCAGTCGAGTGCCCCCTTTCCTGGAGCAGGTGCAAATTTCGGTTATCCGATTGTCCCAATATACTTATTCGATTTCATAACCGCACCCTGGGGAGGAGGCGTGGAGGACGATCAAAAGTCTATCCGAAGGTCATTTACCTGATAGACTGCACTCGCGGTCAAGCCAATTATCTTGATGAAACCGACAAGAGGGCTCGCACGAAATTGCATGTGTACGAGCTGGCTGTGGGACGGATGGATAAATTCTCTTTGGTAGCCGCCCACGCCACCTCGTTAGGGCATGGCTTTGACTTCGAGTTCATTAGAATACTGAGCCAGTCGGATGACCGAAATTTGCGCCTGATTCAGGACACGTGGCACTCGACTGAAGACTCGATTATTCGACATGTCAAACTGCCAGTCACTTATCAAGCGCTGAGTGGACAAATCAAGTGCTTGCCTGAAGGTCATTATCAGGAGAGGTGAGCCAGATATGTGGTGCTTCGTACAACCCTTCATGCATTGACGGCTATCTCGCGTGAGAGTTAAAAATGTAGGATAAATAAACAACTCATAGTAAAGATCGTATTCCCGTCTTCTTTTATTCAATCATCTGGATCGAGCGTATTCTCCATAATCCGATATATATATGTTGAGAAGATGATACCGACAAAGACAAGGGAGACCGGAATGGCCATTTCTGGCTTATTAGCCGTCATCAGCCAGTCATACCCAACCCCAAGTGTGGATCACTTGAGATTTGAACCCGGGATCTTTGGTCATGGAGTTGAACGCTCTACCATTGAGCCACGGGCCCGTTGTCCTGTCGGTTGTGATCGGGAATATTAATTATGATAGTGGGTATGACTGGCTGATGACGGCTAATAAGCCAGAAATGGCCATTCCGATCTCCCTTGTCTTTGTCGGTATCATCTTCTCAACATATATCAATAGTCGCTGTGCGACGGCCTGCGAGGGTTTAAGTATGAGCCCCAAGGCACAACGGAACGAGCATGTTCCGTAACCTGATCGGTGAGCGCCCACTATCATAATTAATATTCCCGACCACAACCGACAGGACAACGGGCCCGTGGCTCAATGGTAGAGCGTTCAACTCCATGACCAAAGATCCCGGGTTCAAATCTCAAGTGATCCACACTTGGGGTTGGGTATGACTGGCTGATGACGGCTAATAAGCCAGAAATGGCCATTCCGGTCTCCCTTATCTTTTTTGGTATCATCTTCTCAACATATATCAAT
>CACRXP010000091.1:360665-376960 GCA_902702965.1 Spirometra erinaceieuropaei | reverse complement strand
TGGCTGGCTGACGACGGCTAATAAGCCAGAAATGGCCATTCCAGTCTCCCTTGTCTTTGTCGGTAATGTTATTCTGCCTATGTATCATGCGCCGCTGTGCGGCTGCTGGTTGGGCTCGAGAGAGAGCTCTTAAGGCACAACGGAACGAGTGAGTTCCGTATGAACGATCGGTGAGCGCCCCCTACCACTGTATATTCCCGATCGAAAACCGACAAGGCAACGGGCTCGTGGCCCGGTGAGTAGAGGCGTTGACTTCTAAACCAACAGGTCGCGAGTTCGAGGCTCGGGTGTTCCACACTTCGGGCTTGGGTGTGGCTGGCTGACGACGGCTAATAAGCCAGAAATGGCCATTGCAGTCTACCTTGTCTTTGTCGGTAATACCATTCTGCCTATGTATCATGCGGCGCTGTGCGGCTGCTGGTTGGGCTCGAGAGAGAGAGCTCTTAAGGCACAACGGAACGAGTGAGTTCCGTATGAACGATCGGTGAGCGCCCCCTACCACTGTATATTCCCGATCGAAAACCGACAAGGCAACGGGCTCGTGGCCCGGTGAGTAGAGGCGTTGACTTCTAAACCAACAGGTCGCGAGTTCGAGGCTCGGGTGTTCCACACTTCGGGCTTGGGTGTGGCTGACTGACGACGGCTAATAAGCCAGAAATGGCCATTCCAGTCTCCCTTGTCTTTGTCGGTAATGCTATTCTGCCTATGTATCATGCGCCGCTGTGCGGCTGCTGGTTGGGCTCGAGAGAGAGAGAGCTCTTAAGGCACAACGGAACGAGTGAGTTCCGTATGAACGATCGGTGAGCGCCCCCTACCACTGTATATTCCCGGTCGAAAACCGACAAGGCAACGGGCTCGTGGCCCGGTGAGTAGAGGCGTTGACTTCTAAACCAACAGGTCGCGAGTTCGAGTCTCGAGGGTTTCAACATTTCGGGCTTGGGTGTGGCTGGCTGACGACGGCTAATAAGCCAGAAATGGCCATTCTAGTCTCCCTTGTCTTTGTCGGTAATACCATTCTGCCTATGTATCATGCGCCGCTGTGCGGCTGCTGGTTGGGCTCGAGAGAGAGAGCTCTTAAGGCAGAACGGAACGAGTTAGTTCCGTATGAACGATCGGTGAGCGCCCCCCTACCACTGTATATTCCCGATCGAAAACCGACAAGGCAACGGACTCGTGGCCCGGTGAGTAGAGGCGTTGACTTCTAAACCAACAGGTCGCGAGTTCGAGGCTCGGGTGTTCCACACTTCGGGCTTGGGTGTGGCTGGCTGACGACGGCTAATAAGCCAGAAATGGCCATTCCAGTCTCCCTTGTCTTTGTCGGTAATGTTATTCTGCCTATATATATATATATATATAATGATATATATGTTGGTAGCGGGACGCGCGCTGACGACGGCATCGACGGCTTTTCCTGTCCACACTGTCTCCTTACATTCTGTTCACGCATCGGCCTGAACGGTCGCTTGCGAGTCTGTCGTACAAAGACTGGCGAACCATTGCACGTTCACCTCAAGTGGACAGGAATTATGACATCCATCGTCCATCTGCCCTTTCTGAGAAAATCAGAACAGTGCTACATTTTACACAATTTCAGCCGAAGCTTAGAAGTAAGGCAACCTAGAACCCATGGAAAAGCTTACCTCGCTTGTGCTTCAGATGTGGCTGCAAGAACTCATCCAGCAACCGGGGCATCTATGTGCTCAAAATCAAACCTAAAGGGTCCTCTTTCCTGTCCTACTCGACCGACTGAACACGTATCTGGAGCAGAGAATCTTTCCAAAATCAGAGTGAGGGATCCGATAACACTGTGGAATCACAGACGGGATCTGTGCGGTCTATGGACTGCAGGAAAAGTGTCAGGGGTCGAGGACCAATCTTTACACCACCCTCGTAGAAATGACACTCGTCATCGACTCGGAGAATCGTTATGGATTCTGGAAAGCCCTGCTAAAATTAGGATTTTCTGAGTGATTTATACAAATGATAAGACAACTTCACGGCAAGATGCTGACCCGCGCCACGGACAATGAGAAATTCTCCGAAGCCTTTGCGGTGACCAGTTGGGGGAAGTAGGATTGCATATTCCCTTCCGCCCCATTCGGTCTCATCTAGAAGGATCAGCAGCCGGGGATCGACATCGAATATTCAACCGACGGATGACTGCTCAACATCCGTCCTCCGGCAGCCTCTGCGAGGGTATTCAAAGCCACCGTTAATGACCTACTGCTGGCGGATGAGTTGATGTCAAACATCACAACGGAAGGAGACATACAGCGGAGTGTAAGCCTCTTCGCTTACGGTTGCGTCAAGTTTGAACGGAACCGAACCAGAACGGAGGAGACAGTGATTTTGCACCAACTGACACTTACTGCGAACTACAACGAGAAATTCGTATTCCCAGAGAATAAGATTCCAAGAAGAAGGCAAAATTACAATTCAGATCCCCAAAGCCTGCCACACTTTCTTCAGTCTATGACCACTGTCTAAAACCGCCGCCGCACCCCACCCAACACAAAACTTACGATGTACAGAGCATTTGTCTTGACAACGCTCTCCTATAGGGCAGAGAAGTGGAGTATTTATGAAGGCAAAGTAAGAGAGCATTGTTGCTAAAGTCTGATGAATTCTAGCCAACTGGTGAAGTCAGTGGCAGTCAACAGACCGTATCGGAACTCTCAGAGCTGACCAACAGCCACCCAATATAGAAGGCTTGTTGAGGGGCTGCCATCATGGCCAGTCTGGAGTCATTGTTCAGTGTCTCACTGTCTCAAGGTCATTCACCCCTTGCAGCGAGCGCCTTCAGACACGCTGACCTGAAGCCACTCGAACGACTTCTACTGGGAAGCATGTGCGGCAACCCAGAGTCGCAGCTGCCCATGCGTCACTTGAACGTGCCACGACCCAGCAACCAGCCACCTAAGCCACTGGGACATCATCCTTCGGCAAACGCAGAACACACCGATTGGAGAACTTTTGAGCTTGGCCCACGAGCCTACAAAAGTGGCTGCCACCGCTGTCCCAGGGACTCTCAGACACGACTGGACGCACTCAGCACCAGCCCTTGCTTCGCCAGCGGCCACTGTCGCCTGAGAGGACAGCTCAGGGTTCTGTATACAATAAACCCTTCATTATTCACCAAAAACTTGGAATTCGGCCTGACGATTGTAGCGCTCACACTCACTGCGTAGACGCTATAGATTCAAGCACAGCCAAAAAAAAACAGGAAAAGGAACTTGCAACGTTCCATAACTTACCGTTTCAAGAAGTCGCAGGCTGCAGGAACCTAAAACGTGCAAGGAGATGAGGAAAACAACAACTTGAACAGACAGCGTCACCCTTGCCAAGTGAGGTGGTAAGCGGAACTCTGAAATTACAAATTGAATGCGGGGGGAACGTGAGAATTGTAGCCCATACTCATCATTGATAACCACTCAGGTGAAGAGCAGTGACCAGTTCACTGACAGATTCTTAACTGTCCGACCCCCTCCACAGAAGACGAAAGTATTCGGAGTTGGAAAGACTACGACATTGACTTAAATATCGAGAGAAACCTTGAAGAAGATAATAATACAAGATCTTAAATCGCTCCAGAAGAGTTGAGAACAGACAATCACCGTCTCTTGCGAGGGACAGGAGGAAGCAGTTGAATGATAATAATGCTCATATCGTACACAAACGACTGAAATCCTATCAAAAGAAGAAAATAAGCCAAAATAGACCGATAATTGAGAAGGGAACGACAGAATTTGTACGACTTCGATATACTCAAGAAAAGGAACATGTTAAGGTAGAAAATGGAGATACTGGGAGCAGTCGAGAGAAACCACAAGTGACCACGCGGACACACTCATTGGGGACTCAGATATCCTCTCTATTGATACAAAAGATAAGGATAGTATTGCTACGAATACTGCACCGTCAGTTTGAGAAAAGCCCCCCAAAGTGGATGGTAACCAGAATTTCGTCATGAAAGGTTCGCCGGAAGTTCCCAAGTCCCCATCATAAAGTAGCAAGGACAGGCCGCTCCGAGAACAATGCTTCGCAATACAGCGACTTCAGGAGGCAAACGCAGACACGCCTGAGAAACCGGTTCTAGTAGATCTCGATTTGTTCTAAGGTCTTTTGAACTCAGTGCTTACTCTCAACCTATAAGCTTCCGTATTGAGAGCCTTCAGCCTCAATAAACGCACCAGGCCGCATCCTAGGGCCTTCAGAATTGTTCGGAGTTGCAAAGAGCAGGTTGATCTCATCTTTTCAAGACGTTTTCTGTTAAAATATTCGGTAGTGGTCGGTTACGCCGTCCTGGTCTTAAGTGTAAGCGCAATGTGGGCATTGCAAGGAAGGGCGATGTTGGAATCGTTAGTGGAAAGTAGCCAAAGATAAAACGGAAAGGGGTAACCTGACGTTTAAGTTTAGAGGTGGGGTTGATCTCAAGGTTAAGGTTAGGGTCAGGCTGAGAATTAAGTTAGGGGTTAGGGTTTGTGTTAATTTTAAGGGTTCCGGTTAGAGTTAGGGTTTAGATTGCGGTTTAGGTTTACATTTGGTGTGAAGGCTGGGGTAAGGTTTAGGGGTGGGAGTAGGGTAGGGTTACGGCTAAGGTAAGGGTTTGGGCTACGGTTGAGGTTAGGGTTAGGATTTGGGTTAGGGTTACGGTCAGGATCAGAGTCAGGGCCAGGGTTTGTGGTAGATTTAGGGTTAGGTTCGGTGCAAAGTTTAGGGTTACTGTCAGGTTTATAATTAGGTTAAGGACTAGGCTTACTTTTAAGTTTCCCGTTAAGTTTACCGTCAGGTTTGGGATATTGCTGCACCACTTGTCCTGCCAGCCAGGTCGTTTGAGAGGATTCTAGGCTTCCTTCAATCTCACGGCAGATTTGTCATACATTGGGTTGCCTTCTCCGTTTCAGCCTCGGCTGCTGTTGCCACTAACGAGTTCAGCATCCCCCTTCAGCCTACTTTACTTCCAGTGGCCACATTGCGCTTACACTTGGAATCAGATGCGTCGGCCATTGTGGCTGTCCTCGGCTGATCGTCGTCGCATTCGACGCACGAACTTTCTATCTTCTCTCTCCCTCGCATATACATCTCCGAGGGTATGAGCGATAGATTAGATCGCCGGATCTCAGTTTAAGCCTGTAGACCGAAAAATCATGCCGATAACTTCCCTCAATCTCGCGGCAGATTTGTCATACATTGGGTTGCCTTTTCCATTTCAGCCTCGGCTACTTTCCCTACTAACGATTTCAGCATCTCCCTTCGGTTTACTTCGACTTCAATGCCCACACTGCGCTTTCACCTGGGGCCAGTACAGCGTACTCGACCCACCAAGGAGTTATTCTCAGCCGGGTTACGGGCCGCTGGAGCGGCCAAAATGTCAGCAGTTAGTTCAGGAGCCCAGACTGCGACAAAGGAGCGGATAACAAAACCTGATTATATACAACAGCCGCATAATCGAGCGGCCGTCTCGGTTTATATGGACTCATCCTGTGCGTATGTCGCCACCATAAATGCAACTGACAAAGGTGGCGGCACAGCCGGCTTACCATAAGCGAAAGACTAAAATGTTTGCATGCCAGTACGTAAAATCTGCTGTCTACAGTGCGTGACATATCTCATGAAAAGTTGGCTGATATTCTGAAATGCGTTTTCGATTAGGAAGGATTACTTGGTCGCGGTTGTGATATTGATTATCTTAGGGCATACTCTTATAACATTTCGGACTCGGCAGGATGTCGGCTTTTAAATGCACCTTATTTCAATCTCCTGTAGAAAGTGTGCTTAGTAAAAAATGACTACTTATGTAGCATGCATTTTTCCCATTGATTTTCGATGGTCTTGGAAATTCAAATATATTTTATAGAAACCACGAACAAAAATGTGCTTCCTTTTAGTCAGTCAATAGAGAATAACGTCTTCTTTATATTTTATACTTAAGGAAGGAGTATAATTAGGTTTTAAAAAAGTTTCCCAATTGCCGAAAATTTGGAGCCTGATCATTCGTTGCACTAGCGTTTAGTGATTTTACTCTACAAGGTGCATGCGTTCCGCGTAAAGAAAATCTCATATTTTTCTATGTCATTAAAGAGATATTATACAGGGTCCATAAAATTTTGCAATGGATGCGGACCATGTTGTACATTTCATGAGGAGCAGTGGTAAACGGCCAGGTACGATGCTATGTGAATGGACATGTCGCGGTCTTAAAAAGTCTGATAATTAGAAACTTTTTTAAAACCTAATTATCCTCCTTCCTTAGGTATGAAATATGACAAAGACGTGATTCTCTAGTGACTGATTAAAAGAAAACATATTTTTGTTCATGGTTTCTATAAAATATATTTGAATCTCCAAGACCATCGAAATTCAATGGGAAAAATGCATGCTACTTAAGTAATTATTTTTTACCGAGCACGCCTTCTACAGGAGATTGAAAAGGAATGCATTTAAAAGCTGACATCCTGCCGAGTCCGAAATGTTGTAAGAGTATGCCACAAGATAATCAGTATTACAACCGCGACCAAGTAATCCTTCCTAATCGAAAACGCATTTTAGAATTTCAGTCAACATTTCATGAGATACGTCACTCACTGTATTACTTCCACTACCGTATACTTGGTTTTCTCCTGTCTCTTACAAAGTACACGGCTGCAGTACTGTGGTGGAAGAAGGTAGATGCTCGTTTTCTGGTGAGCCCTGTGTTTACGGCAAATTTCGGCAGAAATGGTAATTCCCTCCAAATCCCTCTCCGCAGAAGCAAGTGGGCAATAAAACGGCTCTACAAATAATACGCACGGGGTAAAATATTTCAATAAGTACGTCGGAGACATTACCTCAGTTGCATTTCTTAGTCGGGGTAAATGCGTAGTTTTCAAGAAATAAAGGGCGTTTGAATGGGCTGTTGCTGTTCTGTTAGACGAAGAACCTGCAGTGAATCCTGTACACAGAACCGGAAAACTCGTCATAAATCCACCCTTCCTTTTTTATTCACCACGTAGAACAGTCTTTACGATGAGCGTCTGCATTCGTGTTGTGGCCTTCCCAGCCATTAAGGGTCTCCAAGAATTATCGATCGTAAGTCTGTCGACCAAATCCTCGGGCGCGATTTTGTGGATACGCACAACCCAGACAATTGAATAAGAGAAGACGGGAATACAATCTTTAGGATCTGCTGTTTATGTATCCTACGTTTAGAACTCTCACTCGAGACAGCCGTCAAGGCATAAAGGATTGTACGACGCACCTCATATCTGACTCACCTCTACTGATAATGACCTTCAGGTAGGCACTTGATTTGTTCACTCAGCGCTTGATAAGCGACTGGCAGTTCGACATGCCGATTAATCGAGTCTTCAGTCGAGTGTCACGTGTCCTGAAGCAGGCGCAAATTTCAGTTATCCGATTGGCACAATATTGTCATGAACTCTAAGTCAAAGCCATGCCCTAACGAGGTGGCGTGGGCGGCTACCAAAGAGAATTTATCCATCGGTCCCACAGCCAGCTCGTACACATGCACTTTCGTGCGAGCCTTCTTGTCGGTTTCATCAAGATAATTGGCTTGACCTCGAGTGCAGTCTATCAGGTAAACGACCGTAGGATAGACTTTTCTTGGTCGACGTACACGCCTTCTCCCCAGGGCGCGGTTCTGAATTCGAGTGAGAATATTGGGCCAATCGGATAACCGGAATTTGCATCTGCTTCAGGAAACGTGGTACTCGAATGAGGACTCGAATAAACGACACATCGAACAGCCAGTCGTTTACCAGGCACTGCATGAACTGCTTGTGAGTTTCCAGCGTCCCCTTTGGATGAACGAAAATAGTTTGGACAGGAAAAGTCGGCGGTGCCAGTGTCGGTTTCGGAGATGGTAGCGGTGGTGGGGCCGCTGATGGTGGACGCGTTGGGCGACGGGGTGTGGGTTAAACAAGGCATGGGGGGTGTGCACGAGGTGCTGGGTGCGTCGAGACTGCGGTCAGTCCCGTTCTCGGTGGATACGCATGTGACCGAATATACCCATGCGGTGAGTGAATGTGCGGAGGCAGTGTGGACAGTGGGGGCGGATGCAGCGACTGTATTTGGGTGTTCCAGGCACTGGTTCGCCAGTATCTGTGCGATGAATTCTCAAGCGACCGATCAGACCGGTGTTTGAGGTGCATATGGCTTACTCTTACCTGACTTGCTTACTGAGCGCCGGTATATTACATGTGTTAATTGTGCATAATTTTTTCCAAATATATATGTTTATTTATGTATGTGCATGTTTTATCATATATATATATACCAATCAGGAATGGGCGCACACCGATCTATTGGCTTCACAAAGCAAACAAGCTCCGTATGTGTGGCAAAGGTCACGAACAGGCAACCAATTACCAGGCCGAAGTCGGCCAAGTCATAATAGCAGCGAGGAGGGACGACAGAGAATGCGGGTAGATTGATACAGCACTGTTTCGGGCTTATTTTGCCTTCATTCAGCCAATCATAACCCTGACCACCAGCAGCTGAGACCAGAAACACAAACATGCGCACAGACGCACCTGGCGCAGTCGGTCCACCACTGAGGCCTACCAGATGGGTCATAAGCACTTCATCGAACCGAAGTTCATCAGTGCCTCGCCACCTGTCATTCTCTGTCGCTGCAGATCGGGTATTTATCAATCAGGAATGGGCGCACACCGATCTATTGGCTTCACAAAGCAAACAAGCTCCGTATGTGTGGCAAAGGTCACGATCAGGCAACCAATTACCAGGCCGAAGTCGGCCAAGTCATAATAGTGCGCCCATTCCTGATTGATAAATACCCGATCTGCAGCGACAGAGAATGACAGGTGGCGAGGCACTGATGAACTTCGGTTCGATGAAGTGCTTATGACCCATCTGGTAGGCCTCAGTGGTGGACCGACTGCGCCAGGTGCGTCTGTGCGCATGTTTGTGTTTCTGGTCTCAGCTGCTGGTGGTCAGGGTTATGATTGGCTGAATGAAGGCAGAATAAGCCCGAAACAGTGCTGTATCAATCTACCCGCATTCTCTGTCGTCCCTCCTCGCTGATATAGATATATATATATATATTGGAAAACAGGCATCCCAAGAATCATAATTCGAAAGAAAACAGCTCTTTGGGAAATATTAAACAAGTTTTATTGTAAATTTTCGAACTTGGTTCCCCAAGTCGTCTTCAGACGTGAAGTAAGTGTGCAACACAGTTAACATTTAAACATGCCGAAAAATCGATTTTGCCTTGTTACTCCTGCTGGTGTGATGTCCTGATTGGCTAACGCCTTTTCCACTTTTCTTTGAGGCTGTTGTACACCGTATCCAATTCTACGTGTCGATTGATGCACGCGCTGTCAGAGTGGATGGCCTCTAAAAATTCACGGCCCTTTTTTGATGAGCAAACACCAACAATGCGAGTCCTGTCCCATGCGAATTTGTGGCCCGTTTCCAACGTATGCATGGCAACTTGGGACAAGTAGTCGCGTCTTCTTACGGCCAACTGATGTTCGTGTATTCGCGTAGAGGCCGATTTTCCAGTTTGACCACAGTAAACTGCATTGCAGGTGTTGCATGTTATCTTATAGACGACTTCCTTCTTATCTAAATAGCCAACCCTATCCTTAGGGTGTACAAGATGGTTACGAAGTGTAGTCGTCGGTTTGTGCGCCACATGAATTTGGTGCTTCTTCAGGTGTCTTTCAACTAGTTCGGACACATTCTTAATGTATGGAAGTGTTCGCCAGTTTTTTGGTTTGGGCGCCTGATCGGAACAATCTAGTTCCTTCTCTTTTTCTTTTAATTCCTGTCGTCGCATGCATCGGTGTACAAAATATCTAGGATACCCATTCTTGGAAAACAGTTTGAAGAGATACTTCAGTTCTGTTTGATTTGTTTCGTTGTCAGAGCAGTGAGTTCTTGCTCGGTTAAGGAGGCTGTTCACGGCACTCCTTTTGTGAGAGATCGGGTGATTGCTCTCGTAATGCAACGACTTCACTGAAGCCATCATTCCACGGCTCTAAAGTAGCTAAATCTGCACTGTCCAGCTTATATCTCGTCAAACGGGCATTTGCGAAGTTCGAGGAAGTGTGATTTGCTAAAGTCTTCGCTACGCTCGTCAGAATTTTCGATTCAGGTCTGCAGACCATGGACTGGTATAGACCGCAGCACTCTTGAAGAAGTCCAACGACGGGCAATAAAGCTTGTCAGAGGCCGAAGCAACCTGCCTTACGAAAAAATCTACCGTCCAGTCTTGACCTCTTTCCCCTGGATTACAGACAGCTATGTGGCGAATCACTTCAAGCGTTTCGCATGCTGCGGGATCAGGATTGTTGCCTAGCGTCCGGCGACATCTTTGGGTCGGCCATCGCTACAAGATTGAGAGGGCACCCTCTCAAAATAGGTGTGACTGGGTCAAGACTGAAGGCAAGATGGTTCTTCATCAGTCACGGAGTGATCAAAGCATGTAATGCTCTGCCTGTGTACGTCGTCATATCCCTATCCGTGGGCACATGTAAGGGGAAGCTTGATCAGTACAGGGATGTGTACCACTACGCCATCAGAAACTAGCAAACTACCCCCTTTATCTAGCCCGAAATGGCGGTTCTAGTGTCCCTTGTCTTTGTCGGTAATAACATTCTGCCTATATCATGCGCCGCTGTGTGGCTGCTGGTTGAGCTCGAGAGAGAGCCCGTAAAGCACAACGAAACGAGTGAGTTCTGTAAGAATGGTCGGTGAGCGCCCCCCCCCCTCTGCCACTGTACATTCCCGATCTAAACCGACAGGGCAACGGGCCCGTGGCTCCGTGGTTGGAGGTGTTCGAACCCCAGGTGTTCCACATTTCGGGGTTGGGTAGGACTGGCTGACGACGGCTAATAAGCCAGAAATGGTCATTCCAATCTCCCTGGTCATTGTCGGGAATAACATTCTGCCTATATCATGCGCCGCTGTGAGGCTGCTGGTTGGGCTTGAGAGAGAGAGAGCCCTTAAGGCACAACGGAACGAGCGGGTTGCGTAAGAACGATCGGTGAGCGCCATCCTCTACTCCCTACGTTTCACTAACACTATTCTATAAATTTTCCGTCAAATACCTCGTCGGATAACAGGGTGTGATCCAATGAATTCCAACTAAAGCTTAAATGTTCGTTTCCACTCTACTTGCCCCACTCCAGTAACGCGTTTTGGTAACTTCACAATTTTTACACACCATGCGTACATACTTCATTCATATCATTATTTAGCTACTCTTCTTTCCAACTTTCTTTATGCATTGGTGTTTTTGCGACGCTGTTGCGATCAAAATGGATTTCAAAGACGTTAATCTACCTTGTCCCTAATATAACTGAACTAAACTGAAAAAGCACAATGAACCTCCGCTTCAATACACTCTGCTGAGATTATGCCTGAGCAAAATACTCAGCCACTCGGCGAGGGCGCGAACAACCAGAAGGTCCGGTAACAGCGAGCCAAACGGCCAAGTAATTGTTCCGATTGTCGACTCGGGTAGGGATCAACAAACAATAATCGCATAAAATAGACCCCAACAACAAAATTAAGTGGTGCCAATTACGGAGGGCATTTGTTTCCCGAATAACTGCGTCCTACAAATAGCTCTAATGTAGCGTCGGGCCATTAAAGTTCCTGTCCCAGTGGCTGCGACTGAACTGTTCCCTGGAACCTGCCTTTTCACTTCTATTAACATTAATTCCTACTTTGCTGATAGAAGCGAACAGGCGAGTCCCAGGTAGCAGTTCAGAAGATGAAGATGCGATCACTGGGACAAGAAGTTTATTTGCCTGACGTTTCGGATTCTCACTCGAATCCATCATCAGAGACATTCGCAGATAGAGGTGAATGTGGCACCAGGAGTGCAGTATTTATAGCACGTGGCTGCCGTAGGACCGTATGCGCGCTGCAATTAACAGTTCTCACAATCGCCGCTGGGGTCGTAATTGATGCGGCGGTGGCTTGGCGGTCCGAGTCCGAGTTGTTAATTGCCGCGATTTCGTCATCCGTGCTCGATGCTGGTGTGACGATTGCTCGGCAAACTGGCTCACTGTCACCGTGATAATTGCTCACCCGCGCCCTCCCCACGTGACTGATTCTCCTGCCCAGGGAAAATCGCAATACGCAATAGGGCACCGGGAGGTCATTGTGTTTGTTAATGGATTGCGGGCCTGAGAACCATGACTCGGGATCAGGTGCTGACTTTCAAAGAACAACTCAACGCCGTCTTCCCGGACATTCAATTTACGATGGAGGAGGAGGAGAACAATCAGCTGGCCTTCCTGGATGTCCTCGTCTGCCGCAAAGATTGTGGTGGCCTAAAAACCAAAGTGTTCAGGAAAGCGACAAATACGACGCAAATACTGAACTTCAATAGCAACCACCCGATCAGTCACAAACGCAGTTGCGTAAGGGCGCTATACCGGCGTGTTGAGACGCACTGCAGTGAAATGGAAGACAAGGTTGCTGAATTACAATATCTTCGACGGGTAATGAGAGCTAATGGCTACCCGCGCAACTTTGTCAACCAGTGCATACGAAAAGGACACCAGAGACCAAATCTAACTAGCCCCAAATTTTGGCGGGCTCTTCCGTACGTGAAGAACGTCTCGGAGGCCGTCAGTCGTCTTCTCACTCCACTTGGAGTTGGGGTTGCACACAGGCCGGAAGCAACCATTAGGCGCCAAGTAATGAGGCCAAAAGACCCGCTGCCACGACAGGAAACGTCTGGAGTCGTTTACCGGATCTGGTGTAGTTGCGGACAAAGCAATTATGTCGGAGAAACTGGGAGATTACTCCGTACGCGACTTGCCGAGCACGCAGCAGCAGTGAGGCGGGGAGACGCTAACTCTCAGGTGGCGGCACACTCGACGGGACCCGGCTATATTTTCAAATTTCAAGAGGCCGAAATCCTCGCAAGAGGTGACAACCGCGTGAGCCGCGAGCTGCTCGAGTCATGGTTCTCAGGCCCGCAATCCATTAACAAACACAATGACCTCCCGGTGCCCTATTGCGTATTGCGATTTTCCCTGGGCAGGAGAATCAGTCACGTGGGGAGGGCGCGGGTGAGCAATTATCACGGTGACAGTGAGCCAGTTTGCCGAGCAATCGTCATACCAGCATCGAGCACGGATGACGAAATCGCGGCAATTAACAACTCGGACTCGGACCGCCAAGCCACCGCCGCATCAATTACGACCCCGGCGGCGATTGTGAGAACTGTTAATTGCAGCGCGCATACGGTCCTACGGCAGCCACGTGCTATAAATACTGCACTTCTGGTGCCACATTCACCTCTATCTGCGAATGTCTCTGATGATGGATTCGAGTGAGAATCCGAAACGTCAGGCAAATAAACTTCTTGTCCCAGTGATCGCATCTTCATCTTCTGAATTCCTACTTTACCAGCTGAAACGAGTATAGTAGTAATCGCAGGTGTCAGTAACGACGATCGAACTGTCTTGTCTGTGGGAGAGAGTGAGAGAATAACCGACACTCAGCGCATTTTCTCACTATAAAAAATCTGACGTGCTTGGAATTATAGGGGCACATTAAAAGCAGCAGATTAGAAGGTAACAACCTGACAGTCCAGATTGGACCTCGCAGTCAGCCCAGTTTGTGTCCGTGTAGAATGGTCGACTGGTGGACTTACAGTCAGACCAATTGTAACTGCGCCAATCTTCCCGCTTATTTGGGAAGAGGGAAAAAAGAGTCAGGCCGACAAAAGAAGTCCACCCCAAGATGTCACCGTCCGTTCCTCATTATAACAGATCTGGCGCGGTTTAATCTATTAAGACGCGCCAAAAGTCGTGACTTGGGAGGTTATCAACCGACTGTATAACACGGTCATCATAGTGGAGTGGCTGGTGGACCGAGCGTCGGGCTTTTCAATGCGACCTTCATGGAACTCTCGCCGGTGTGAGATCCGAGCCGCCTTCTGTGAAAGCCTGGCACATCCTCCGAAGACCAGGTTGTCCATGGCGCGTGTGGACTGTTAAACTTTGCCAGCCACGGCGTCTGTGCCTGCCACCAGTCGTCTTGACATTGTCCTGTCATTGGAGAAAGGCGGTTGAGAGGGGATTGTGTGGTAGACGCTTCGAAAGTCTACCTCGCTATAAAATAACTCTCGCAGAACTCCCACCCCGTGTAACACACGGTGGAAGTCATCGCTTGCGACAGTCTCAGTAAAGTTGGATCTGTTGACGCTCCAGGACCTAAGAATGAATGTCGTACGACCATCAACAAGGCCTCAGTTGGTTTTCACCACGTTGACCTACATCTCCTGTCGGCCAACTTTGTGTCGTCAGTAGTTGCAGCGACATCCAGACAAGATGATGTCCAGCACCAGTGATAACAGGGCTTAGAAACTTAAATGGCATTGCCGATAGAAGTGTCAGCCCGCTCAGACGACCCCTGACGGTCGACTAACAGTTCAGTTCTAACCGAGACCTTTCCACCCGGGTCGTAAGCGAAAGCTTCGGTAACGGAATACCATACCAGTAGCACGAGCATTAGCCAAAAGCCCATATACGCGAGCTTCGCCGATATTCTGCCGCTGCATGACACAGCCGCGAGGGGTTCGGCCTGTCAGTGGGTCCCCCAGCATTCCCCGTCTGCTTTCTGATAGATACACAAATTTAGAAATTGTTGCCTTTTAATCTCCTCAGAAATCAACCGCGAACTTGGAGTAGGTCAGCATATTCCAGGTCTATAGGCCCAGACCTAAATTTTTATGTATGGACATTTGGGTCGAGGTCCATTAGCTTTTCCAGATGAACAGAATAAGTCTTCGACCCCCAATACCAAGGCCTGACGCCGTAAGACGCAGCTAACAGAACACCTTGGAGGCTGTTAATAGTATTGTAGCTCATTCGCTACAAGCGAAGACGGCCGCTATCTCGGGGCTGACGCAGTCTTAACTTGCAAATGAACTACTTTATGGTAAAGCACACTTGTGGAGAGTATAACTCTCTTTTCATTTCTTCCAGTGGAGGTGTGCGTGCAGCGGCTGCCGAGGTTAAAGATGTAGTAGAGGGGCGCTCACCGATCGTTCTTACGGAACTCACTCGTTCCATTGTGCCTTACGGGCTCTCTCTCGAGCCCAACCAGCAGCCGCACAGCGCCGCATGATACATAGGCAGAATAACATTACCGACAAAGACAAGGGAGACTGGAATGGCCATTTCTGGCTTATTAGCCGTCGTCAGCCAGCCATACCCAAGCCCGAAGTGTGGAACACCCGAGCCTCGAACTCGCGACCTGTTGGTTTAGAAGTCAACGCCTCTACTCACCGGGCCACGAGCCCGTTGCCTTGTCGGTTTTCGATCGGGAATATACAATGGTAGGGGGCGCCCACCGATCGTTCTTACGGAACTCACTCGTTCTGTTGTGCCTTACGGGCTCGCTCTGGAGCCCAACCAGCGGGCGCACAGCGCTGCCTGATATAGGCAGAGTTGCATTACGGACAAAGACAAGGGAGACTGGAATGGCCATTTCTGCCGTATTAGCCGCTGTCAGCCGTTCATGTCCAACCCCGAAGTGTGGAACACCTGGGGCTCGAACTCGCGACCTCTTGGTTAGAAGTCCAATGCCTCTAACCATTGAGCTACGGGTTCGTTGTACTGTCGGTTGCGATCGGCAAGTAACAATGGTAGAGGGCCGTTCAGCGGTCTTTTTTACAGAACTCACTCCTCCCGTTGTTTGCCCATGCCATACACATACTGGTCAGTCGGCTAGTGATGAGGCTACATCGCGAAGCAACAGCTGCAGACTGAGTGGTGTGCTCCTCGGCCACGGTCTCTACTGTAATCCGGAAATTTCGAGTCTGTCGTACCGGTTATAGTGAGAAAAATATTGAGTTTCCCTGAGAAAGGGTGACGAATTACCGGCTACAAATCCTCTTTCGTTCCCTACACGCAAGTGGATCTCCACCGACTGGCGGCGACTTTCGATACAGTGGCTGACACGGTGTGATTCCCACATGCCTAATGATCTCACCACATGGTCTTTGCCTCATTTATTACACCGGTTTCCTGACCTCCCATCCAGAGTCAAGGGCGAGCGCTGTATCTGCCTGTCGTGCAGTTCTCTCTTCCACTTCTCTCAGAATGACCTTTGCCTTTTTAGTCAGGGACGGAAGGGCCGTTTCCCCATGGGGCATGGAAGAGTTTAAAGAATAGCAAATGATCGATTGATCTTCCCCGAGGCAGCGTAACGAGAAATGCAAGAAGCCCTCCCCCCATGGGGAAGACGCAGGACCCTCGGAGCCAGTCCACCCACGAGTCGGTGCGAGACTCGCAAATAAA
>CACRXP010000091.1:337846-348317 GCA_902702965.1 Spirometra erinaceieuropaei | reverse complement strand
GTATCTGCTCACATGTCCTTCTCTTGTGAGTCGTATCGCTTCCTACGATCCCACATCAGAAATGTTAATTTTTCGATTTTTCAGTTCATGCATCGTGCCCTCACAGAATGCGCTCCATCAACGCTCTTGGCGGAGCCTTCTGTATTCGCCGTATACTAGTTGTCCGGTCGCATCTCCCTTGCCCTCTCCTCCGCTGGACTCGGCTGATTGTAACCGATTGCATCTGGATTCCTATCACCTCGAGACTGGTTTTCTATTCGCCACCTTGACATGAATGACCTCATTCGGCATATTAATTCTGCTTTGATGATGCCCGTTTCTCACCTTTTACTCAATTCCACAAACAGTTCAGTCCTGCCTGACCCGCCTACTTATCCCTTTATGAAATCTATTATACACTGCCACATACAGGCCGGTCATGCCAGCTTTTTATACATTCAGGAGTGACAGTTTTTACCCTATAATGTTAATCCAGTCTTATTAATTTTGCTTATATGTTAGGAGTTTTTTCACTGATCGCCCATCACTCTTCACAACATACTACTTATTCAATAACCATGAATTAATTATTGTATAGATTTCGTATACCTGCCCTAAAATTCTAAAATTAAACTAAAAGTTATTCTTACTTGTTATGCTAAGACCCAAGCGGGTCTTGAATAAAAAATTATTATTGTTATTATTATTAAAATGTGCATAATTTTTATTGTAATTTACTTCGAAATGACAATGTCTTCATGTGTTCCGATGATCTGATAGTTGCATTTTAATATAAGCCGGCCGATCGTGATATCGGGCCCGAGTTCCTAAAGAGCGACCTACAGGCCTTTGTCCAGTAGTGCCACCCATGGCGCCTTTCTCGTTCCTGGCATAAATGTTCAATCCTTGTGGTCGGGGATGACCACCAACTTCAACTAAGTATCGACGGTCATGACATTAATGTGCCTGGAGTTATTGAGGATCTGCGTGTATTATAATCCAAGAGTCTTCATTTTTCGGAGCACTGTGCCCTTGTAGTCTCCAAAGAACGTAGAACGACCAGGTTTATCCTTCGAAATTTTAAAACTTTCGATATTGGAATTCTCCTCCACAAAATGTACGTCAGATCTGGCCTGGAATACTGTTCATTTTTATTTTGACTCACATATGCTACTGAACGCAAGAAAATAGAATCCGTCCAATATCTTTTAACCAAGAGAATTTTGACTTTGGAATGCCAATACTTGGCCTACCAGGAACGTTGCCAGCTTACAGACAATGATCCCTTGTGGTTTCGCCGGTTATAAAAGGGACCATTTTAAACGTTTTCGCTCTTAAATAACCGTTCTTTTAACCCGCTTACTACTTCAAAGCCAAAAAACAGGGGTTTCTAATGATATAATTAAGAGTTACCACTTAATCTACCACTAAATCCCTGGAGGGCCCTTCTCGAAGTCAAGAATCTGAGTGTTTGTGAATGAGACCGTTAACAGTGCCTTTTTGCTTTCCGGTGTAAGATGTTTGCGTAATTTTGACTTACATACTAGCAAATTAGGCGATGACCTGATTTCTGGCGGACGATTATTCCAAAGGAAAGCATATTTGGAAGCAAAGGAGAGAGAGCGCTTAGATGTAATGCAAAGAGGCGGCGGCAGAATCACCATGGAGGAGTTGCGCGTGGCATAAGACCGATCTCTCGGAGTGAGAGTGTCAATGAGCGGAAGATTGGAGCTAGAGTTGATGCGAAAAAGGAAGCAAAGGCCAGCTTCGAGTCTTCTAACCAACAAAAAATTAATGTTCGCCAACTGACATCTCTGAGTTTAAGAAATACCGGACGAAGCTTGAAAAAACAGGTTCCGGGTGAAAACCCTCTGAGCATTTTCGATTTTATTACGGTCGCAGGCGTTCATTAAACAGAAGAAAGGACAGCAATATTCGAGGACTGGAAGAACAAACATTTGATAAAGTCTTAGCTTCATTTCCGGAACGAAAAAATTATGCCATTTGTATCCACATATCTGCGCGGCTTTGGTAGAGATTCTATCTGCATGAGGTGATACAGCAAGTTTATTTGTATAACTTAGACCTAGGTCCTTTATGGTGAGGCATTCTGAGAGTGGGTTATTCTGAAAAATTATGGGACCCCGAAGTTTGGTAGGACCAAAAGACATGAAACTACACTTTCATGATGAAAACTCCATCTGCCATGTTGAACAACATCTGCTTAAACGCAGTAAATCGGCATTAAGTTTTTCAGCGCAAACATTTGCGGTGTCCTTAGAATATGAGTAAACACACTTGAGGTCATCGGCATAAGTAAAATTTTGCGAATTTCCGAGTTCAGTCGAAATATCATTGATGTACAGAAGGAAGAGTAGCGGACCCAGAACCGTTCCTTGAAGTACGCCACTCGTGATCGAGCGAGGAGCCGAGTAGCTATTACCGACCATGACTTTCTGATATCGGTTGGACAGATAGGACCTGATGAAGTCGAGTAGAGGCGGCATGGATGCCGATTGCTTCCAGTTTTACTTAAAGGTCTCTGTGGGACACCTTGTCAAAGGCTTTGGTAAGATCAAGGTAAATAACTACCACTGACTGCCGCTCATTACGAAGAGAAGTGGTTAGATTAAGAAAAGCCAAGTGACATGTTTCGCAGGATCGTTCAGGTAAAAATCCATGCTGACTAGAGCTCAGAAGCCGATTAGCTAGACGGAAATCAAGAAGTTCGTTAAAAATAATTTTTTCAAGAAGCTTTGCTACAGACGGCGTTTTGTGCACGCCCCGATAGTTAGTAATATTAGACCGAGATCCTGACTTGAAAACGGGAGTGATAATTGGAGGTTTCCATGTTTCAGGAAAGAATCCTTGTAAAATATAAACAGAGAATAAATAACTAAGCCATATGGGAAGGTCAGATGCTTGTTTAATAATCGAATTCGGAATACCGTCCGTTCCTGAGCAGTGAGTGTATTTCAAAAGGCCTATGTGTGTCTTAATGAGATCTGAGGAAACATCAATTGTACTAAATGTCCTGTCTGAAAGTGATCGAAAGAAAGGGACCGGATCGGACTTGGTAGCAAGGTGCTTTGCAAAGAAAGTACTAAACAACTCCGCCTTGTCAGTGTCATCGGTGAGGAAGACTTTGTTATCATTTAGAAGGGTTGAAAGTTCATGACCACGCTTAGAGGAGGACCGATGACGGAAGATGTTGGCGACGGATTTGCCAGGGTTCGAGTCACTGAGGGCAAGTGATTCTCTTTGCCTGTCGCGCGCTTGGCGCATCCTTGAGGCCATCTCAAAATTCTCTTTGATTCCAAGATGAACTGATAAGTAACTATTGGATGGGTCGCGCAGCTGCCGTCTCAACATTTTTAGTCTGTTGTGAAGAAAATGAGGAACAAGGGAAGCTGAAGTATTAGAGGTTGGATACCAGTGTCGCAGCACCGATTCGCCGCGAATCGGAGTGTTTCGAAATTAAAAATAAACGCCTACTGAATGAATTAATTAGGTATAGAATCCAAAATTTTCGGTGTCTTCTGCTTTTCCTGTCGGGCGTGCGTGCGTATTTCTTCCAAAGTATTGCTTGTGTTTGTGCGCAGTACTATCACTTAACCTAATTTCTGATTCTACTATCCCCTGCAGAGGTTATCTATTTAGTTATGTATTTACGGTATTGTTAATCACTTTCTGTTGCTAGGATTTAGCTCATTATTAAAACGTTCATAGCCATTGTCGTTACTGATGCTAGTATTATTGCAGTTAGTTACCTATAGTGTAGGCGTTAGTAGAGTAGCATTGGCAACCGTGGTGGCGGCGGTAGTAGTAGTAGCAGTAGTAGTAGTAGTAGTAGTAATAGTAGGAGTATTAGTAGTATTCGCCGTATCAGTGGTGGTAGTGGTTGTTGTTGTTGACGTCGTTGTTGTGCTGACAGCAGTATTAATTATGGCAGTATTAGTAGTTGTGGTAATATTATAATTAGTAATAGTAATATTAGTAGTGGTTGTAGTAGTATTAGTAGTGGTAGTAGTGGTTGTAGTAGTATTAGTAGTAGTAATAATGGTAGTAGTAGTAGTAGTAGTAAGAGTATTAGTAGTGCTAGTAGTAGTAACAGTAGCAGTAGTTGTGTTACTAGCCGTTTCATAAGACAGTGGAATCACCGCTGACATTACTGAGTCGGCGTAATTGCGGTCATGGCAGAATTGGGTAGCAGTATTTCTACCTCTGATAGTTTTCATACTGCCACCACATCCGTCATTAGCCGTACTAGTATTGGCAGTTTGGTGGGCGGCCGCATTAGTAATAGAAGTGATTGTCGTCTATGTACTGGTTTCTGTTTTCCTTACCTTACTATTTCAGATGTTTTACCAGCAGCCGTAGTACTGCTTGCCACAATGACTAGTACCGATACCAACAGTAGTACTAGTTGTAAATCTGTTGTCAGTAATAGTCGTTTGGGCAGTATCTTTTGTAGTAATTTGCAGTTCTATTACTTACCGTAGACTGTGCACTTCCTGCCAATCAGGTAGGCCTACCGATGCAAGCGGTACCGACACTTCCTGTCACCTACTTACTGTTGCACGTGGTACGTGTGCCGATTTACTTCACTCACGATGTCATGAATGCAATTTTGATTGGTACTAACAGTTGCCGCAGTTCTACGCGTCCCAATTTTTATACCGGTAGTAGAGGGCATGGTTACAATACCAGTTCCGTTGACAGTTATTGCGGGAGTGCAGGAAATAATTGCGTCCGTACCATTAATAGTAGTAGTAGTATTGATACCCATGGCCTTCATAGTAGCGGTTGTACTAGAGGCGGAAGCATAAGCACCAGTCATTGAAGCAGATTCTGTACCCGTCGACGTTCTCCTAGCATTAGTGATAGATGCAGGTTTTATATAAAAAGTAGTAGACATAGGGATTGCAGTTTTTCCATAGGTGGAGGTAACACAGAATTAGATGCAAGAGTCCACTTAGCCGTTTGGGCTTAGGTACCCTCCAGATACTAATTGCGTATTTCCCTCCTTGTATTAGTGTAGTTCCATGTAATTCAATAGGGGTAGGTCCATTCACCTTCCTTACTTTTCCTGAGAGAGACACACCTCATAACATCTGAAACAGTTCTTGCTTCACTGACGGTAGTCGTCGTACTACCTGTAATAGTAGGTTTAACTCCCGATTTACCGAAGGTGAGCTACCTTCCGAAGTGTCCGCCGACATTCCAGAATATGTTTTCCCTTCGGAACCATTCATTACGTAGGGTTATAAACTTAATCATCATGCAGAATAATTCCATAGTAATTCAATTACCTGAGGATGCCTGCTGTCGGACGAACGTCTTTCCCGTTGTATATAATAACTAGCCGGACCCCGCCACGCGTTGCTGTGGCTCAATCTGATGAATTGGGGAGTAAGGGAAAGAGGAAGGAGCACGTTCCCAATTAAGAAAAATGTAAGGGCCACTGGTTGGCGGTACGTATTGTATGCGAAACCCAGGCTTGTCCATCTAGCCGCTTTCAAAGACAGGGCAATTGTTTGCTGCACCCAGTCGCGTTCGAGAATTGCGGAGTAAGTGGTGGCGGCGGGCATTTAAAAAACTCCATACCAAAAAATTTAAAAATGGTTGGATTAATTTTACAGGAGAAAAAATCCCCTCAATAAAAATAATATACATAAATATATATAATATAACGTACATAAAACTTTACTTCTTAGAACAATGCCTACTTAAAAAGCATACATTTTTTCATTGATTTTCGATGCCCTTAGAAATTCACTTACATTTCCTACAAAACTTGCATAAACCATATGCATTCTCCTGCTCACTCGATAGAAACTGACGTCTTTTTCCAATTTCGTACTCGAAGGAAGAGTATACTTCGGTGTTAAAATACTTTTCCAGTTCCACGAATAGCATTGATTCCCGCCTACCGTTACACTGGTACTCAGAGTTTCCAAACTACAAGCTGTATACAATCTCGCGTGCGGGAAGCCATATATTTGCCTACGGTATGAAAAGTAGACCACATGGGATTCACAAAATTCAGCAGTGAACTTGAGCCATATTGTTAACATTAGAAGACCTTTCCCTAAATACAAAGACATGACGTCCAATAAACGGCCATTTCACGCTTTTAAAAATCTTGCTACTACAAACTTTTTTAAAACCGAATTATACCCTTCCTTCGACTATGACATTCGAAGAACACGTCATTCTTCATAGAATGAGCAAGACGATCGCCACTCCTACGCATGTTTTCCATGACATATAACAGATTTCTAAAGGCATTTAGAATCCATGAGAAAAATGCCTGCTTCTTAATTAGTCATTTTTTCCCAAGTTTAGTTTTCGTATGCGGCCCGAAAGAAGTTCGTTTGAATGCCGGTGTCCGCAGTTAACTGAATCATTACGCAATAACGCGTCAAAACGATTTGTTTTGCAACCTTCCTTAATTAATCCATTCGAAACGAAAACGCATTTAGGATTTTTCGTTGAGATTTCATGAGTTAGTCTACTTATCTTACTACTAGACACAGTGCCCTGCGAAATCGGTTGCCGTAGTTGTACCGGTACTACGTTTATTATTGACAGTTATCTTCTGCAGTTGAAGGCCCAGCATCCGAAAGGGTGTTCATATTCATATTACCATTAGTCGTATTGGCTTGCATGACAGCTAACACCATTTTCTGTAGCAGTAGCAAACCCGAACGTACTAGTAAATTTCCTACCAGCATTTACTGCAGAGGTAATATTTACCGTTTTTGTCGACTGCCGTATTTCATAAAGGGACTGCTCGGTTGCTTGTAGTGGCTGTATCCCAAACTTTATTGCTGTCGTTCTACTAACAATTATATTACTGGCAGAGACATTACCCATAATCATACGAATTGTATTCAATGCCAGTTACAAGCACCGCCAGGGAAGCGTTAAACATAAATCCGGCCAGCAGTTAACACAAACTCATATCAAAAAGGGGATAAAAATTCGGTTAATGGTAGTTTTTAGAGTTTAGATGATTCAGTAGGAAAAACCCTTCTGACAATAACATGTCGACAGTCAAGGAGGGGAGAGGTAACACTGTATCGGATATTATCAGTTGCCATTTCTTTTTACTAAATTGGAACCGATTCAACCAGAAGCGCTGAAGAACAGCTTCTCCCGTTGGCTAAAGAAACTGTCCCTGATGAGACCGGCCATAGAGATTGGAGACCACAAACGCCGTCGTTACGGCATACCCCATCGGTGGATTCCGCAACAATAATTTGAGGGCTTTCTGAATGTAAAAAATGCATAATTCTTCTCTTAGATAAAGGGTAATTGTGCACAGTTTTCACATTTCCCGGTCAGTCTATGTCAAATAGCAACTGCATTTACAGACAGCAATCGCTGATATCTAGCGCTGCGTGCAAGGGGACGAAATAAGAAACCTAGCGGTGACTATCACTTCGAGTGTCGACAACATGTATTAAAGTAGTGAGTGGGTTGACGGTACGATTATATAACACTTTACATAGTAAAATAATCCCCTTTTGTAATCTACGAAACCACAATGGATCATGTCTTGTAAGCCGGCCATGTTTCTGGTTAAGCAGATGTCGGCCTTCAGGGGTTAAACTCTATTGGTAAAAAATATTGGTCGGATTCAGTTTTCTTTCGCTCAGCATCACGCATAAGGATAAATAAAAACGAACACTATTCCAGGCCAGGTCGATCGTATATTTCATAAAGGCGTATTCTAATACCGCTGGTTATGAATTTTTCGAGGATAAATCCGGTCGTTCTACGTGCTTTGCAGACTATCAGGGCGCAGTGCTCCGAAAGATTTACACTCTTGGACGACTATACCTCCCGATCCTTAAAAACCCCAGACATATTTATGTTTTCACCGTCAATAAGATTCAGCTTCCAGAGGCCTTTCCCATACTCTAATACTGACGACCGTATTCATACAACCATTGACGGGTGCACTGCTAGGAGATGATTTCGTATAGGCGGCCTCATTGGCGGTAGTACTATTACCAGACGGTTTTTCAGTACCTTATTACTCTTCGAAGTAATAGTTCTCTTCAACATCCCTCAGTAGAAGTCACAATGATAGCAAAACACGGCCAATGAATGTTGGTATTCAGACTCCATCGATTTCAGCTCCACGTTCATGAAACTATCCTTCTGAAGGTTAAAAAATCTACTAACCACCTTCTCTTTGCTCCCATACCAACCACACTACGAAATTGAAACTAGTCGTGTGCCAAGCTTTCGATAGTTACAAACCGGTTTTCAGATCTGATGTTGAGGTTTCCTGTATTCTGCTTAAAAATAGATGCAGTCTACTAAATAACGTTAATAATTTTTGCTTCGCTCATATGACACTGACGACGATCTTCACGAAAACTACACCTTTTTTCCAAATACCAAGATATACTTCGCCGTATTCAAACTGCCTACCGACTGCACTTTTTGGTGCTCTGTCATCTCTACCGCGCATGTGCGGTTTGAATGAATTTCTTGAGTTTGGTTTCAAATTTACTACAGTAGTTAGGCGCCGACGGAGGGCATCTGTTTGTCAATTGCAGTGCACATACCCGAGCTCAATTTATTTTGTAGTTGCCGGGTTCAAATTCGGGAAGATCGCACGCTGGCTTGACAGTTCACCTCGAGAGCCGGTTAGAGACTTCTCGGCGTGCAAAGTGCGTTTAGGTGTAAGGAGAATTCCGATGTGCCGAAATATGACTAGAACGCCATCCCATCATTGCCTACTGGGAGTTATTGCATCTCGTGTAAGCTTATCTTGCCGCCCGTGTAAGCTTGTCCATGCATGCGTCCCCTCATGTCACTCTGACAATGAACACACACAGAGTTCGTGAATACATTCTCCCATACACTAAGGAAGCTAAGCTGCGGGGCGATTAAAGGAATCGATAGTGGGCTGGCGGTCATGTTTTGACTGAAGCCGGCTGAGGTGGCGCCGTCTACCACCGCCCTCACATAGCCATATGTTCAGGCCAGTCCAAAAACTCGAGTGCTTTGTTTAGCATGAAACTGTGACCATGATGACTAATCTGTCGGCGGAAGGGGGGGGGACGGAAGCCTGCAGGCACAAGACACCGAGTGAGGCTGTCGAAACAGCTGTCACAACATTACGAACACTTGGAGGTCACGCTGGGCCAGGCATGCAAATCCTTGAATGGGTGCCTCCATTTAGACCCCACCTACCTAGGCCTTTTGGTGCCACCGCACACGTTACTGTAGAAACTTTGCGAATGTGAGAACAAAGACCCGGGGGGTTGCGGTCGCCGCTATCTGCATGCGCGCAATTAGCAGACAGTGCGTACTCTATTGCGTTCACGGCAGACATTCACAGGAACATGCCATCGACCGACTCAACCTCCCTACCTAGGCGGAAATGTCCGTGACTTATACTAATCAGGTTGTACTAGACAAACTTTCTATAGACAGATGGGCGACTTGGGTGGTAGACTTGGCAGTCCCCAGAATCTACATCGTACTTGCGTTGGGATAGCAGCATCAGCAGCAGGGTCCGCAGTTTCCTATCTTAAACCAATTGCGCTCGTACTATCTGTAGTGCCTTCCTATACGAAAATTGGTGACGGAGGGATTGATTCATCATATGTAGTCTAGTCTCTTGCCGCAGTACCTCGATTGTTAGTCAGGTACATAAACCCTCTTTTTTCCCTGGTTTATGCAGCAAACATATGCTTTCGTGTGGGGACTAGCATAGTCCGTTTTAGAGAAGCAGTAGTACTTGGAAAAGATTGAATTGTCTAACAACCGCAGCGCTTGCGCAGGCCCTTTCGATGCAGCCATTTTAACATTGGAAGTAACATCTGCGTTCCCACTACTAACAGCAGGCCTGATCTACCCCAGTACTTAAACATGTCATTCACGTAGGCGTATTATTTGCTTACTTACGTCGTTGCTACTAACAATGTTAGTCTTAATCATTTGTCCCGCTATCAGCAGTTCATCAGTGCCAGTGCCAGTACCAGTGCCATTCTTAGTACTGTCAATCAGATATACAATTTCTGTGCTAATGTCTGACATGTTAACCGAAAATCTGTAATGCATTTTCATTTCCAACAGACTACGCAGGCACGGCTGTAAAATCAAGCACCATGAAGCACAATAATATAGTAATTCAATTACCGTTGGAATCTTGACTTTCGAACGAACTTCCCTTCGAATGCATAAAAAATGGACAATCGCTGAAAATGCCTACTTTAAAAGCACGACTTTTCCTCATTGAGTTTCAATGCCTTTGCCAACTGAATTATATCTCATGGGAAACATGCATGAAAACATTCATTCCTATCCTCATTCAGTAAACAATGTAGGCCTTTGTACACTTTTGATTTGTTCCACTACATTGCTTGTACACCTGACCTGCCTGTACATTTGTTTGACTAAACTGAGAATACACTTTTTTGAACAACGCTACGGCGGTCAACATGTGTTCTCGTCTCGAGTGTGT
>CACRXP010000091.1:326171-337777 GCA_902702965.1 Spirometra erinaceieuropaei | reverse complement strand
AAGTTTTACGTCCTTCAAAAGGCTGATAAGACCGACACGGTCTCCATTGACCGCCTTAAGCCAGCCTATCTGGAGTGCCTCCCGTCGACCAGTGCGCCATCCATTCCCCCTACTACGTCCTCACCCGATACACCCACTCCGCTCACCTGTCCTCCATCGCCACACTTGACCATTCTACCCACCCAACCGGATCCTCCTCCTACACCACCGCCTAGTACGTCTCGCTCCGGTAGACATATCCGTTTTCCCGCCAGACTTAAAGACTTTGTGGTGTAATTTTTTTTTTCCCGTTTTATTTTATCGAGCGTTTAGTTTCTTCGGCAAACGCTCTGGTGGGGGAGTTGTGTAGGCCTTTGTACACTTTTGATTTGTTCCACTACATTGCTTGTACACCTGACCTGCCTGTACATTTGTTTGACTAAACTGAGAATACACTTTTTTGAACAACGCTACGGCGGTCAACATGTGTTCTCGTCTCGAGTGTGTTTAACGTCGTTATTTCTTGGCGTGCGCTTGTCACCTCTCAATTCTCTTAGCAACTCGTTCGTGCTGCCGGAGACTTCCTCCTCGAAGCTAACTTCAACGGACCATCGCGGAACCTAGAGCCTCCCTTCAACCTTTCCTTCATCGGGACACTATCTCCCTACTTGATAGGATTCAACCTTACGTGAGTCTGGAACATTCCTTTTCTGGTTCTTTCAATCTGTACATTCCTTTTTGTTCGTAAACACAATTCCCCCATTCGTAGTTAGTTTTTTTTGCAGATATTATTGTTTGTAGTTTCTAAGTCCACATTCACACTACAACAATTACGTTTTTTAATTTTATACTCCAACGAGGGGTGTTATTCGATTTTCGAAACTTTTTTTCAGTTCTTGAATGGTTTTGGACTTGACCTCCGCTTACACCTGCACTCGGTGCTTAGAGTCAACAAACCACATACCTTTGATGTACGAAAACCCATATAACCCTATGGGGTATAAAGAGCAAATGATAAGGGGTTCCTGAAATTAACCAGTGGATTTGAGTCATATTGTAAGCCGCTGGTTTTAAATTTGAAGATAAGTGGAGGATATTATTTTTAGTGGTTTTTCTGTGAGACCTAACGATTTTAGTACCTGTTTTTTTGGTTGAATTTCCTTAAATGCAGGCCTCTTCTCTCATAACTGCCTGCTGCCATCTCCTTTTGAGTTCTGCTAGTCTATGCCCGTTGTTCACTAATCGCACTCTGCAATTCTCATTTTGTGCATCCGATTTCTCTCTAACTGTTGTAATTTATTTTAACATCGTTACTCCCTAGCTGAAATTCAGTCAACTTGTCTGCCATAAGTTTTCTTAATCGCAAATTGCCTCGAGACAAGATAAGACCAAAAGTCACTGGTCGACGTAAGCTCTCGGCTCCTGCAAGTAAACATGGCCTAACTAAACGTAAGTCAGAAGCTTTACCTAAATCTAAGTCAGATGATATTACTAGTCAGTCGTCACCCGTTGTAATTGGTCGGCAGCTTAATCTGTCTGCATTTGACCACTGCAATGACTTTATGCTAAAGTTTGGCTCTTTGCTGACAATTCTTGGACATTTATTCGACGGGAACATCTCCGATATTCCCTCTGAAGAATGTAGGCGTCTCGACTCACTTGTTCACCTGATCGCCAGTGAATCTAGTGATAGACAGAAGCGTTCTTACAACTTCCTGCTAAAAAATGTTCCTCGATCTGCTCAGCCAATTGATGTTGCGACCAATTTCCTGTATTCATGTGGTTTCAACTATAAAATAGCTGATGCCAAACGCTTGTCCTCCCGTAGTACAAATCCACCCATCTTTGTCAAATTGTTTTCATCAATCGAGGTTGACACAATCTTTACTCATCGAGAGCGTGTCACTGCGTACCTAGAGAAGGCAAAATTCTTCCTTTGTCAAGATCTTACTCCTATGGAGCGTAGAATGGGGTCTCTATTCTCACGTAAACCTACTGCTTCTCAGTCTAATGCTCCCCAACTCGGTCATAATACAAGTGGCCGTAGGGATTCAGCTTCTCCTACTTCTGCGACATCTGACTCCCTCCTTCCCCTTTCTCCTACATCTCCATCTCACTCGAACCACTTGACGCATTTGCCTGCCCCTAAACTTGCAGCAGCAGCAGCAGCAGCAGCAGCAGCAGCAGCAGCAGCAGCAGCCCCAGTTGTCGTTTCGTATCCTCCGGATAGTCCCGCTGAGACACATGAAAATCCTTCTACATCGGCTAGGCCGATAACTTCTCTTGTCCAACTGGGTGCTGTAAGGTCTACAGTTAAGTCATTCGTGGCTTGGCGTCAGAACGGTGAGACTCGAAAATTGAATCAGACTCCGACTCAAAAGATAGGTAGTACAGTTCCATTTAGGGGTACGACGCCTTCTCTTAGATCTAACAAGTCTGTTCAGCCCAGCACGTCTACAAACCCCGCAGCTCCAATTATATCTCCGAATAATTCTCTGTCCTGCGTACCGGTTACTTATCAAAGCCCTACTATATATCCAGCAACTAATTCATACATGAATTGCCCTAAATCCTTTATGCCCCAATCTAGTTCAGGCTTCCCACCACTTAAGGCCAATTGCTCTCAGGTACGTCAACCTATCTAATTTGACTTCCAACCTTGCCTGGTTTCCCACCATTTCATTCTTTTAGTGGCCTACCCTCACCCATTAGCCCCTTCTTTCCTTCTAGCCGCCCTCCTCCTCCCCTTCCCCCACTATTTAACTACCAACAAGTCTATCCATGTTCTAACTCCCCTAGCATTCCAATGTTTGAAAACTATATCCCCACCTCCTTTAGGTCTCGTACTCAGCCTTCTCTTGCTGACTCCCCATACGTCAATAACTCTAAATTAACTGGTACTTATTCTCCAAGTGTCATTAATTCGCAGCATACATATCCGCCTCCAAATTTTTTTAAAATACCGTCGACAATAGCATTGCCGTTCGAAACACATAAGATATTATATTATTGAATGCCAGGTCTGTTATAAACAAGATGGCCCAAATCAGTGCCATTGCTCTCGAAATGACGCCTGATATTATATGTGTAACAGAATCTTGGACACATTCTCTAATTCCTGACTCTGCCTTTCTCATAGATGACTTCGATTTTTACTGCCAAGACCCCACGACTAGGCGTGGGGGTGGTTGTCTTCTTTATCTTAAATCCTACCTTAAGCACTCTCCCTATTACTTGGATGATTCCTCATTCACGGGAAACTTCTGCTTTGCATCTGTTATTCTCTCGCCGCAAAGAAAGGCAATTATTGGCTGTATCTACAATCCCCCAAATTCTTTAGCCAGGGATGATTCACAACTCCGTGAAATCTTTAAATTAATTTCGAAGGCTGCTTTCGATGTTAAAATAATCACTGGGGATTTTAACCTTCCTGAAATTGACTGGGTTTCCAATAGCTGCCCACCCAGATTCCAGTCCTTTCAAGATATTGTCAATTTTTCTAATTGGTCACAACTGGTGCGCTCTCCAACCAGAGATAATCACATTTTAGATCTAATCTTTACCAATGACATTGCTCCTCTTTCTGTTGCTTTAAAAAGGACCTCTTTGACAGTGACCACGTACTATTCATTGTTGCCTACCGCTTGCCTTTTCAAAAAAGACAAGCGCCGTTCAGACTTTCATGAACTACGACTGCGTAGATGGCGACGTAATAAATAACTATATGAGATCCTTGGATTGGTGTGGCTTCCTCACTTGTAGTGATGTAACCATTCTTCGTGATGTCATGTCCAATGTTTCCAAGGACATTCTAGAGTTTGTGCCGCGTAGATATCTCAAGCCTAATTCTTCAGATTCCCTTGTTTCTCATTTCCTTCAGAACAGACTAAAAAAGTTGAGGTGACAACTGCGTGACCCATCCACTAGTTCCTTATCTGTTCATCTTAGAATCACAGAGATATTTGAGATGGCCTCAAGGATGCGCCAAGCGCGCGACAGGCAAAGAGAATCAATTGCTCTCAGTGGTTCGAACCCTGGCAAATCCGTCGCTAACATCTTCCGTCATCGGTCGTCCTCTAAGCGTGATCATGAACTTCCACCCATGCTAAATGATAACAAAGTCTTCCTCACCGATGACACTGACGAGGCGGAGTTGTTTAGGGCTTTCTTTGCAAAACACCTTGCTACCGAGTCCGATCCGGTCCCTTTCTTTCGATCACTTTCAGATAAGACACTGAGTACAATTGATGTCTCCTCAGATCTCTTTAAGAAATACATAAGCCGTTTGAAATACTCACACTGCTCAGGAACGGACGAGATTCCGAATTCGATTATTAAACAAGCGTCCGACCTTCCCATATTGCTCAGTCATTTATTCTCGGTTTATATTTCAAAAGGATTCTTTCCTGAAACATGCAAAACGTCAATTATCATTCCCGTTTTCAAGTCAGGATCTCGGTCCGATGTTAATACCTATCGGGGCGTACAAAAAACGCCGTCTCTTTTACCTGAACGATCCTGCGAAACATGCCACTTGGCTTTTCTTAATCTAATCACTTCTCTTCGTAATGAGCGGCAGTCAGTGGTTGTTATTTACTTTGATCTTAGCAAAGCCTTTGAAAAGGTGCCCCATAGACGTCTTTTAGTAAAATTGGAAGCTCTCGGCATCCGGCCGCCTCTACTCGACTTCATCAGGTCCTATCTGCCCAACCGATATCAGAAAGTCATGGTCGGTAATAGCTACTCGGCTCCTCGCTCGATCACGAGTGGCGTAATTCAAGGAACGGTTCTAGGTCCGCTACTCTTCCTTCTGTACATCAATGATATTTCGAATGAACTCGGAAGTTCGCAAACTTTTACTTATGCCGATGACCTCAAGTGTGTTTACACATACTCTAAGGACACCGCAAATGTTTGTGTTGAAAAAATTAATGCCGATTTACTACGCTTAAGCAGATGGGGTTCGACATGGCAGATGGAGTTTTCATCATCCAAGTGTAGTTTCATGTCTTTTGGTCCTACCAAACTTCCTGGTCCCATAATTTTTCAGAATAACCCACTCTCAGAATGCCTCACCATAAAGGACCTAGGTCTAAGTTATACAAATAAACTTGCTTTATCACCTCATGCAGATAGAATCTCTGCCAAAGCCGCGCAGATATGTGGATTCATATCGCTTAATTTTTTCCTTCCGGAAATGAAGCTAAGACTTTATCAAATGTTTGTTCTTCCAGTCCTGGAATATTGCTGTCTTTTCTTCGGTTTAATGAACGCCTGCGACCGTAATAAAATCGAAAATGTTCAAAGGGTTTTCACCCGGAAACTGTTCTCTCAAGCTTCGTCCAGTATTTCTTATACTTAGAGATGGCAGCTGGCGAACATTAAGTTTTTGTGGGTTAGAAGACTCGAAGCTGGCCTTTGCTTCCTTTTTCGCATCAACTCTAGCTCCAGTCTTCCGCACATTGACACTCTCACTCCGAGAGATCGGTCTTATGCCAAGCGCAACTCCTGCATGGTGATTCCGCCGCCTCTTTGTACTACATCTAAGCGCTCCCTCTTCTTTGCTTCCAAATATGCCTTCCTTTGGAATAATCTTCCGCCTGAAATTAGATTATCGCTTAAGTTACTGGTATTCAAGTCGAAATTACGCAACCATCTTACACCGGAAAGCATAAAGGCACTGTTAACGGTCTCATTCCCGAACACTCAGATTCTTTACTTCGAGAAGGGTCCTCCTGGGATTTAGTGGTAGATTAAGTGGTAACCCGCGTCTTTTTTGAATTCGGTTTGAAATTTTCGACCTACGAGGGATTTAACTTTTCCGAGTCTCCTGTGTCCTGGACACCCTGACGGCCTCTCGGAATTTACAAGTCGATTCTTCATAGCAATATCTCGATTCTCACAGAATTTCAACGGGAGTCTCGTTCGGAAAACCTATCTCCTTCCGACCACACCAGGACTTGTGAGGGATAACCTATTTTCGTCCAGTCGCCTCTCTGCGACAGCACGGAGCAATCCCCAAAACCTACGAAAGGCTGAGTTGTTTACCTCATATCCTCGATCTTGTTGAAAATTCGTGTCATACCTTTAAGAAAACCGTTTGAAACTGGTAAACTCGGTAGTGTTATTCAGAGAAATGCCCTCAAGGCGTGATTTGAACCCGGTCCATCGGTCGGACAGACAACCGACGTTACCACTAGGCCACTGACTCGCGCCAACGTCGTTAAAAATAATAATACATTTTCTATTACGCATGATATTAATGACTGTAGTGTTGGACGTTCTGCGGTCAGACCAATGCTCGTAAAACGCGCAAAAAGTCTAGTGACGTTGGGGGATGTCACATACGACGATGAAATCTGTACCACATGTTTCGGACTCATCCATAAGTTTTCAAAAATGGAGGGGAAGTTAAAAGGTGTAAAAATGGAGGTAGAAAAGTTAAGGCAGCTTACTCACCACTTACGTGAAGAGAAGAAGCCGACAAATTCGACAATTCAGAATCCGAAAAAGACATATGCAACCACGGCTTCTTTAGCCATATCAAACACTGAAACTGACGAATGTTCGCCCAGGGAACTAGACACAGTTGAATACCAGTCTCTCAGGCGAGAAAAAGACCAGCCAAAGCTAACTCAGATAACAAGGAAACATTCCAGAAAAACAACGCGCACCTCTGTACGATCCAAGAAAACGAAGGCCGCCTACGTACACGCAGACCAGCGAAGGAGAACAACCAGGAGGCCTACGAAGGACCGCCAGAGGCTTCCAAATATGTTAAACAATAAAGATATCGCAACACCTTCTGGACCGAATATTCAGGACGAGGTTTTGAAAGAAACTGAGGTAAACTTTTTCGACGAACACCTCGGAAATACAGAAGGAAGGGCTATCAACAGGAAGATAAATGAATCGTACACGGATCTCAGTTTCGATAGCCCAATAGCTAGTTCATCCGAAACCAGCAAAAATAGTAAACTGGAGATGGACGCTCAGTCACTCAAAAGATGTGTGACAACAACGAGCACTAGGTTCAATAGCCAGCAAAATGTAGTTATAAAACGAGTACCCGAATCAACGGCAGCAGTTCCAAAGGAGAGAGTTAAGCATGACTTAGACCTTCTTCAAGTGTATGCGAAAACTTTGTTAAGAGACGATGAGTCACTAAGTGTTCTCAAAGCATTCCGAATAGGGAAGAGTCAGTCAGCATCCGGTTCCAATACCCGGCCTCGACCCCTAAAAGTCATTTTGGAGACTGAAGCACAGGCCCAGCTTCTGTTACAGAGAAAATCATCTCTACGGGATCAGCATCCTGAAGTTTTTTTTCAGCCGGATTACGAGCCAAAAGAGCGAATGAAAATGAGAGAGCTGATGACGGAGCTGGAAAAGCGGAGAAACAGCGGCAAAACACACCTACAAATAAAGAACGGACAAATAATTCAGGTCCAAAGGACATTTCTCTGGCCGAAGGCCGTCATTCTGACAGCCTAACCGATGCAAACGTGCCAACTCCTGAGGCTGCTCGAACCAGTGACCGCTGTCTAGAACTCTATTACACTAACTGTCAGAGACTCCTCAACAAGCTTGATGAACTTGGATTTCTAGTCTCTGAACAGAAACCACACATAATTGTCCTAACAGAGACATGGTTGACTGAGGAAATAGGTAGTAGCGAAGTCAGTATTGAAGGCTACCAACTGTTCCGTTGTGACAGATTTCACCGTAGAGGTGGAGGCACAGCTATTTATATGTCAAATGAAATTCCGTGCTGTCAACGAGAAATATCCGATGGTGCGTCCCGAAATTTTGGAATAATTTCATGCAAGATATGCATCAAACAATTACCTACACTGAACCTGTGCGTAGTCTATCGGCCTCCCAGCACGAATGAAATTGCCGATATGGAATTACTTAGTGCACTGGAGTTGTTATGTAAGCAGGAAAACTTACTACTTCTGGGTGACTTCAACGCTCCAGGAATAGACTGGAACATTTCCCTAACAAACGTCCCGTCCACGTCATTTGACCACAAGCTACTACAGCTCTCCCTGAATGAATACCTCATTCAGCACATAAAATTCGGAACAAGAATGAGAGAAGGACAACGATCTAACTGTTTAGATCTCGTCTTCAGTAAAGAAGAAGAAGAAGAAGTCATAAGGGAAGTGAATCCACAACCTCCACTCGGTTTAAGCATCATTTTGTTTTTACTTGCGTGTGCTCTCTCCTATCGAACCAACAACCAAAAATCAAGAGGCGCAGAAATATTTGGAAGGGTGACTTTAACGCAATGAGACGCACTCTTTTGGAGGAAACCTGGTTGGTCAACACAGAAGATTCAGACGAATTTTGGCAGTACTTTCGCGGGATTATAGAGCGTCTGATTAATTCCCATTGTCCAATAAAAATGACAAGACCATGTATGCGACCGCCGTGGGTCAATCCGACGACAAAAAAGACTATGAAGAAGAAACAGAGACTCTGGAAAAAGTATTTGCAACTTCGAGATCCAAGGTCACTCGCCGAATATAAGGATCAGCGCAATAAATGCCGCAAACAAATAAATAAATAAATTTTAATTTAATGCCAGTTTACAGGCATTGTCAAGGAAAGCGATTAAACACAAATCCGACCAGCAGTGAAAAAAAACTCCTGAGCTTAAGGCATAAAAATATAGTTGATGATGGATTTGTGGTTTGGAGGGCTCAGGAGAAAAAACTGCCGGCGGTGGTAGAATATCGACCATCAAGAAGGGGGGAGGTTGCACGGTATCGGAGATTATGAGACGTCAGATTCCTTTCATGAAGTTGGGGATAGTCAAAGTAGAGGCGTTCAGGAGCAGCTGGTGAGACCGGCCATAGTGTTCAGAGACCACAAACGCCATCGCTACGGTAGAGTCGATCAGTAGATTCAGCACCCAAAATTTGTGGGAGCTTTTCTGAATGCAAAAATCGAGTAATAGTTCTCTTAAATAGAAGAAAATTTTGCAGAGTTTTCACACTCATTGGTAGTTTATTCCAAATAGCAGTTGCAGTTACAAAAAAGAACCGACGATATTTAACAGTACGTGCCAGAGGCAGAAATAAAAGACTTCACGGTGACTGTTACGTCGTGGGTGGATATGATGTCTTAAAGAGGTGAGCGGGTTAAATGTGTGATTATATAAGAGTTTAAATAGCAAGAGTAGTCCCTTTTGTAATCTACGGAACCATAAAGGATCGAGGCCTGTAAGCCGGCAACGTTCTCGGTAAGACAAATGTCGATGTTCTGGGGTTAAAATTCTCTTAGTAAAAAAGTGTTGAACGGATTCTATTTTCTTCCGCTCAGTAGCACGCATGAGGCTAAATGAAAACGAACAGTATTCCAGACCAGGTCTAACGTACATGTTGAAAAGGCGCATTCTAATGTCCCTAGTTTTAAAATTTCGGAGGATAAACCCGGTCGTTATACGTGCTTTGGAGACTATCAAGGCACAGTGCTCCGAGAGATTAAGACTCTTGGAGTATGATACGCCCAAATCCTTTATAACCGCTGGCACATTTATTGCGTGACCTTCAATACTTAGTTGAGGTTGACGGTCGTCGCCAACCACCATGACTGAGCACTTATGCCAGGAAAGAGAAAGGCGCCATGTGCGGCACCACTGGGCGAAAGCCTGTAGATCGCTCTTTAGGAGCTCAAGCACGATGTCATGATCTGCCGGCCTATATCGATATGCAACTTTAAGATCATCGGCATACATGAAAGGCTTACCATTCTGAAATAAATCGGGTACATCATTTACGAAAAGGCAAAATAAAAGCGGGCCGAGTACACTACCCTGAATGACTCCACTCCTCACACGTGTGGGGCTGGAAATGGTATTGGGAATCTTGACTCGCTGTGTGCGAGTGCCCAAATAAGAGGATATAAAATTCAAAAGTTTGCCACCTATTCCGAAAGAGGACAATTTCAAGAGGAGAAGAGCATGGTCAACACGGTCAAAAGCCTTAGTGAAATCGAAATATACTCCGTAAAGTGCAAAACCATGGTCCCTAGATTGGAGAACATAGTCAAAGAAAGAGAGTTGACAGGTGTCACAAGATCGAGCTTTGAGGAATCCATGCTGAGCAACACTCAGTAAGTTGTTAGCTGCTAAGTGACACATCATCTTATCCTTGATCAATTTCTCTAAGATTTTCGAAACTGCAGGGAGGGTGTTTATTTGCCGAAAGTCATCAAATGATGTAGATTTGCCGTGCTATGGAATGGGCAAAATGTGTGATTCCTTCCACAAGGTAGGATAAGTTTCACTTTCATGAGCAAGATTAAATATGTTGCATAAGAGGGATAGGAAGATCGTGTTTGCATCGGCTTTTAAAATGCTTACTGGGACACCATCAGGGCCTGGACTATAAGATTGACGAAAACGCCGAATCGCAACAGTCACATCCCACAGAGTGAAAGTTATAGTTTCTAGAACTGCCCCGGTCAATGGCTGGATGGTCGGAAGTGGAGTGATCGAGTCTTCAATGAACGTTTTGGGCAGGAAATCATTGTAGCTATTCGCGGTTAACTGGGCATCAACTATGGGATTTCCGAGATCGTCTCGAAGGATGGGATACTGCGTCTTTCTCTGAGTTCGTCTTTTCTAGAGAAAAGTTTCGAGACACTTAACGAATGGTTTTCGGTAAAGTGGACCTCTTCGGCTAGCTGTTTTTCTTCAGACAATCTCTTAGCTCGATCAAAACTATCAAAAATCAAGGGCAGAACAGAAACATCGTTCTGCAGATGGAAACGACGATAAAGCCTGCGCAATCTGCGACGAAAGGGTAAAGGTAGGAGAATCTCATCCCCAATATTAATAATTTTCCTACGGGGGACAAAACGAGAAATAAGCGGACGCAAAATTTCGTACAGTTTTGCAGTGCAAACATTTACATCCGAACTAAGGAAGAACTCAGTCCAGTCGTAGGAATTAAGGTGTGTTAATAATTCGGTTGAGCGAGTGGATCGGAAATCGCGGAAAAAGTTATACTTTTGGGACGACATTTCGTCAGCCTCGAATTCCAACGTTGAAACAACTATGTCATGGTCTGAGCCCCCGAGTGGGCCTAGGGATGACACTGACGATGGCAAGCAGCCTCTACAGAAAAGTAAGTCAAGTATACTTGAGCCTCGGGTGGGAAAATCAACAACCTGAGTCCACATCCCGACATCCACAGCCTCAGGAAAGTCATCGAACATTCTGGGGCCTGAAGGCGGAGACCAGTGGACTTCAGGGAGATTTAAGTCACCCGCAACCAATACGGGTTGCTAGAACTTCTTTTGAGCGTCGACTGATAGCAGAATCCATTAGATGCCCCAAGAAGTTTTACGGGTACATCCGCAGTAGGAGGAAACATAGGGACGAAATTGCATGTCTAATGGATAGCCTCGGAAACTTATTAGTTGAAGGGTCACAGAAAGTGCGATTACTGTCTCAGATTACTGTCTCAGATTACTGTCTTCAAGAAACGCTTGGATGATTATTTGTGTCCCCTGTTTTCCCTCGACAGTTTGAATCTGAATTAATACCCCTGGTCCAGACAAATATTTCCTCTGAGACAATGCTACTCAAATGAACCAAGTACTGTTTTTATAGTGAA
>CACRXP010000091.1:281208-326077 GCA_902702965.1 Spirometra erinaceieuropaei | reverse complement strand
GCGGAAGATTGGAGATAGAGTTGATGCGAAAAAGGAAGCAAAGGCCAGCTTCGAGTCTTCTAACCCACAAAAACTTAATGATCGCCAGCTGAAATCTCTGAGTATAAGAAATACCGGACGAAGCTTGAAAGAACAGGTTCCGTGTGAAAACCCTCTGAACATTTTCGATTTTATTACGGTCTCAGGCGTTCATTAAACAGAAGAAAGGACAGCAGTATTAGAGGACTGGAAGAACAAACATTTGATAAAGTCTTAGCTTCATTTCCGGAAGGAAAAAATTATGCGATTTGAGTCCACATATCTGCGCGGCTTTGGTAGAGATTCTATCTGCATGAGGTGATAAAGCAAGTTTATTTGTATAACTTAGACCTAGGTCCTTTATGTTGAGGAATTCTGAGAGTGGGTTATTCTGAAAATTTATGGGACCAGGAAGTTTGGTAGGACCAAAAGACATGAAACTACACTTGGATGATGAAAACTCCATCTGCCATGTTGAACCCCCTCTGCTTAAACGCAGTAAATCAGCATTAAGTTTTTCAACGCAAACATTTGCGGTGTCCTTAGAATATGAGTAAACACACTTGAGGTCATCGGCATAAGTAAAAGTTTGCGAATTTCCGAGTTCAGCCGAAATATCATTGATGTACAGAAGGAAGTGTAGCGGACCCAGAACCGTTCCTTGAAGTACGCCACTCGTGATCGAGCGAGGAGCCGAGTAACTATTACCGACCATGACTTTCTGATATCGGTTGGACAGGTAGGGCCTGATAAAGTCGAGTAGAGGCGGCATGGATGCCGATTGCTTCCAGTTTTACTAAAAGACGTCTATGGGACACCTTGTCAAAGGCTTTGGTAAGATCAAAGTAAATAACTACCACTGACTGCCGCTCATTACGAAGAGAAGTGATTAGATTAAGAAAAGCCAAGTGACATGTTTCGAAGGATCGTTCAGGTAAAAATCCATGCTGACTAGTGCTCAGAAGCCGATTAGCTAGACGGAAATAACGAATTTCATTGAAAATAATTTTTTCAAGAAGCTTTGCTACAGACGGCGTTTTGTGCACGCCCCGATAGTTATTAATATTAGACCGAGATCCTGACTTGAAGACGGGAGTGATAATTGGAGGTTTCCATGTTTCAGGAAAGAATATTTTTGAAATATAAACCGAGAAAAAATGACTGAGCAATATGGGAAGGTCGGACGCTTGTTTAATAATCGAATTCGGAATCTCGTCCGTTCCTGAGCAGTGAGTGTATTTCAAAAGGCTTATGTGTTTCTTAATGAGATCTGAGGAGACATCACTTGTACTAAATGTCCTGTCTGAAAGTGATCGAAAGAAAGGGACCGGATCGGATTCGGTAGCAAGGTGCTTTGCAAAGAAAGCACTAAACAACTCCGCCTTGTCAGTGTCATCGGTGAGGAAGACTTTGTTATCATTTAGCATGGGTGGAAGTTCATGACCACGCTTAGAGGAGGACCGATGACGGAAGATGTTGGCGACGGATTTGCCAGGGTTCGAGTCACTGAGGGCAGGTGATTCTCTTTGCCTGTCGCGCGCTTGGCGCATCCTTGAGGCCATCTCAAAATTCTCTTTGATTCCAAGATGAACTGATAAATAACTATTGGATGGGTCACGCAGCTGCCGTCTCAACTTTTTTTGTCTGTTGTGAAGAAAATGAGAAACAAGGGAATCTGAAGAATTAGGGGTTGGATGCCAGTGTCGCAGCACTCCGATTAGCCGCGAATCGGAGTTTTTTGAAATTAAAAATAAACGAATGAATTAAGAAGGTATAGTATTTTAACTTTTCGGTGTCTTCTGCTTTTCCTGTCGGGCGTGCGTGCGTATTTCTTCCAAAGTATTGCTTGTGTTTGTGCGCAGTACTACCACTTAACCTAATTTCTGATTCTACTATCCCCTGCAGAGGTTGTCTATTTAGTTATGTATTTACGATATTGTTAATCACTTTCTATTGCTAGGATTTAGCTCATTATTAAAACGTTCATAGCCATTGCCGTTACTGATGCTAGTATTATTGTAGTTAGTTACCTATACTGTAGGCGTTGGTAGAGTAGCATTGGCAGCCGTGGTGGCGGCGGTAGTAGTAGTAGTAATAGTGGGAGTATAAGCAGTTTTCGCCGTATCAGTGGTGGTAGTGGTTGTTGTTGTTGACGTCGTTGTTGTGCTGACAGCAGTATTAATTATGGCAGTATTAGTAGTTGTGGTAATATTATACTTAGTAGAAGTAATATTAGTAGTGGTTGTAGTAGTAGTAGTAATAGTGGTAGTAGTGGTAGTAGTAGTAGTAGTAGTACTAGTAGTAGTAGTAGCAGTAGTAGTAGTAGTAGTAGTAGTAGTAGTAGTAGTAGTAGTAAGAGTATTAGTAGTGCTAGTAGTAGTAACAGTAGCAGTAGTTGTGTTTCTAGCCGTTTCATAAGACAGTGGAATCACCGCTGACATTACTGAGTCGGCCTAATTGCGGTCATGGCAGAATTGGGTAGCAGTATTTCTACCTCGGATAGTTTTCATACTGCCACCACATCCGTCATTAGCCGTACTAGTATTGGCAGTTTGGTGGGCGGCCGCATTAGTAATAGTAGTGACTGTCGTCTATGTACTGGTTTCTGTTTTCCTTACCTTACTATTTCAGATGTTTTACCAGCAGCCGTAGTACGGCTTGTCACAATGACTAGTACCGATACCAACAGTAGTACTAGTTGTAAATCTCTTGTCAGTAATAGTCGCTTGGGCAGTATCTTTTGTAGTAATTTGCAGTTTTATTACTTACCGTAGACTGTGCACTTCCTGCCAATCAGGTAGGCCTACAGATGCAAGCGGTACCGACACTTCCTGTCACCTACTTACTGTTGCACGTGGTATGTGTGCCGATGTACTTCACTCACGATGTCATGAATGCAATTTTGATTGGTACTAACAGTTGCCGCAGTTCTACGCGTCCCAGTTTTTATACCGGTAGTAGAGGGCATGGTTACAATACCAGTTGCGTTGACAGTTATTGCGGGAGTGCAGGAAATAATTGCGTCCGTACCATTAATAGTAGTAGTAGTAGTAGTAGTAGTAGTAGTAGTAGTAGTAGTATTGATACCCATGGCCTTCATAGTAGCGGTTGTACTAGAGGCGGAAGCATAAGCACCAGTCATTGAAGCAGATTCTGTACCCGTCGACGTTCTCCTAGCATTAGTGATAGATGCAGGTTTTATATAAAAAGTAGTAGACATAGGTATTGCAGTTTTTCCATAGGTGGGGGTAACACAATTACGTACGGCAGAATTAGATGCAAGAGTCCACTTAGCCGTTTGGGCTTAGGTACCCTCCAGATACTAATTGCGTATTTCCCTACTTGTATTAGTGTAGTTCCATGTAATTCAATAGGGGTAGGTCCATTCACCTTCCTTACTTTTCCTGAGAGAGATACGCCTCATAACATCTGAAACAGTTCTTGCTTCACTGACGGTAGTCGTCGTACTACCTGTAATAGTAGGTTTAACGCCCGATTTACCGAAGGTGAGCTACCTTCCGAAGTGTCCGCCGACATTCCAGAATATGTTTTCCCTTCGGAACCATTCATTACGTAGGGTTATAAACTTAATCATCATGCAGAATAATTCCATAGTAATTCAATTACCTGAGGATGCCTGCTTTCGGACGAACGTCTTTCCCGTTGTATATAATAATAATAATAATAATAATCTTTTTTTATCAAAGACCCGTCGGGGTCCCATCAAAGCAAGTAAAAATAAATTTACATCCGAATTTCAGACGAGGTAGACAGAATCTTTGTAAAATGCAATTCATAGTTTCTGGATAAGTAGTCTATTGAGATAAATGACTAGCGAGGGGTGAAAAAAACTCCATACAATAAATTTAAAAATGGTTGGATTAATTTTACAGGAGAAAAAATCCCCTCAATAAAAATAATATACATAAATATATAATATAACGTATATAAAACTTTACTTCTTAGAACAATGCCTACTTAAAAAGCATACATTTTTTCATTGATTTTCGATGCCCTTAGAAATTCACTTACATTTCCTACAAAACTTGCATAAACCATATGCATTCTCCTGCTCACTCGATAGAAACTGACGTCTTTTTCCAATTTCGTACTCGAAGGAAGAGTATACTTCGGTGTTAAAATACTTTTCCAGTTTCACGAATAGCATTGATTCCCGCCTACCGTTGCACTGGTACTCAGAGTTTCCAAACTACAAGCTGTATACAATCTCGCGTGCGGGAAGCCATTTATTTGCCTACGGTATTAAAAGTAGACCACATGGGATTCACAAAATTCAGCAGTGAACTTGAGCCATATTGTTAACATTGGAAGACCTTTCCCTAAATACAAAGACATGACGTCCAATAAACGGCCATTTCACGCTTTTAAAAATCTTGCTATTAAAAACTTTTTTAAAACCGAATTATACCCTTCCTTCGACTATGACATTCGAAGAACACGTCCTTCTTCATAGAATGAGCAAAACGATCGCCACTCCGACGCATGTTTTCCATGACTTATAACAGATTTCTAAGGGCATTTATAATCCATGAGAAAAATGCCTGCTTCTTAATTAGTCATTTTTTCCCAAGTTTAGTTTTCGTATGCAGCCCGAAAGAAGTTCGTTTGAATGCCGGTGTCCGCAGTTAACTGAATCATTACGCAATAACGCGTCAAAACGATTTGTTTTGCAACCTTCCTTAATTAATCCATTCGAAACGAAAACGCATTTAGGATTTTTCGTTGAGATTTCATGAGTTAGTCTACTTATCTTACTACTAGACACAGCGCCCTGCGAAATCGGTTGCCGTAGTTGTACCGGTACTACGTTTATTATTGACAGTTATCTTCTGCAGTTGAAGACCCAGCATCCGAAAGGGTGTTCATATTCATATTACAATTAGTCGTTTTGGCTTGCATGACAGCTAACACCATTTTCTGTAGCAGTAGCAAACCCGAACGTACTAGTAAATTTCCTACCAGCATTTACTGCAGAGGTAATATTTACCATTTTTGTCGACTGCCGTATTTCATAAAGGGACTGCTCGGTTGCTTGTAGTGGCTGTATCCCAAACTATATTGCTGTCGTTCTACTAACAATTATATTACTGGCAGAGACATTACCCATAATCATACGAATTGTATTCAATGCCAGTTTACAAGCACCGCCAGGGAAGCGTTAGACATAAATCCGGCCATCAGTTAACACAAACTCATATCAAAAAGGGGATAAAAATTCGGTTAATGGTAGTTTTTAGAGTTTAGATGATTCAGTAGGAAAAACCCTTTTGACAATAAAATGTCGACAGTCAAGGAGGGGAGAGGTAACACTGTATCGGATATTATCAGTTGCCATTTCTTTTTACTAAATTGGGACCGATTCAACCAGAAGCGTTGGCTAAAGAAACTGTCCCTGATGAGACCGGCCATAGAGATTGGAGACCACAAACGCCGTCGTTACGGCATACCCCATCGGTGGATTCCGCAACAATAATTTGAGGGCTTTCTGAGTGTAAAAAATGCATAATTCTTCTCTTAGATAAAGGGTAATTGTGCACAGTTTTCACATTTCCCGGTCAGTCTATGTCAAATAGCAACTGCATTTACAGACAGGAATCGCTGATATCTAGCGCCGCGTGCAAAGGGACGAAATAAGAAACCTAGCGGTGACTATCACTTCGAGTGTCGACAACATGTATTAAAGTAGTGAGTGGGTTAACGGTACGATTATATAACACTTTACATAGTAAAAATAATCTCCTTTTGTAATCTACGAAACCACAAAGGATCATGTCTTGTAAGCCGGCCATGTTTCTGGTAAAGCAGATGTCGGCCTTCAGGGGTTAAACTCTATTGGTAAAAAAATATTGGTCGAATTCAATTTTCTTTCGCTCAGCATCACGCATAAGGATAAATAAAAACGAACACTATTCCAGGCCAGGTCGATCGTATATTTCATAAAGGCGTATTCCAATACCGCTGGTTATGAATTTTGCGAGGATAAATCCGGTCGTTCTACGTGCTTTGCAGACTATCAGGGCGCAGTGCTCCGAAAGATTTACACTCTTGGACGACTATACCTCCCGATCCTTAAAAACCCCAGACATATTTATGCTTTGACCGCCAATAAGATTCAGCTTGCAGAGGCCTTTCCCATACTCTAATACTGAAGACCGTATTTATACAACCATTGACGCGTGCACTGCTAGGAGATGATTTCGTATAGGCGGCCTCATTGGCGGTAGTACTATTACCAGACGGCTTTTCAGTACCTTATTACTCTTCGAAGTAATAGTTCTCTTCAACATCCCTCAGTAGAAGTCACAATGATAGCAAAACACGGCCAATGAATGTTGGTATTCAGACTCCATCGATTTCAACTCCAAGTTCATGAAACTATCCTTCTGAAGTTTAAAAAATCTACTAACCACCTTCTCTTTGCTCCCATACCAACCACACTACGAAATTGAAACTAGTCGTGTGCCAAGCTTTCGATAGTTACAAACCGGTTTTCAGATCTGATGTTGAGGTTTCCTGTATTCTGCTTAAAAATAGATGCAGTCTACTAAATAACGTTAATAATTTTTGCTTCGCTCATATGACACTGACGACGATCTTCACGAAAACTACACCTTTTTTCCAAATACCAAGATATACTTCGCCGTATTCAAACTGTCTACCGACTGCACTTTTTGGTGCTCTGTCATCTCTCCCGCGCGTGTGCGGTTTGAATGAATTTCTTGAGTTTGGTTTCAAATTTACTACAGAAGTTAGGCGCCGACGGAGGGCATCTGTTTGTCAATTGCAGTACACATACCCGAGCTCAATTTATTTTGTAGTTACCGGGTTCACATTCGGGAAGATCGCACGCTGGCTTGACAGTTCACCTCGTGAGCCGGTTAGAGACTTCTCGGCGTGCAAAGTGCGTTTAGGTGTAAGGAGAATTCCGATGTGCCGAAATATGACTAGAACGCCATCCCATCATTGCCTACTGGGGGTTATTGCATCTCGTGTAAGCTTGTCTTGCCGCCCGTGTAAGCTTGTCCATGCATGCGTCCCCTCATGTCACTCTGACAAGAACACACACAGAGTTCGTGAATACATTTTCCCATACACTAAGGAAGCTAAGCTGGGGGAGATTAAAGGAATCGATAGTGGGCCGGCGGTCATGTTTTGACTGAAGCCGGCTGAGGTGGCGCCGTCTACCACCGCCCTCACATAGTCATATGTTCAAGCCAGTCCAAAAACTCGAGTGCTTTGTTTAGCATGAAACTGTGACCATGATGACTAATCTGTCGGCGGAAGGGGGGGGGGGACGGAAGCCTGCCGGCACAAGACACCGAGTGAGGCTGTCGAAACAGCTGTCACAACATTACGAACACTTGGAGGTCACGCTGGGCCAGGTAGGCAGACCCTTGAGTGGGTGCCTCCATTTAGACACCACCTACCTAGGCCTTTTGATGCCACCGCACACGTTACTGTAGAAACTTTGCGAATGTGAGAACCAAGACCCGGGGGGTTGCGGTCGCCGCTAGCTGCATGCGCGCAATTAGCAGACAGTGCGTACTCTATTGCGTTCACTGCAGGAACATGCCATCGATCGACTCAACCTCCCTACCTAGGCGGAAATGTTCGTGACTTATACTAATCATGATGAACGGGCCCTGCAAGAAGGACTGAATCGCCTATGCGAATGGTCTGACAAATGGCTGCTAAAGTTTAACCTAGAGAAGTGCGTCGCTCTGCGACTCAAAACGACTGGAAGATCTGACGGAGAGGATCACCATTACCAACTTGGTGGAAGGTGCCTTTCAAATGTAACAGAACAAAAAGATCTTGGGGTTAACATTCTGTCGACCCTTAAGCCTTCATCTCAGTGTCTTAGGGCGTCCAAAAGAGCAACTAGTGTTCTCTTTACCATTAAACGATCTTTTGTGGACATAGACAAAGAGTTATTTGGAAAATTATACGGAGCGTTCATTCGCTCGCATCTGGAATATGGAATCCAAGCGTGGCGCCCGTGGCTAAAAAAAGACAATAAGTTGCTAGAAAGAGTTCAGAGGAGAGCAACAAAAATTGTAAAAGGCCTCAGGACTTTACCTTACGACTGCCGACTTAGGGAACTTAAACTTTTTCCTCTTGAGTACAGGCAGGTTCGAGGAGATCTCATACAGGCCTATCGGATATTGAGGAACCGGGAATGAGCCCTAAACCCCGACGATTTCTTCACCCTGGCCACAACAACAAACCTGCGTGGGAACTCTCTAAAACTTAGAGGATCCCAATGCCGCCTGGACGTTCGCAAATACTGTTTTTCACAGCGAGTCGTCGGTGCCTGGAACGGGCTTCCCGAGGACGTAATAATGGCGGATACCACGGAGACGTTCAAGCAAAGGCTCGATGCATGTTTGCTTGGACACTATCGCTTGTCTGAACAGAACAGCTCTGTGGTGCTAAACCAACGCCTTGCATACTCATACCGCTAATGCGGATGACTGTCATAACATTTTACTGAAATCAACTACAACTGAATGTTCACAAGTTTTGGTTCTACATTTTTTCGGAAAATATTCTGTTAAATGTGTATATTACTGACAAAATTTCAGTACCATGTTTATTTATAGTGAGATATTGCATGTACCGTTTACAATAGGGTTTTCAAAGGCATTGCCTATTACTCTTAAAATATACTGACCTATACTGACCTAAGTTGTACTAGACAGACTTTTATAGACAGATGGGCGACTTGGGTGGTAGACTTGGCAGTCCCCAGAGTCTACATCGTACTTGCGTTGGGATAGCAACATCAGCAGCAGGATCCGCAGTTTCCTTCCTTAAACCAGTTGCGCTCGTACTATCTGTAGTGCCTTCCTATACGAAAATTGGTAACGGAGGGATTGCTTCATCATATGTAGTCTAGTCTCTTGCCGCAGTACCTCGATTGTTAGTCAGGTACATAAACCCTATTTTTTCCCTGGTTTATGCAGCAAACATATGCTTTCGTGTGGGGACTAGCATAGTCCGTTTTAGAGAACCAGTAGTACTTGGAAAAGATTGAATTGTCTAACAACCGCAGCGCTTGCGCAGGCCCTTTCAATGCAGCCATTTTAACAGTGGAAGTAACATCTGCGTTCCCACTACTAACAGCAGGCCTGATCTACCCCAGTACTTAAACATGTCATTCACGTAGGCGTATTATTTGCGTACTTACGTCGTTGCTACTTACAATGTTAGTCTTAATCATTAGTCCCGCTATCAGTAGTTCATCAGATAACGGTACCAGTGCCATTCTTAGTACTGTCAATCAGATATACAATTTCTGTGCTAATGTCTGACATGTTAACCGAAAATCCGTAATGCATTTTCATTTCCAACAGACTACTCAGGCATGGCTGTAAAATCACGCACCATGAAGCACAATAATATAGTAATTCAATTACCGTTGGAATCTTGACATTCGAACGAACTTCCCTTCGAATGCATAAAAAATAGACAATCGCTGAAAATGCCTACTTTAAAAGCACGACTTTTCCTCATTGAGTTTCAATGCCTTTGCCAACTGAATTATATCTCATGGGAAACATGCATGAAAACATTCATTCCTATCCTCATTCAGTAAACAATTACGTTTTTTTAAATTTTATACTCCAACGAGGGGTGTTATCCGATTTTCGAAACTTTTTTTCAGTTCTGGAATGGTTTTGGACTTGACCTCCGCTTACACCTGCACTCGGTGCTTAGAGCCCACAAACCACATACCTTTGATGTACGAAAACCCATATAAACCTCTGGAGTATAAAGAGGAGATGATAAGGGGTTCATGAAATTAACCAGTGGATTTCAGTCCCATTGTAAACCTTTGTAGGTGGCGCACACCGATCTTTCATACGTAACTCACTCGCTCCGTTGTGCCTTACGGGCTCTCTCTCGAGCCCAACCAGCAGCCGGACAGCGACGCATGATATAGGCAGAATGGCATTACCGACAAAGACAAGGGAGACTGGAAATAAAAATAATTGAATGGGAATGGCCATTTCTGGCTAATTAGCCGGCGTCAGACACTCATACCCAATCTCGAAGTGCGGAACACCTGAGGCTCGAACTCGCGACCTCTTAGTTAGAAGTCCACGCCTCTAACCACTGGGTCGCGAGCCCCTTGCCCAGTCGGTTTTCGATCGGGAATATACAATGGTACGTGGCGCTCACCGATCGTTCAGACGGAACTTACTCGTTCCGTTGTGCCTTACGGGCTCTCTCTCGAGCCCATCCAGCAGCCGCACAGCGACGCATGTATAGGCGAATGGCATTACCGACAAAGACCAGGCAGACTGCAATGGCCATTTCTGGCTTCTTAGCCGTCGTCAACCAGTCATTAGTAAATGCACAGGCATGATATTCTATGAACGGGTATTTCCCGATATAAAAGCGCCTTATAATTACGAATTTTTTTAAAACCGAACTCTGTCCTTCTTTCCAGTAGGACATTGGAAGGAAACGTAATTTTATACGGGCTAGTAGAAAAATGAATACTTTTATGCCTGCTTTTCCATGCAATACAGTTGACTTTTCAAGGCATCGACCAGCAATGAGAAAATTTCATGCTACTTCCATAGTCATTTTTTACAGAGTGCGGCATTTGTATGCGGTTGAAAGGGAGTTCATTCAAAGTCCGCATCCCTCGGTAACTGATCTGTTGTAGAATTCCTTTGTGTGAAGGTTAATTCTGATGCCAAACTTACGTAAACCTTCGTGAAACTAAAACGCATTTCGAAATTTCAATTAACATTTCCTCGCTACCACACTTGCCGAATGTCATTAACCGGTGAACAAGAACGATGTGTATTTGCTGCAACACCGCTCGACGCAAAGAAGTAAAAGCTGTGAAACGCATAACGGTAATGGTATCGGTTGACTTCATCTACCGTTCAGTCTACGGGAACTGCTTTCGTGTTCGTATGAGCATTAACATTAGGGTCCGAGGTGATGGTTTTTTTCACCAGCACTTCCCATTGTATATACTGCCTGTACGAACACTCCCAATCCCCAAGAAGAAGATACGATCGCCGGGACAAGAGCTTTATTAGCCTGACGTTTCGGATTCCTACTCGAATCCATCATCCGAGACATAAACAGATAAGCGTGCTTCATGCACATGCGGCTGCAGTATTTACAGAATGCAGTAGACATGCTACCGCATACCTATGAACATTCACGGCTCCTCCCTTCATCCGAGATCGTCGCACGTGGTGTGATCACTGTTTGATGGACGACATTCACGTCCACACGTTCCACACTTCGGGCTTGGGTATGGCTGGCTGACGACGGCTAATAAGCCAGAAATGGCCATTCCAGTCTCCCTTGTCTTTGTCGGCAATACCATTCTGACATTCACGTCGTTAATAGCTGCAATTTCATCACGTGCGTTGGCTGTTGGTGTGATGATTGCTCGACCATCTGCCGCGCTGACCCGGGTGTTGGGAAGAGTGTTCACCAGTGCGATCCCCGCGTGGCCAATTACGCCGCCTAGACGAAGTCTCCGCACGGTGTATTGAATGGGAAGATCATTGCACTTGTTAATAGACTGGGGGCCAGTGAACCATGACTCAAGCAGCTCCCGGCTCACGCGGTTGTCACCTCTTGCGAGAATTTCGGCCTTGTCAAAATTGAATGTGTGGCCTGAACCCGTCGAATGAGCCGCAACTTGAGAGCTGACGTCATTTCTCCACACCGCTGCAGCGTGTTCGGCCATTCGCGTTTGGAGTTGTCTTCCGGTTTTTCCCGCGTAGTTGCTTTGTCCGCAACTGCACCAGGTCCGATAAACGACTCCAGACGTTTCTTGCCGTGGCAGTGGGTCTTTTGGTTTCATCAACTGACGCCTGATGGTTGCCTCCGGCCTGTGTGCAACTCCAACCCCAAGTGGTGCGAGAAGGCGGCCTACAGCTTCCGAAACGTTCTTGACATACGGAAGCGCTCGCCAAATTTTGGTGTCCGTGCGAGGGGAGGGAGCCGTGAATATTCATAGGTATGCGGTAGCATGCCTACTCCATCCTATACATACTGCAGCCGCATGCGCATGAACCAACCTTATCTTCTTATGCCTCTGATGGTGGACTCGAGTAGGAATCCGAAACGTCATGCTAATAAAGCTCTTGTCCCGGCGACCGTGTCTTCTTCGTCTTCAAGACTGCTTCCTGGGACTCGTCTCTTCGCTTCTATTGACTCCCAATCCCGTTTACAGTAGCCTGCGCCTGTAAAATGGAGTACCGCAAGTATTCAATGTGTTGGCGAAACTGGTACTCTTGGTAGAATATTATCAACGTCGACAATACCTCTATTTATTACCGTTGCATTAGATCCAGTTGCCAAATTTCTAATAGAAGTATTACTGTTAATAGTTACCACTTGTTCTCATATCTTAGTAGTAGTCTCCGAAGTAATTTCCCCAACGGCAGTCTCATTCGTATTAGTACTTGTTTTGTCGATAATACTAGTCGTATGAATTTTTTATTAGCTGTACTATGCTTGTGTGAAATCACCTCCGCGGATAACAACAGCAGTGCATTTTTCTTATGGTTGTTTTCAGATCCTCCGCACTATAACTGCCGTCACTATCACAGTACTTTTTAGTAGTACTATCACTCGTGTAGTACCCCTACTATTACTTGCAGTAATAGTAGTATAAACATAGGTGGAAACATTAGCGGCAATAGAAATGCCACTATTAGTAACAGTTGCGGCAGTTATAATTAAATTTCGTAGATTGCAACGGTGGACATACAGGCAGACTTCTTTCTTAATCGCTTACCGTTATTATCATTGACAACGAGTTAAGATTTCCAATACCATCTCCAACCCCACACGTGTGAGGAGTGGAGTCATTCAGGGTAGTGTACTCGGCCCGCTTTTATTTTGCCTTTTCGTTAATGATGTACCCGATTTATTTCAGAATGGTAAGCCTTTCATGTATGCCGATGATCTAAAAGTTGCATATCAATATAAGTCGGCAGATCATGACATCGTGCTTGAGCTCCTAAAGAGCGATCTACAGGCTTTCGCCCAGTGGTGCCGCACATGGCGCCTTTCTCTTTCCTGGCATAAGTGCTCAGTCATGGTGGTTGGCGACGACCGCCAACCTCAACTAAGTATTGAAGGTCACTCCATAAATGTGCCCAGGGTTATAAAGGATCTGGGCATATCATACTCCAAGAGTCTCAATCTCTCGGAGCACTGTGCCTTGATAGTCTCCAAAGCACGCAGAACGATCGGGTTTATCCTCCGAAATTTTAAAACTAGGGACATTAGAATGCGCCTTTTCAACATGTACGTTAGACATGGTCTGGAATACTGTTCGTTTTCATTTAGCCTCATGCGCGCTACTGAGCGGAAGAAGATAGAATCCGTTCAACACTTTTTTACCAAGAGAATTTTAACCCCAGAACACCGACATTTGTCTTACCAAGAACGTTGCCGGCTTACAGGCCTCGATCCTTTATGGTTCCGTACATTACAAAAGGGACTACTTTTGCTATTTAAACTCTTATATAATCACACATTTAACCCACTCACCTCTTTAAGACATCATATCCACCCACGACGTAACAGTCACCGTGAGGTCTTCTTATTTCTGCCTCTCACACGTACTGTTAAATATCGTCGGTTCTTTTCTGTAAATGCAATTGCTATTTGGAATAAACTACCAATGAGTGTGAAAACTCTGCAAAATTATCCTTTATTTAAGAGAACTATTACTCGATTCTTGCATTCAGAAAAGCTCCCACAAATTTTGGGTGCTGAATCTACTGATCGACTGTACCGTAGCGATGGCGTTTGTGGTCTCTGAACACTATGGCCGGTCTCACCAGCTGTTCCTCAACGCCTCTACTTTGACTATCCCCAACTTCATGAAAGGAATTTGACGTCCGATAATCTCCGATACCGTGCGACCTCCCCCCTTTTTGACGGTCGATATTCTACCACCGCCAGCAGTTTTTTCTCCTGAGCCCTCCAAACCATAAATCCACCATCAACTATATTTTTATGCCTTAAGCTCAGGATTTTTTTTCACTGCTGGTCGGATTTGTGTTTAATCCCTTCCCTTGACAATGCCTGTAAACTGGCATTAAATTAAAATTTATTTATTTAAAAACACCGTCCTTATTACTAGTGAGTTCAATACTAGCAATAGCCTTCCTATTTTTTGTGAAATTAGATATACCAGTTTCAGGAGACGCAACCTTAATACCCTTCGTATCCCGTCGCAGTCATACTTATATACAAATAATAGTAATTGCGGTGGCAGTAGCAGAGCCTTACCTCATGTATTGGTCGTGGCTTCTGTCGCATTAACGTTCGCATGCGTTGCTAAACATGGCAGGGTATTCTTTCCTACGCCTTACCTATCGTGTTGGCGGTTCCTTGGCCGAGGGACATAGGTTACAATCTGTGCCTTTCGGTGCTAACTTTTTGCAGGACTACATGCGTTGTCAGCAATTTAAGCTAAAACTTTATGCATGTCAGAGTTGGAGTTCTAGAGTCGTTACTTATACCTATAATACCCTTTTCCATTCCAATAGTCTAATCTATTCTCACTGCCTTCCAAACTACATTTGCTAATCATTCTTATTACAAATTATACCTAAATCTAGAGGCACAGGCGGGTGTAATAATGTGGATAAAAATTTATCGTGCAAATGTATCCAGGCATTCGCAATCAGGGGAACTGCCTGTGTTCACTGACCGCACAGACCACCAACGGCTCAGGTTGTGTCGATTACAAAAGTCAGTCACATTGCGTAGATAAGAATCCGTAGCTCACGGCCCGCTTTACTACTCGTAAATAATCACATTAATATTACACTTCGTCCCACTAGACTGCTACTGTTATTTACGACAATGAAGACTACTAACCAGTTTATTGCCTGCGGAGCTAGCGCTCCCTTGGTTAATATGGATCTTCCATACTGTCCAACGAAGGCAGACAGTATAATCCATCCTCAAACCTCATGCCGTTGTCTAGGTCGCAAGGATTTCCTTACATTTCTCGTTCATATTAGCAATTATTGTAGACAGGCACTTGCAAAGCATACTGCTTACGTTTTTTCAAAGGCCTATTAGTCATGTTTTCCGTTCGCTCTCTACCCCCCCCCCTTCCGCGACAAGTGGCGCAGGTGTGAGTACTTCGCCATACATTACAATTACATGTCCTCCGCATATCCTTCTAACAGAAGGAACTGGCGGAGGTTGGCATTGTTCTGATTTATTCCTGTCCGTTGTTCCTACGCGTAGGTGTTTCGTCTTCCAATTCATGTTGTGGCCCAAGTTGACGTCCTCCGTTTGCCTCCTCCACATCCATTTCCCAATAAATTGGGTTTGCTGACATTTCTACTCCTTTTACTACCTCAAAATAACGCCTTAAACTTACTTCACTTATCCCCAGGTCCACTGCCATGATCAACTTAAACTTATGTACTTTCATCCGCATAGCATCTATGCCTCTCGGGACAAGACTGAAGTTGGCATCCGAAAGAATAACGTCATATGGGTCCATTTGCTTCCATAACAATTCTTTCATCGCAAGTGAACACAGCTTCATACGGTGTGTGACCGGTCTCATGAAATGTTTGCCAAAATTCTCGAATGCGTTTCCGATGAAGAAGGATTACTTGGGTGGAGTTGTAATACTGATTAACATGCAGCATAATCCTATAACACTTCAGATTCGTCAGGACGTCGGTTTTTGATTACACTTCTTTCTGACATCCTGCAAAAACCACAGTAGGTAAAACAATGATTACTTAAGTAACATGCATTTTTTCTATTGATTTTCGATAGTCTTATAAATTCAATTACATTTCATGGAGACCATGCACAAAAAGATACCTTCTTTTCAGACTTCACAGGAAATTCCATTACCTTCATATTTTATGCCAGAAAGAGCATTTACTTAGGTTTTAGAAAAGTTTCTAATTATGAGATTTTTATAACCGTACGATGTCAGTGTATGCCAGACCGCATATGTCCGTTTACTAATGTTCTTCCTGAAACGCACAACACAGTCCGGATCCACTGCAAAATTTACTGAACTCTGTGTATTATCGTCTTAAAGGCATAGTCGAAAAAATTATTTTCCTTATGCGGTGAGCATGTACCTGGTAGACTGAAATTGCTAAACATTCAGGCAATGGCCGATCAGCGTGACAATTAGTTGGGAGTCGGGAAACTGTTCGAAAACTAAAATACTCACTTTTTCGGGTATTAAATGTGAAATACTGTTATTTTCTTCACAATGGGCGACAGCAAACATATTTTTCTGCATGTTTCCCGTAAGTTATATTTGACTTTATAAAACCATCGCAAACCGACAGGTAAAGTGTATGCTGCTTAAGTAGTCATTTTTTTACCAAGTGCGCTTTCTGTTGGAGGTCACAAAGACGTAGACTCAAATGTCGATATCCAGGCAACTCAGAAATGTTATGGGTTATGCCGTACGACAATCAGTATCACAAACTCTGCAGCTAACCTTTACTAATCCTAAACCTATTCCGAAATTGTGTCTAACATTTCCGGTGATCGGTCCCGTACTCCAACTATTGCAATGCTTGCGCTGTGGGAAATGATTCGCGTGCCTAGCAGCGGAACCTCTACTATTATCCCACACCACTTTTCGCCATCCATAGTCTCTAGTGCGTTACTGATTTGCTATGCCTTACATGTCCATGTATGACAATGCTTACGTCCACCGGGCTAAAGTGAACCGTCGGATGCAGAGCTGCTCTTTTACTGATTATTTACGTCAAACAGAATCCCCATGGTTTCATCAGAAAAAATTATATAAAAAAATACCAGAAATCCTCAGTCATTGTTTGGGCACGGGCTACTGCATACCGCAGGCTGAAGGAAAGGGGACATATGTTGTAGACTGGCCTTCTGTTGATTTAGGCCTCGGTTGTTGGGAAAGTCTGCGAAGACGTTTGCGAGCATTACGCTCATATAGCCTTCGTATATCCTGCCGACAGAAGACGCTGACGGAGGTTGGAACCGTTCGGACTCATTCCGGTCATCTGCTTCTGTGTGTAATTATTTCATCTTCCAAATCCTGTTGTGGCCACAGTTTACCCCAATGTTTGCCTCATCCATTCACCCATCCTCCATCAATCCGGTTTGCGAACCTTTCCGTTAGTTTACCTACTTCCCGACTCTGTCTACACCGTATTTCTCTTATCTCAAGGTACGGCAACATGAACGGAAACCTCTTACATTACCGTCTGCATAGCATCAGCGCAACTCGCGACTAGACCGCGGTTGGATCCCAAAGAATAACGTCGTCTAGGTCCATTTGCTTCCCAAACCAACTCTTTTGCCAATGAGCGAACATAGCTTTGTAAACATTTCAAACACGCTGTGGAAACTTTCCCACCGCCTAACAACGGAAAGCCTTTTCTTAGCCCACGCCACGTTTCCAATCCGCAGATTTCCGTGTGTTATGAAACTCCCATCACTTTCATCTCCACGCACGACCCTACTGAATCCTACCACGCTACAATGAACAGACAGACGTAGAACTGGGTGTTTTATTGATTATTTACGTTAAATATAATGTAGACAGTTTCATAGATAAAATTTACATAACAATAGCAACGGTCCTCAGTTCTTGTTTGGGCACGAGTTTCCGTATATAGCAGACTGAAAGCACGGGGATTATATGTTGCATACTGGCTTACCGAGAAACCGACAGGCATCTCCAATTGGGTTACTATCGAGGTCGTTCATTTCGTTATAGTCTATCAGGGGGAGTATGGTTAACTGCCGATATCCTCCGTCTGTCCGTGGCTTTTCGACAAGGGGATAATGAGGTACGTGCGGAAATGTGCAGCTACTGACATCTTACGGTCTGGCTACAGACCACCATCTACAGGCGGCCTCTTCCCTCATGCCCTAAGACAACAACCATCGTTTACCAGGTGCACGGCTGCTATGTACTGCAAGAAAGTCTCCCATGCCTGCAAAATTCCTATTTGGGTTAGTCTATACCACAGGCGATACTGTACCTCCTCCAGATGTGCCCATAGACTGCTCCCTTTCACGGACCGCTCCTTCGTAGATTTCGTTTTAACCAACTCCAATATGCCTCAATGGCATTGGTGTGCTTCCCTGTAGTCGGATCGACGAAATTTTTCGAGTGATTTACCGTGAAATGCGTGTAGCCTAGTGTCGTAAGTGGAGAGAGGCCCTTCCACTCGTCCGTTACGATGACACTTCCCGGCACAACCCATTTCCAAATGATTTGAGTGAGAGATGCCGCGCTTCGATCCATAACCTGTTCAAAAATTGCTCTGTTACGTTCGGTATCGTACATACCGATTACCAAGTTTTGTTGTTTTCGACGACCGACGTTGTACTTTCTTCGACTAACCAACGTTTCGTCGATCTCGACTTCTATACCCTCATCACCCACTTGCCTAACGTCTCCTCGAAGGGCATTTGAGCACACACTTCTGCACACGGCATACCATAAGAATCCTGTTGTACGCGATATACCAACCTTATCTGCACATTCCGTCACCGGTGTGCCCCAAACAAAGCCTAGTATAATTCTTAATATTGTCGGTATTGGAAGCCGACTATTGCAAAATATAGACCGATTTCTTAACGATTTCGTCTTTTGGCATTTGGGGCAACGAAACGCCGCACCATCTAATGGTTTATAAAAAGGCTTCTACATGCATTCGTTCTCCGCAGATGCAGTTCTTTTGCCGCGCGATGATACGCCTCTCCTGGCAGTACTCAATAACTGCCGGCGACCGTATATGCCTTTTTATGCGGTTGTGGTCTGAGCTGCGTTCCACATGCTTGTGTTTTCCGATCTGGTCCACCGATCCACTCATTGAGACTAAAACATGCAGATAAAAGTACACTTTTTGACACTGATGTTAGCTAGAATTTTGCATTGGAACAATACCCGTCTGTCAATTCTAACTATCCGGTTAAACTTTTTTTTACCTAACTGTCACTATTTATTCTACAACCGAAAACTGAATAACAGACAGAATCTGCCTACTTGGCCAAACATTTGCCTGACAATATATGTTTATTTTCCGTAACGGAACCCCCCTCCGGTCTATCGGTAAAATTATTTATTTATAATTCATTTACCTAACCGGCAGGCGACACTTTCTGCAGGTATGATGATGATGAAATACGTATGTTGATCGTCCTACCGTAGTCTGGATGATATTGAAAACTGCAGCTTGCGAGGGCAATGAGCTATGCAGCAGGACTACCACCATATCTGATTGTTCTTGACACTGCCACCTGGCAGTGCAGCTCTTCTAAAAGCCGTCCACTCTCTTCTTTTATGTCTTCCTTTCTGCTTCATTTTAATCGTCGTTCTCTTCTTATTGCATCATGTTTCCCTAGGGTCTCTTTTGCAGTGGTTGTACTATGCGTTGTGTTAAGCTTCGATTGTCGCTTTCCGCACCATTCATCAGCGTCAACAAACCTTCTTCCGTTCCGATTAAACTCAAAACACGTGCTGGGTAGTATACTGACTGCCAACATGAGTATATGATAATCTACACGCCTCTTCTGGGCGTCGAGTCCTTGTAGACCGCGTTGTTATGCTTCAAATACTCCTTAGTGGACCCGGGACTTACATTTATAACACACTGTGCAGTAGCACCTAGGCTAGTCATTTTACTATCGAGGACATATTTTACTACGATGGCTTTCCCAGTGATTTTGTGAACGGCACTACATTTACGAGGATATCTCTTCAGTGGTCCATTGACATTACTCATTTTCTCCGTGTGCGGTACTGCAGACCCGCAAACTCCTGAAATGTTAACAAAATTCCGATATACAGTTTCAATTCAAACCAGATTATGTAAGCTAGCTTGTAGCATTCATTACTGTGGAGTATACTCCTACTTTGCTTCAATTACTTCAAAACTCCCACGAAAGTCCTTCCGGTAGCCTGCAAAACCTGCACTCCAAGTAGAAAACTCTGCATTAGTTGCAAGAGATTCTACTATTGAATACCAACGTCCAACTAAATTCACATATATTTCACAGACGACAAACATAAGCACACTCATTCTTTTACGTACTTAAAAATTATTACGTGTGTTTCTTTCTCAAATTTTTTACTTGAGGACAGGTTATACTTCAGCTTTAAAGAATTCCCTGCGTATGAGATTGTCAAACACTATGTTAAACCAGTTCAAAAAATATCCCATCACTGCATTTGCTAAACTGATTTGCAAAGCTGGCGGTATAGCTTACATCCGCTGCCTACTTGCATAAGTCTCCGCTGATACTCATTTAATAATTTGAGGACAATACTACTTATGTCGTTCACGCAATACGTACAACGTACAGTTTTGGGAAGCCTAAGGGCATGTACACTGGTAGATCCGTATCAAAAGTATTTAGGAAAAAAGAAATTTCTTGAAATCGACTAATATACATCTTCCCAGTATAAAAATCGACGAAGGCGTAAGTTACTACTCAATAAATAAAAAAATGATTACTTTTACGCATGTCTTATACAATATAGGCGACTTTATAAGGGTATCGAAAATCAAAGATAAGATAATTATACTGCTACGGTGGTCACATTTACGCGGACTGAAGTTTATTTAGGCTACCGGAAGGCAGGCTGTTCAAAAACCCGTTCGCCCGAGGCAACTAACATATAATGGGATTGTTCTACACCCTATTTACTATTACAGAACTTCCTGCGTTAAGAGGGCTAATCAATGATATACAACCGAAAATCCGTAATGCGTTTTCGTTCCCACCATACTACGCAGACATGAGTGTAAAATCACGCACCATGAAGCACAATAATATATTATAATAGTAATTCAATTATCGTTGGAATCTTGACATTCGAACGAACTACCCTTCGAATGCATACAGAATAGACACTCGGTGAAAATGCTTACTTTAAAAGCACGACTTTTCCTCATTGAGTATCAATGCCTTTGCCAACTGAATTATATCTCATGGGAAACATGCATGAAAACATTCATTCCTATCCTCATTCAGTAAACAATTACGTTTTTTTAATTTTATACTCCAACGAGGGGTGTTATTCGATTTTCGAAACTTTTTTTCAGTTCTTGAATGGTTTTGGACTTGACCTGCGCTTACACCTGCACTTGGTGCTTAGAGCCCACAAACCACATACCTTTGATGTACGAAAACCCATATAACCCTATGGGGTATAAAGAGCAAATGATAAGGGGTTCCTGAAATTAACCAGTGGATTTGAGTCATATTGTAAGCCGCTGGTTTTAAATTTGAAGATGAGTGGAGGATATTATTTTAAGTGGTTTTTCTGTGATACCTAACGATTTTAGTACCTGTTTTTTTGGTTGAATTTCCTTAAATACAGGCCTCTTCCCTCATAACTGCCTGCTGCCATCTCCTTTTAAGTCAATTCAATTCAATTCAATTCAATTCAATTATTTTATTAAAGACCCGTCGGGGTCCCATCAAAGCAAGTAAAAATAAATTTACATGCAAATTTTAGACGATGTAGGCAAAATCTGCACAAAGTGCAATGCATAGTTTTTGAGATTAGAAGTCCGTTAAGCAAAATGAAAATGAAAAAAAACGAGGGGTGAAAAAAAACTCCAAAGCAAGATTTAAAAATGATTGTAGTAATTTACAAGGAGAAAAAAAAATACCCCTCAGAAAAATAGCATCAGAAAAAAAGGGAGGACTGGCCTGCATGTGGCGGTACAAAATGGAATAAAGCCCGACATCAACATGGCCGAAATAGATGTCAGCTGTATATGGCATTGTGTAACGGATTTCATAAAATGGTACGTAGGCGGGTCGGTCAGGACTGGCCTGTATCGCCTTGAATAAGAAAAATAAGTGCCGAAATTGAAAACCAGTCTCAAGCCGATAGGAACCCAGATGCGGTCAGTTTCATTCAACCGAGTCCATCCGAACATGGGGGGAGATGCGACCAGACTACTAGTCTATGCCCGTTGTTCACTAATCGCACTCTACAACTCTCGTTTTGTGCATCCGATTTCTCTCTAACTGTTGTAATTTATTTTTACATCCTTACTCCCTAGCTGAAATTCAGTCAACTTGTCTGCCAGAAGTTTTCTTAATCGCAAATTGCCTCGAGACAAGATGAGACCAAAAGTCACTGGTCGACGTAAGCTCTCGGCTCTTGTAAGTAAACATGGCCTAACTAAACGTAAGTCAGAAGCTTTACCTAAATCTAAGTCAGATGGTATTACTAGTCAGTAGTCACCCGTTGTAATTGGTCGGCAGCTTAATCTGTCTGCACTTGACCACTGCAATGACTTAATGCTAAAGTTTGGCTCTTTGCTGACAATTCTTGGACATTTATTCGACGGGAACATCTCCGATATTCCCTCTGAATAATGTAGGCGTCTCGACTCACTTGTTCACCTGATCGCCAGTGAATCTAGTGATAGACAGAAGCGTTCTTACAACTTCCCGTTAAAAATGTTCCTCGATCTGCTTGGCCAATTGATGTTGCGACCAATTTCCTGTATTCATTCGATTCAATTCAATTCAAATCATGCGGTTTCAACTATAAAATAGCTGATGCCAAACGCTTGTCCTCCCGTAGTACAAATCCACCCATCTTGGTCAAATTTTTTTCATCAATTGAGGTTGACACAATCTTTACTCATCGAGAGCGTGTCACTGCGTACCTAGAAAAGGCAAAATTCTTCCTTTGTCATGATCTTTCTCCTATGGAGCGTAGAATCGGGTCTCTATTCTCTCGTAAACCCACTGCTTCTCAGTCTAATGCTCCCCAACTCGGTCATAATACTAGTGACCGTAAGGATTCAGCTTCTCCTACTCCTGCGACATCTGACTCCCTCCTTCCTCTTTCTCCGACATCTCCATCTCACTCGAACCACTTGACGCATTTGCCTGCCCCTGAACTAGCTGCAGCAGCAGCCCCATTTGTCGTTTCGTATCCTCCGGATAGTCACGCTGAGACACATGAAAATCCGTCTACATCGGCTAGACCGATAACTTCTCTTGTCCAACTGGGTGCTGTAAGGTCTACAGTTAAGTCACCCGTGGCTTGGCGTCAGAACGGTGAGACTCGAAAATTGAATCAGACTCCGACCCAAAAGATAGGTAGTACAGTTCCATTTAGGGGTACGACGCCTTCTCTTAGATCTAACAAGTCTGTTCAGCCCAGCACGTCAACAAACCCCGCAGCTCCAATTATATCCCCGAATAATTCTCTGTCCTGCGTACCGGTTACTTATCAAAGCCCTACTACATATCCAACAAATAATTCATACATGAATTGCCCTAAATCATTTATGCCCCAACCTAGTTCAGGCTTCCCAAAACTTAAGGCCGATTGCTCTCAGGTACGTCAACCTATCTACTTTGACTTCCAACCTAGACCTGGTTTCCCACCATTTCATTCTTTTAGTGGCCTACCCTCACCCATTAGCCCCTTCTTTCCTTCTAGCCGCCCTCCTCCTCCCCTTCCTCCACTATTTAACTACCAACAATTCTATCCATGTTCTAACTCCCCTAGCATTCCAATGTTTGAAAACTATATCCCCACATCCTTTAGGTCTCATACTCAGCCTTCTCTTGTTGACTCCCCGTACGTCAATAACTCTAAATTAACTGGTACTTATTCTCCAAGTGTCATTAATTCACAGCATACATATCCGCCTCCAAATTTTTTTAAAATACCGTCGACAATAGCATTGCCGTTCGAAACACATTAGATATTATATTATTGAATGCCAGGTCTGTTATAAACAAGATGGCCCAAATCAGAGCCATTGCTCTCGAAATGACGCCTGATATTACATGTCTAACAGAATCTTGGACACATTTTCTAATTCCTGACTCTGCCCTTCTCATAGATGACTTCGATTTTTACTGCCAAGACCGCACGACTAGGCGTGGGGGTGGTTGTCTTCTTGATCTTAAATCCTACCTTAAGCACTCTCCCTATTACTTGGATGATTCCTCATTCACGGGAAACTTCTGCTTTGCATCTGTTATTCTCTCGCCGCAAAGAAAGGCAATTATTGGTGTATCTACAATCCCCCAAATTCTTTAGCCAGTTATGATTCTCAACTCTTTGAAATCTTTAAATTAATTTCGGAAGCTGCTTTCGATGTTAAAATAATCACTGGGGATTTTAACCTTCCTGAAATTGACTGGGTTTCCAATAGCTGCCCACCCAGATTCCAGCCCTTTCAAGATATTGTCAATTTTTCTAATTGGTCCCAACTGGTGCGCTCTCCAACCAGAGATAATCACATTTTAGATATAATCTTTACCAATGACATTGCTCCTCTTTCTGTTGCTTTAAAAAAGGACCTCTTTGACAGTGACCACGTACTAATTCATTGTTGCCTACCGCATGCCTTTTCAAAAAAGACAAGCGCCGTTCGGACTTACATGAACTACGACTGCGTAGATAGCGACGTAATAAATAAATATATTAGATCCTTGGATTGGTGTGGCTTCCTCACTTGTAGCGATGCAACCGTTCTTCGTGATGTCATGTCCAATGTTTCCAAGGACATTCTAGAGTTTGTGCCGCGTAGATATCTCAAGCCTAATTCTTCAGATTCCCTTGTTCCTCATTTTCTTCAGAACAGACTAAAAAAAGTTGAGGCGACAACTGCGTGACCCATCCACTAGTTCCTTGTCAGTGTATCTTAGAATCACAGAGATATTTGAGATGGCCTCAAGGATGCGCCAAGCGCGCGACAGGCAATGAGAATCAATTGCTCTCAGTGGTTCGAACCCTGGCAAATCCGTCGCTAACAGCTTCCGTCATCGGTCCTCCTCTAAGCGTGGTCATGAACTTCCACCCATGCTAAATGATAACAAAGTCTTCCTCACCGATGACACTGACAAGGCGGAGTTGTTTAGTGCTTTCTTTGCAAAACACCTTGCTACCGAGTCCGATCCGGTCCCTTTCTTTCGATCACTTTCAGATAGGACACTGAGTACAAGTGATGTCTCCTCAGATCTCATTAAGAAACACATAAGCCGTTTGAAATACTCACACTGCTCAGGAACAGACGAGATTCCGAATTCGATTATTAAACAAGCGTCCGACCTTCCCATATTGCTCAGTCCTTTATTCTCGGTTTATATTTCAAAAGGATTCTTTCCTGAATCATGGAAAACGTCAATTATCATTCCCGTTTTCAAGTCAGGATCTCGGTCCGATGTTAATACCTATCGGGGCGTGCACAAAACGCCGTCTCTAGCAAAACTTCTTGAAAGGATTATTTTCTATGAAATTCTTGACTTCTGTCTAGCTAATCGGCTCCTGAGCTCTAGTCAGCATGGATTTTTACCTGAACGATCCTGCGAAACATGCCACTTGGCTTTTCTTAATCTAATCACTTCTCTTCGTAATGAGCGGCAGTCAGTGGTAGTTATTTACTTTGATCTTACCAAAGCCTTTGACAAGGTGCCCCATAGACGTCTTTTAGTAAAATTGGAAGCTCTCGGCATTCGGCCGCCTCTACTCGACTTCATCAGGTCCTATCTGTCCAACCGATATCAGAAAGTCATGGTCGGTAATAGCTACTCGACACCCCACTCGATCACGAGTGGCGTACTTCAAGGAACGGTTCTGGGTCCGCTACTCTTCCTTCTGTACATCAATGATATTTCGACTGAACTCGGAAATTCGCAACCTTTTACTTTTGCCGATGACCTCAAGTGTGTTTACTCATACTCTAAGGGCACCGCAAATGTTTGTGTTGAAAAAATTAATGCCGATTTACTACGCTTAAGCAGATGGGGTTCGACATGGCAGATGGAGTTTTCATCATGAAAGTGTAGTTTCATGTCTTTTGGTCCTACCAAACTTCCTGGTCCCATAATTTTTCAGAATAACCCACTCTCAGAATGCCTCACCATAAAGGACCTAGGTCTAAGTTATACAAATAAGCTTGCTTTATCACCTCATGCAGATAGAATCTCTGCCAAAGCCGCGCAGATATGTGGACGCAAATCGCATAATTTTTTCCTTCCGGAAATGAAGCTAAGACTTTATCAAATGTTTGTTCTTCCAGTCCTCGAATATTGCTGTCCTTTCTTCTGTTTAATGAACGCCTGCGACCGTAATAAAATCGAAAATGCTCAGAGGGTTTTCACGCGGAACCTGTTCTTTCAAGCTTCGTCCGGTATTTCTTATACTGAGAGATGTCAGCTGGCGAACATGAAGTTTTTGTGGGTTAGAAGACTCGAAGCTGGCCTTTGCTTCCTTCTTCGCATCAACTCTAGCTCCAATCTTCCGCTCATTGACACTCTCACTCGGAGAGATCGGTCTTAGGCCACACGTAACTCCTGCATGGTGATTCCGCCGCCTCTTTGTACTACATCTAAGCGCTCCCTCTTCTTTGCTTCCAAATATGCCTTCCTTTGAAATAATCTTCCGCCTGAAATTAGATTATCGCCTATGTTACTGGTATTCAAGTCGAAATTACGCAACCATCTTACACCGGAAAGCATAAAGGCACTGTTAAGGGTCTCGTTCCCGAACACTCAGATTCTTGACTTCGAGGAGGGTCCTCCTGGGATTTGGTGGTAGATTAAGTGGTAACCCGCGTCTTTTGAATTCCGTTTGAAATTTTCGACCTCCGAGGGATTTAACTTTTCCGAGTCTCCTGAGTCCTGGACACCCTGACGGCCTCTCAGAATTTACAAGTCGATTCTTCATAGCAATATCTCGATTCTCACAGAATTTCAACGGGAGTCTTGTTAGGAAAACCTTTCTCCTTCCGACCACACCAGGACTTGTGAGGGATAACCTATCTTCGTCCAGTCGCCTCTCTGCAACAGCACGGAGTAATCCCCAAAACCTACGAAAGGCTGAGTTGTTTACCTCATATCCTCGATCTTGTTGAAAATTCGTGTCATACCTTTAAGAAAACCGTTTGAAACTGGTAAACTCGGTAGTGTTATTCAGAGAAATGCCCTCAAAACACGGTGTGAAATGCATGTCCAAGGCGGGATTTGAACCCGGTCCATCGGTCGGACAGACAACCGACGCTACCACTAGGCCACTGACTGGCGCCACGTCGTTAAAAATAATAATACATCTTCTATTACGCATGATATTAATGACTGTAGTGTTGGACGTTCTGCGGTCAGACCAATGCCCGTGAAACGCGCAAAAAGTCTAGTGACGTTGGGGGATGTCACATACGACGATGAAATCTGTACCACATGTTTCGGACTCATCCATAAGTTTTCAAAAATGGAAGGGGAGTTAAAATGTGTAAAAATGGAGGTAGAAAAGTTAAGGCAGCTTACTCACCACTTACGTGAAGAGAAGAAGCCGACGAATTCGGCAATTCAGAATCCGAAAAAGACATATGCAACCACGGCTTCTTTAGCCATATCAAACGCTGGAACTGACGAATGTTCGCTTAGGGAACTAGACACAGTTGAATGCCAGTCTCTCAGGCGAGAAAAAGACCAGCCAAAGCGAACTCAGATAACAAAGAAACATTCCAGAAAAACAACGCGCACCTCTGTACGATCTAAAAAAACGAAGGCCGCCTACGTACACGCAGACCAGCGAAGGAGAACGACCAGGAGGCCTAAGAAGGACCGCCAGAGGCGTTCCAAATATGTTAAAAAATAAAGATATCGGAACACCTTGTGGACCGAATATTCAGGAGGAGGTTTCGAAAGAAACTGAGGTAAACTTTTTCGACGAACACCTCGGAAACACAGAAGGAAGGGTTATCAACAGGAAGATAAATGAATCGTACACGGATCTCAGTTTGCTAGCCCAATAGCTAATTCATCCGAAACCAGCAAAAATAGTAAACTGGAGATGGACGCTCAGTCACTCAAAAGATGTGTGACAACAACGAGCACTAGGTTCAGTCGCCAGCAAAATGTAGTTATAAAAGGAGTACCCGAATCAACGGCAGCAGTTCCAAAGGAGAGAGTTAAGCATGACTTAGACCTTCTTCAAGTGTATGCGAAAACTTTGTTAAGAGACGATGAGTCACTAAGTGTTCTCAAAGCATTCCGAATAGAGAAGAGTCAGTCAGCATCCGGTTCCAATACCCGGCCTCGACCCCTAAAAGTCATTTTGGAGACTGAAGCACAGGCCCAGCTTCTGTTACAGAGAAAATCATCTCTACGGGATCAGCATACTGAATTTTTTTTCAGCCGGATTACGAGCCAAAAGAGCGAATAAAAATGAGAGAGCTGATGACGGAGCAGGAAAAGCGGAGAGACAGCGGCGAAACACGCCTAAAAATCAAGAATGGACAAATAATTCAGGTCCAAAGGACATTTCTCTGGCCGAAGGCCGTCATTCTGACAGCCTAACCGATGCAAAGGTGCCAACTCCTGAGGCGGCTCGCACCAGTGGCCGCTGTCTAGAACTCTATACCACTAACTGCCAGAGTCTTCTCAACAAGCTTTATGAACTTAGATTACTAGTCTCTGAACAGAAACCACACATAATTGTCCTAACAGAGACATGGTTGACTGAGGAAATAAGTAGTAGCGAAGTCAGTATTGAAGGCTACCAACTGTTCCGTTGTGACAGATTTCACCGTTGAGGTGGAGGCACAGCTATTTATGTGTCAAATGAAATTGCGTGCTGTCAACGAGAAATATCCGATGGGGCGCCCCGAAATTTTTAAATAATTTCATGCAAGATATGTATCAAACAATTACCTACACTGAACCTGTGCGTAGTCTATCGGCCTCCCAGCACGAATGAAATTGCCGATATGAAATTATTTAGTGCACTGGAGTTGATATGTAAGCAGGAGAACTTACTACTTCTGGGTGACTTCAACGCTCCAGGAATAGACTGGAACAAAAAAAGACCATGAAGAAGAAACAGAGACTATGGAAAAAGTATTTGCAACTTCGAGATCCAAGGTCACTCGCCGAATATAAGGATCAGCGCAATAAATGCCGCAAACAAATACGGGTTGCTAGAACTTCTTTCGAGCGTCGACTGATAGCAGAATCCATTACATGCCCCAAGAAGTTTTACGGGTACATCTGCAGTAGGAGGAAACATAGGGACGAAATTGCATGTCTAAAGGATAGCCTCGGAAACTTATTGGTTGAAGGGTCACAGAAAGTGCGATTACTGTCTCATTTTTTTCAATCGGTTTTTACGGAGGAGTCCTTAGAAGACAATCAGCAGTTTGAAATGGACCGAGACAGCCGGGAGCTTCAAATGCGCCAAGATATTGCCGTCATTGAAACCGTCGCCTTTTCCGTCAAAGAAGTAAGACGCGTCCTCAGTCAAATCAAACCTGATAAGTATCCCGGACCCGACGGAATTCCCGGGCTGATACTTAAGGAGCTATCAAGGGAGCTGTCAAAGCCTCTTTCGACTCTCTTTAAGCTGTCAATGAGAACAGGAAGGCTGCCCTCACAGTGGAAGACAGCTAACCTCGTTCCATTGCATAAGGGAGGTAGCAAGATGACAGCAAGCAGCTTTCGACCTATTAGCTTAACTTGCCTCCCTTGCAAAACGATGGAAGCTATAGTAAAGAAGGCTATACAGCAGTTTTGTGAAGAAAATAACATCTTGCAGGATTTTCAACATGGCTTCCGGAGAGGACGTTCCTGCCTCTCAAATCTGCTATCTTGTCTGGACATCTGGACCAGGGCTCTAGAAGAGGGTTTTGAGGTCGATGTCGTGTACATCGATTTCCGCAAAGCTTTTGACACTGTCCCACACCAACGTCTTCTTCACAAATTGAGCGACATGGGCATCCGGGGAGATCTTCTGAACTGGATTAGGGCGTTTCTGGTTGGTCGGAAACAACGTGTCTGTATCGGGGATGATATGTCAGAATGGGTGAATGTGACCGGTGGTGTGCCGCAAGGCTCGGTTCTGGGACCATTGCTCTTCATCCTTTACGTTAACGACAGCCTTAAGGAACTCGACTGCGGCAAAATAATGTTTGCAGACGACGTTAAGCTCTGGCAAGTCATTAAGGTTCCGAATGATCAGAGATCCCTTCAAGATAATCTGCACCGACTGCAAGCGTGGTCGAAGAAATGGCTTCTAGATTTCAATGTGGAAAAGTGTGCCGTCCTTCATCTGCGTCCAACCAACTCTCATTCAAATGAGAGTCTGAGGACTTATCACCTGAAAGATAAAAGGCTCCCCGCAGAATCTTCACAGAAAGATCTCGGGGTTTGGATACAGAACAACCTGAAACCAACACTGCAGTGCCACAAGGCTGCAAAAAACGCCATGGGAGTGCTGCATGCAATAAAAAGGGCTTTCGTAAATTTTGACCAAGACATTTTTGGGAGAGTTTACGGCACATTTGTTCAGCCCCACTTAGAATATGGCATACAAGCATGGCGGCCATGGCTGGTAAAGGACCAAGAATGCCTCGAACGGGTACAACGGCGTGCGACAAAGCTGGTAAACGGTCCAAAAAGCCAATCCTACACAGACAGGCTGACTTGCCTTAATTTATTACCTCTGTGTTACAGGCAGCAAAGAGGTGAATTTATCCTCGTCTGCAAGATAATACATGGCCTTGAGTATGGACTTAAATTTGAGGACATGTTTCAGTGGCATCTTTCACCCAATCTTCGTGGTCACTCGATGAAGTTACGGACAACAATGACCAGGCTGAATCTTCGGTCTGAATTTTTCACGCAGAGTGTAGTGGAGAAATGGAACGATCTCCCTCAGTCAGTCGTGGAGGCTACATCCCTGCAACTCTTCAAGAAACGCTTGGATGATTATTTGTGTCCCCTGTTTTCCCTAGACAGTCTGAATCTGAATTAATACCCCTGGTCCAGACAAATATTTTCTCTGAGACAATGCTACTCAAATGCACCAAGTACTGTTTTAATAGTGAAAATTTTTTGTTCGTGTACTGTTATTCTAACGAGCTGACATGTAATCAATAGGGTTTTCAAAGGCTTTGCCTATTATCCTTACCAAATAAACTGATTCCAACTCTTAATTATATCATTAGAAACCGCTGTTTTGAATTGGTTTCTAAATCCACTGCTATCACTCCCTCCCCCCATAGCGACAATTTTCGCGGTTTTTGATGTCATCTCCCGCATTCCGACCTCATGCGGTCTGTCGACGCTCACGGCGGAACCCTCAGTATTCACTGTCTACTAGTAGTTCTGTCGTACCTCCCTTCCTCACTGCTCGGCTGAGCTCGAAGCGTGCTGTGGCCGATCGCATCTCGGTTCCTCTCGCCTGGACTCTTTGACGCGGCGTACCAATCCGGCCCAGACGATCTCAATTGTGAATCCCGTATACAATGCCATATGCAAGCCAGTCCTGTCTGACCCAAATTCGTTCCCATCAAGGCTGACATTTATTGCTACCCTGACGATGACCGACAACATTCCGTTATATACCGCCACCTACAGGCCAGTCCTGCTCGCTTTTTTCTGTCATTATTTTTATGGAGGGGTTTTTTTCTCCTGTAAAATCAATCCAATCATTTTTAACTTTTTGTAAGGAGTTTTTTTTCACCCCTCAATCATCATGTTTCCCAATGGACTTTTAATTCAGAAACTATGAATTGCATTTTGTAAAGATTCGGCCTACCTCGTCTAAAACTCGCATGTAAATTTATTTTAACTTGCTTCGATGGGACACCGACGGGTCCTTAATAAAAATTATCTATCTATCTATCTATAACGTCTAGTATATTGTTTCCTCGGGTGGGTTTGTCAACCTTTTGTGTCCAGTTATTGAAGATAAATGAGGACAAGAATTCTTCGTGCCTGGTAGGTGCTAATAATTCGACCCAGTCTATTTCTGGGCGGTTTAGGTTGCCTGCAATTATCTTATATTCAGTTTTTATGTTAGCAATATTGCTTATTAAGAGGTTGAGGCTTGTGTCATCACTACTACATTCTGGAGGGGAGTAGAGGTTTGCGACTAGTATGTTTTCCTGGGCATATTATACGGCACTTAATAGAGAATAACCTACAGATTGTTGCTCAGCATGTATTCCTCAAAGCTCGATCTTGCGACACCTGTCAACTCTCTTTCTTTGACTATGTTCTCCAATCTAGAGACCATGGTTTTGCACTTTACGGAGTATATTTCGATTTCACTAAGGCTTTTGACCGTGTTGACCATGCTCTTCTTCTCTTGAAACTATCCTCTTTCGGAATAGGTGGCAAACTTTTGAATTTTATATCCTCTTATTTGGGCACTCGCACACAGCGTGTTAAGATTCCCAATACCATCTCCAACCCCACACGTGTGAGGAGTGGAGTCATTCAGGGTAGTGTAGTCGGCCCGCTTTTATTTTGCCTTTTCGTTAATGATGTACCCATTAAATTAAAATTTATTTATTTATTTATTTCAGAATGGTAAGCCTTTCATGTATGCCGATGATCTTAAAGTTGCATATCGATATAGGCCGGCAGATCATGACATCGTGCTTGAGCTCCTAAAGAGCGATCTACAGGCTTTCGCCCAGTGGTGCCGCACATGGCGCCTTTCTCTTTCCTGGCATAAGTGCTCAGTCATGGTGGTTGGCGACGACCGCCAACCTCAACTAAGTATTGAAGGTCACGCAATAAATGTGCCAGGGGTTATTAAGGATTTGGGCGCATCATACTCCAAGAGTCTCAATCTCTCGGAGCACTGTGCCTTGATAGTCTCCAAAGCACGTATAACGACCGGGTTTATCCTCCGAAATTTTAAAACTAGGGACATTAGAATGCGCCTTTTCAACATGTACGTTAGACCTGGTCTGGAATACTGTTCGTTTTCATTTAGCCTCATGCGTGCTACTGAGCGGAAGAAAATAGAATCCGTTCAACACTTTTTTACCAAGAGAATTTTAGCCACGGAACACCGACATTTGTCTTACCAAGAACGTTGCCGGCTTACAGGCCTCGATCCTTTATGGTTCCGTACATTACAAAAGGGACTATTTTTGCTGTTTAAACTCTTATATAATCACACATTTTACCCGCCCACCTCTTTAAGACATCATATCCACCCGCGACGTAACAGTAACCGTGAGGTCTTCTTATTTCTGCCTTTCACACGTACTGTTAAATATCGTCGGTTCTTTTCTGTAAATGCAATTGCTATTTGGAATAAACTACCAATGAGTGTGAGAACTCTGCAAAATTATCCTTTATTTAAGAGAACTATTACTCGATTTTTGCATTCAGAAAAGCTCCCACAAACTTTGGGTGCTGAATCTACTGATCGACTCTACCGTAGCGATGGCGTTTGTGGTCTCTGAACACTATGGCCGGTCTCACCAGCTGTTCCTCAACGCCTCTACTTTGACTATCCCCAACTTCATGAAAGGAATTTGACGTCCGATAATCTCCGATACCGTGCAACCTCCCCCCTTTTTGACGGTCGATATTCTACCACCGCCGGCAGTTTTTTCTCCTGAGCCCTCCAAACCATAAAAACCACCATCAACTTTATTTTTACCCCTTTTCGACAGAAGTCTTTTTTTCACTGCTGGCCGGATTTGTGTTTAACGCTTCCCTCACAATTTATGTAAACTGGCATTGAATAAAATTATTATTATTATTATTATTATTGACCGGGGCAGTTCTTGAAAATATAGCTTACACTCTGTGGGATGTGATTGTTGTGATTCGGCGTCTTCGTCAATCTCATAGCCCTGGACTTGACGGTGTCCAAGTAAACATTCTAAAAGCGGATAAAAATGCAATTTTACCATCCCTTTTATGCGAGATATTTAATCTCGCTCTTGGAAGTGAAACCTATCCTACCTTGGGGAAGAAATCACCCATTTTGCCCATTACCAAGTATGGCCAATCTATGTCATTTGATGACTTTCGGCCAATAAACACCCTCCCCGCAGTTTTGAAGATCTTAGAGATACTGATCAAAGAGGAACTGGATTAAACTACCCAGAAATATGAAAACTCTGCAAAATTATCCTCTAATTAAGAGAACTATTACTCGATTTTTGCATTCAGAAAAACTCCGATAAATTTTGGTTGCTTAATCCACTGATCGACTATACCGTAACGACGACATTTGTGGTCTTTGATCTCAATGGCAGGTCGCACCAGGGATAATTTCGTTAGCCAACAGTAACAGCTGTTCTTCGGCGCTTCTGATTGAACCAGCCCCAACTTCGTGATAGGAATTGGCGACTGATGTTATCAAATGCAGCGCTACCTCTCCCTTTCTTGGCTGTCGGCATTTCATGGTCAGCGGATTTTTTCTCCTGAACCCTCCAAACTATAAAAAATCACCATATACTTTATTTTTATCTCCTTTTTGACAGGATGTTTTTCACCGCAGGCCGGATTTGTGTTTAATGCTTCCCTGACAATGTCTGTATACTGGCATCAAATACAATAATTATTGTAAATTCAGAACTTTAACGACGATTCCGGAATAATAAAGTTCCAAGAGAAGAATAGAGTGGTCCACACGATCAAAGGCCTAAGTGAAATCGAAGTGGACCGTGTAAAGTGCAAAACCATTGTCCCTTGATTAAAGAACAAGGTCAAAGAAGAGAGCTGACAGGTTTTTCATGACCGAGCTTTAAGGAATCCATACTGAGAAGCACTCAGTAGGTTGTTCTCTGTAAAGTGACAAATCATCTTATTTTCCATCAATGTCTCTAAGATTTTCGTAACATCCTGGCAGGCGTTTATGGTCGAAAGTCGTCAAATGACGTAGAGTGACCGTGCTTGGGGATAGGAAAAATGCGTGATTACTTCCACACAGTAGAATAGGTTTCACTTTTGGGACCATGATTAGATCTCTTGCACAGGAGGGACACCATAAGGTCCCTGGACTATAGGATCGACGAAAACGTCGAATCGCTACAGTCACGTCCCGCAAAGTGAAAGTTACAGTTTCGAGAACTGATTCGATCCAAGCCTGGATGGTCGGAAGAGGAACGGTCGAGTTTTCGATAAAAGTTTTGGCCAAGAAGGCATTGAAAGTATCAGCGGTCAACTTGGCGCCTGCCATAAGATTTCGAAAAGCTTCTCGGAGGATGCGAAGCTGCGTTTTCACACGAGCTTATACTTTTCGAGATACATGTTTCGCGACATTCAACGCGCGGTTTTTAAAGAAATATAGTTATTCGGCAAAGCTATAGTTTTGGGGCAAAATCTCATCTACATCTAGTTTTAGCTTATAAGGTCGGGAATTATGGGCAAGAAAACTGACTTCTGTCGTTAGTTAGCTGCTTTTCCACTGGAAATGCACAGGCAGGATTCTTTAACATATAATTCATTGTATATGAGGAATATATGTAGAGCCTTGGAAAACCCTAGTCTTTTTGAAGGTCTCAAGGTTTTATGCCGAGACAACAGAGTTCGGCAATTTGTACCATTCTTCAACCACCCGTTGGGAAAGAATTTTGCCCGCATATTTTATCTTCAATTTTTATTGGTGGCCTTAAAGATTGTCCGCCCGCGCCAGTTCGTAGAAATCGTCAAGCTGATCGTCTAGCCCTCGGACGATCCTGAAGGCACTGATCGTATCCCCTTCGTATTGCCTATTCCCATATACTGTAACATATTCCTGCACTTATTCAATTTTTGCTTAATAATAAAATATTCTTGTAAAATACAGACGACTGGCAACTTTTAGGTGACAAGTCAATTCTGTGAATGAAATTTATATTTTTCAGTGAGGCTACGTAGAGTGAAGTAGACGACAGTATAGTTGGAGTAGCTAGTAGCTAGATTACTCTGGTCTTTTGCTGACCCACAAATTCCCTGATTATAAGAATTTCTTGGTTAACCACTTCATTCCCCGGACGCAATAGCGGCTTCTCAACTGAAATTGATATGCATCATTATCTGAATGCAACGACTGTCCTTCGGATTTTCTTGGTATAGTCATCTTTTAACTTAGAAAATTTGTAATTGCACAGATGACGCACGGTTCTGCACTAACTGGAGCATCTTTACTAAATGGTGGTTCGCTTGGCAATGCTGCTTTTCCCTGTATTTTGCGCCACACCCCTCATTATTAAATCCCGACATGCCCCTTCTTCTCCAGACAGTAGAATGGAATAGGTTTATTATGTCGTCCCTTAGGCACTGTCAGTCTCCTTTGAACTCAGGAACAAAACCTTAAACGAACTCATTCATTTCGACTACACTTTGACTTCATTTGTTTTGGTTGTCTGTTTAGCCATTTGAGCGCGAACTGAGAGCTTGCTTTAAGTTAAAAACAACCCGATTTCCAAGGCAGAATAATCGCAAAAGTTTTAAAAAGAAGGATATTTACAATATATAAAATGAAGCATGCAACTTAGTAGTTTTGGGGAGCATGCATGATATGCCCTTCGTGGATATACACAACTGAATAAGACCTCACCGTACTGTAGCAGTTGTACTTAGTGCCATCACAGAGGCACTTCAAAAAAACCTACGCTGCAGTATGTTCAGCAAAGTTCCTAATCCTAACAGAGCAGTGGCAAATGCTATTGCGAAGATGGTATAATTTTTGATAGTTTGGTTAGTTCTGGAGAAAAAAAATTTTGCCCGCGAACTGATGTCAATCCAAAAGGATGATGGTTCACACTGCATCGAATGTGTACAGTCTTTATTCGCTTTGAGGGAATTAGTGTTTTTTCTCAGACAAAGGTGAATAGATGGACAGCTGCTTGCTGTCGACTGAATAAATTATCAGTAGTGCTTCGGCTGCAGAGTTGACACCAGTTCCCACAAGTTGAGACCAGTCAAAGGAAGCGGAGCCCACGAAATCCGCCACCACAAACGGTTACTTCAGTAGATTCAGAGTCTGAAATTTTTGAAAGTTTCCCTGAATGCAGAATACGACTGATAATTATCTTAAACAAAGAATGATGAAGTGAAATTTTCGTATTTCTGAGCAACTTAATTCCGATTTCAATTGTCTTGACAGAAGAGAACTGATGATATTTAACTGTACCTGACGAAAGGAAAGATAAGAAGACCTCGAGGTGCCTGTTGCGCTGAGGGTGGTTCGTTTTACCCCAGTCCAAATTATTCAGGAAAATAGACGTGAACCTTTGAGTACCATAGTTGCAACGTAAAAGTCGGTGTGAAGCATAAAAAAACAATGTAAGCTGAAAAAGTTGAAACTGACTCATAATAGTATGGTGGAGGGGCAGTCACCGATCGTTCTTACGGAACTAACTCGTTCTGTTGTTCCTTACGGGCTTACTCTCGAGCCCAACCAGTAGCCTATCAGCGGCGCATGATATAGGTAGAATAATATTGCCGACAAAGACAAGGGCGAGTGGAATGGGCCGTGGGTTAATGTTTAGAGGCGTTGGACGTCTAAATAGCAGGTCAGGGTTCGAGCCTCAGGTAATCCATACCTCGAGGTTGGGTATGACTGGCTGAGGACGGCTACAAAGCCGGAAATGGCCATTCCAGTATCCCTTGTCTTCGTTGGATATAACATTCTGCCCATAGTAGTATGGTAAATAAGGTATGAGTCTTAAGGGTGGAACTCGGTCTCTTATCCTTCTTGATCATTTTCAAAATTAACTATGTCAAGGTTCATTTTAAAGCATTCTTTCAATTGTGACAGCATAACATCTGAGGGGAGGGCGTTCCATGGGTTGACCACTTCAACAGAGAAAGGAAATTTGCCTGCTGAATGCGTAGTTTAAATGGGTGGACCCCAGATGTTAGTCGAGACTACAAATTCAAAAAATCACCTAAGGCCAGATCGAAATCCAGTCACTTCACAATGGGGAGTGTTCGCAAGAGATCGCCGCACAGTCGCCTTTTGCTCAACGAAATGATGTTCATATTTATTCTGCGGGTTGCATAGGGGAAGGGGTTATGACCACTAATCATTACAATGGCTCTCCATCGGACTCTGAAGACTATTTCAGTCATGAGCTGTCCATGGTCTCCAGACTTGTATGCCCCATTTCAAATGCAGTCGTTCGAATTTTCCGAAGATTTTGCCGAGGATGTCTTAATTTAGTGCACCAAGGACACTGCGCTTTTAGCCACTCTCGATCAATGAGCGGATGGCTTACGAGGGAGTACGCCGTCAGCACACCAAGGTCCTTTTCGGCTTCCGTGTCTCTTCAAACTGCACCGCGGAAAAAGCAGATTCTTGTGCTGGCGGATCTGGCTGGGTTGTCTATATAAACTGTAGTACATTGGCTGGCGTTGGGCCACATAGGCCGACAACTTTAACCACACCGCCAAACGATTTTGGTTCACCAAAAGTCTACTTTCGTTGGCAGTGCCCCGGACTGTAATTAACATTTTCATATTTCCAGTGAAAATGGCTGCTTCGCAGTCCATAGCTCTAGGGCAACTGCCCATTTATCTTAGGGATGAAGTAGGTCCTAGCACTGAACCCCGGGACACATCACACTTGACCACAACAGGATCTGATTTCTCCTAATCAACGTACACAATCTCGTTCTGACCGGTAAGGAATTTTTCGACCAATTTGAGAAAGTCACCACTCATGCACACCCTTCTCAGCTTGTATAACAGATCCTAGTGTGGAACAATTCAATTCAATTCAATTCAATTATGTTTATTAAAGACCCGTCGGGGTCCCATCAAAGCAAGTAAAAATAAATTAACATGCACATTTTAGACGATGTAGGCAAAATCTGCACAAAGTGCAATGCATAGTTTTTGAGATTAGAAGTCCGTTAAGCAAAATGAAAATGAAAAAAAAACGAGGGGTGAAAAAAAAACTCCAAAGCAAAATTTAAAAATGGTTGTAGTAATTTAACAGGAGAAAAAAAAACCCTCAGAAAAATAGCATCAGAAAAATACAGGGAGGACTGGCCTGCATGTGGCGGTACAAAATGGAATATAGTCCGACATCAACATGGCCGAAATAAATGTCAGCTGTATATGGCATTGTGTAACGGATTTCATAAAATGGTACGTAGGCGGGTCGGTCAGGACTGGCCTATATCGCCTTGAATAAGAAAAATAAGTGGCGAAATTGAAAACCAGTCTCAAGCTGATAGGAGCCCAGATGCGGTCGGTTTCATTCAACCGAGTCCATCCGAACATGGGGGAAGGGAGATGCGAGCAAACTACTAGTATATGGCGAGTATAGAAGGCTTCGCCAAGAGCATCGATGGAGCGCATTCAGTGAGGGCATCATGAAGATCAGTCCCGAGGTGATAGGAACCCAGATGCGGTCGGTTTCATTCAACCGAGTCCATCCGAACATTGGGGAAGGGAGATGCGACCAAACTACTAGTATATGGCGAATACAGAAGGTTTCGCCAAGAGCGTCGATGGCACGCATTCTGTGAGGGCACGATGCATGAACTAAAAAATTGGAATAATTAACATTTCTGGTGAGGGATCTTAGGTAGCGAGACTACTCATAAAGAAAGGAAACGTGAACAGATACGGAAATTTAATAGCGGCATGCTAAATTCCCGGTGGCCCTTTCTCAGTGTCATAGAAAATGTTGTCTGGGAAGGATGAGGAAAATCAAAGTTTAATCGAGTCAGTATTCAGATAAAGGCGTAGCCTTCTCTTAAAGGTGTGTAGATTTTCTGAAGATCTGATATTTATTGGAAGGTTATTCCAGAGGAAAGTATACCTGGAAGAGAAAGAAAGGGAGCGCTTAGAGGTGGAGGACGCTGGAAGAGGTATAATTAGAGACGAGTTGCGAAGATTGTATGGGCGACTACTAGGGGTAAGTGTTGAAATCCGAGGAAAATTTGAACCACGCTTACATTTCGTTTTCCACATGCGGTCTGACGAAAATGCAAAATATCTGCGTTAGAGTTCGGAAGGAAGGACTACGAGAATACGCGTAATCCAGTGCATGATCTTGGTTGAATTTGCACGGCTCTTTTGCTATTCTCGTAGGGCAGCAGGTTTGAACTTACTTAGCTACCTAGGTCTTTGTGCGTATTTACTTTTTTAGTAGAATCAAAGGCCGAAATCAAGGTCAAGCTGCCGGTCACAAATTTGAAAATAAATGAAAGACGTGATTTTGAAGTGTTTTTCAAGGTGACGCAGAGATCTTTAGCCTTTGTTTTTTATTCAATTTCCTTAAATACAGGTAGATTCTTTAACAACTATCGGCTGCTATTTACTTTTTGAATTCTGCTAGTCTCTGCCTGTTGGCAACCAGTCGCATTTCCCAATTTGCATTTTTCGTATTCCATTTCTTTCGCGGTTATCGGCGCGCCGTTTGAATTCGACTGGAATTTACTTGTCTTCCCAAATTTTGACATTTCGATCACCCGTTTTCACCCAGAGTTACGCCTTGTCGAAATAAATCGAGTAATCAGTTTATAAGTGCAAGTAATCTCCGCTTTCACGGATCCCATTATCGGCGATATCTTCATCCTTCACCGTCCTTAGTAGCATTGAATAGCTACCTGATGCACTGTTATAGCGGAAATTTCGCGATAGGACTATCTCGTCACCTGATTGGTGAGCGGGTTTATCGATTTCTCCCTGTCATTGGCTGGCGCGCTTGAGCTATCGGTGCTCCCACGCCGCATGCGCGTCGCCATTATTGCTTGCGTATCGCGTGCGGCGTGTGCTATCAACTGCTCTCTGCTGCAATCTCTTATACCCTTTTTTGATTCATTAACCCATCCTTTTTCTTTTTCAAATGTTTAGGCACGAATGTAAACGCACTATTAGGCGGCATGTGAAGAAGAAGATCGCGGAAATGTCAAAGGAAATAGATGCAGAAGTGGAGCTGCTCTTTGGCGGTTGCAAACGTTATCGAGCGGACAGTTCAGACAGCGAGTCGTCTGTTGGTAACCCAGTAGACGTTGGAAGTGGGAGCCTTAGCCCACCAACGTCATTGTTAGGAGATCTGGCATCTGCTGACAGTGTTGCTTGGGCGGACACTGTCATCCATAATGATGACGTGCCACTTATTGAACGCATTAGGACAAGACTGCGTGATTGGGCTTTGCAATGCCGTATACCGCACAGTCATTTACGAAGTTTGTTAGACATATTGCGGATGGCAGTCCCGCAATTGCCCGAAGACCCTCGTACACTGTTGGGGGCGTCGTATAACTTGCAAGTAGTCCCCATGGGTTGTGGGGATTACGTTCATGTTGGGCTGCAGAAACAACTACGCAGATTAGTTGATAGTGAAATCGTAGTCGCAGATAATGAAGAGATGGTCGTGAATCTAGCTATAGATGGTTTGCCTCTATACTGCAAGACGAGGGCTGAACTGTGGCCCATTCTAGGTCGTATCATGAAGCCATTTGTTAGTAACGTGTTTGCCGTTTCCATGTACTGTGGGAACGGCAAGCCGCCAAACGTAGAAGCATTTTGTAAAGACCTCATAGACGAAATAGTTGTCCTTAAAGAAGAAGGATTGCAATTCAGTAATCGCCCAGGCAGGATGCGGGTCCGCATAGCTAGTGTGATTTGCGATGCACCCGCGCGGGCCTTCGTCAAACAGATTATGAACGTCAACGCATACGACGGCTGCGAACGTTGCACAACCGTCGGAACATACGTAGGAAAAGTTGTCTACCTAGAGGAAGGAGAGAAGGAGAGGAAGGGTGATGACTTTACAGGACAGGAAAATAGTCAACATGTAGTAGGGCTGTCCCCCTTTATCCGTTGTAATTTGGGTTTAGTATCTAATTTTCCTTTAGATCCACTGCATCTGATATATTTAGGCGTGGTGAGGAAGCTAATTCGCCTGTGGGTTAGAAATTACCGGTCTAAGGCAGCTGACCAGACGCAGTTGTGCACACTGCGTTCATCGCAAGTTGAAATAGTTAATAGCAGATTACGAGGGTTAAACACTTATCTACCTACAACACCGACGACTTCGTTAAGAAGGTATCTTATGCCCTGTTTGATGACGAGGCGTGCATGCACGTCAGTTTCCGTGGAAAAAAACGAAGGAGGGCCTGTGCGGGTCACAGGTTTACGAGGTGATAAAGGGTAGGCCCTTGCTTACATGTAAATCTGCATGGAAAACAGACGTTTATGCTGCCTGGAACAAGGGAGGCAGTGTGGATGTATATGAACTGGAGGCCACCTTCACAAGGCGGCTGAAGAGATCGCTGGACGCCTTTCGGAAAAGGCGATCTCGGCCGGATTCCCTTATCGATGACTCTGACGGTAAGCGAAACTGAAGTATTATTACACATACTTGGTTTAGAACCCTCAACAGAACCCACGTCGTCCAGGCCGCGAAAGGATTAGTGCCCAGAATAATTGTATTTATTATTTTTATAATAAATCATTACTTCTATCATGTCACAACGCCTTCCTTCAACTATCGTGGGTGGGGGAGGGGGGTTCCGCAGTTCGTTTAGTACTAAATCGGATGGGAGGTGGTAAAAAGAGCTTTCTTGGGTGCTAAAACGGAAAGGTCGCTAAGGAATGCCGTCCCGCAGCTGCATAATGCCGTATCGCGACTTTTCGCCATTGTTTCCATAGCGACCACATGGATAAAATCCGCTATAAATCGGTTATTGCATCGCGAATTTTCCACAGCGAGGCGCCGTCACCTCGCTATGGATTTGTTACTAGGAGTGGCTCTCAGGAATCCACAATACGGAGTTTAACAAGGCATCCAGTCGGTTGAGTTCAGATTCCTACGAATACCGTCTCCATCGTGCTTCCGAAGCTAATCTTCCGTTGACGAAGTGCTCGATAACCGACAGAAATCGAAGACTACTTAGAACCTGTCTGCGAAGGCTGAGTCGTTCTTTGCTTCAAATTGCCATTTTATACTAAATTCCGTTTGGAAAAAAGCTTAACTTTGTGCTCAGTAAAGTAGCCACTTAGCAATTGAAGTCGCCCATTATAAATTAATGCGGCGAATCGGAGTGTTGCGACACTGGTATCCAGCCCATCTCCCTTCCCCAATGTTAGGATGGACTCGGTTGAACGAAACCGACCGCATCTGGGTTCCTATCACCTCGGCACTGATCTTCATGATGCCCTCACTGAATGCGCTCCATCGATGCTCTTGGCGAAGCCTTCTATGTTCGCCATATACTAGTAATCTGGTCGCATCTCCTTTGCCCTATCCTCGGATGGACTCTGATGAATGTAACAGACCGCACCTGGGTTCGTGTCGCCTCGAGACTGGTTGTCATCGTGCCCTTACAGAATGCGCTCCATCGGCGGTCTTGAAAAAGCCCTCTATATTCGCCATATACTAGTAGTCTGGTCGCATCTCCCTTCCCCCATGTTCGGATGGACTCGGTTGAATGAAACCGACCGCATCTGGGTTCCTATCAGCTTGAGACTGGTTTTCAATTTCGCCACTTATTTTTCTTATTCAAGGCGATAGAGGCCAGTCCTGACCGACCCGCCTACGTACCATTTTATGAAATCCGTTACACAATGCCATATACAGCTGCCATTTATTTCGGCCATGTTGATATCGGACTATATTCCATTCTGTACCGCCACATGCAGGCCAGTCCTCCCTGTATTTTTCTGATGCTATTTTTCTGAGGGTTTTTTTTCTCCTGTTAAATTACTACAACCATTTTTAAATTTTGCTTTGGAGTTTTTTTTCACCCCTCGTTTTTTTTTCATTTTCATTTTGCTTAACGGACTTCTAATCTCAAAAACTATGCATCGCACTTTGTACAGATTCTGCCTACCTCGTCTAAAATTTGCATGTAAATTTTTTTTAATTGCTTTGATGGGACCCCGACGGGCCTTTAATAAACATAATTGAATTGAATTGAAATCAAAACTTTATGCCTTTTTCCAATGGATAGCGAGTTTCATTAAAGACATTCCGCAATGCAAAATATACGTAGATCCTACGCAATAACTAGGGAGCTCAACATAACCATATCTGTATGACGAATTCTCTGATTTTACTAACTATATTGAACGCATAGATAATGTGCAGGTTACACATAACACTGACATAAAACATGTGGTGGAAAATGCAAATACAGGGAAGGACTAATGAGTGAGGAGAAACTGCAACTCCAGTACTTCATGCAAGTGTCACTGTTTATGACAAGGGCATTACGGTAAGAAAGAATGTTTGAGTGGGATCCATGTGGAGGAATGCTTTTTGTGGGACAACATTTATGAGGAGTCATTAGAACGGTGTGATAAACGGCTTTTTACATAATAAGGGAGGAATTATACGCCACAAAGATGAGAAGACTGTTTAAAAGAATAATTTATAAAAAATAGGCATAGATATTTTAATTTTCCATTTCGCGACTTAGCTTAAATTTATCAGGGGTTTTTACTAGACTGAAATTGAGACGGAAGAGACAAACTGGGGGGACGACTTGAGTCATTCGCGGCCGTCTGGTCCTCTCCTCATTTTCTAGAGTTTTCTTTGTTTCGGCCTGACCTTCGAATTCTCATCTTTTCCTGCTGTCGTACTTTTAACCAGTATTCTTATTATAAGTCTTTTATTTGCCTACTTCATATGTGACTCATATTCTGTTGTCTGCATACAACACGCTGTTCGATGGTGTTGGTGCCTCCTAACGGATGCCCGGATGCAAGTTATATTCATTACCTGATTAGTGGTGCAGTCTCCGTAGATCCTTGCTCTTCCTAGATCATCCCCATAGGATTGTTATACAAGACCCAGGCCGGTCCACTGAATCATTCATAAGTGGTTTTTTCATTTGCACACCCGATCTGGGCATTACTTTTCTTTGACAATGCTTGTAAACTGGCATGATGTGCAATTATTACTATTATTTTTTCTATCAGTCAACCGGTTCAAAGAAATCCCACGACTCTTGAACCTGCGCCCGACCCCTTATGACCCGGTAGATGCGGATAATATCACCAAACGGCTGTCTGTAATCCTGAGCTAAATTTAGTTCAGTCGGTCCGGCATCATATTACTGAAAGTCAAGGCCTTTCTCCCCTTCGC
>CACRXP010000091.1:257942-271659 GCA_902702965.1 Spirometra erinaceieuropaei | reverse complement strand
CTGAACCTAAGCCTGCCACCGCACCCGAAAGTTGGCATCTGTTATGGGTTATCATTCCCGATAACGCTTGACATAGCCTCCTGTGTTGCTCCAACGCATCTAAAGCGTGGCCCCGTTTAAGAACACATAAAATTAACAGAATGGCTTTACCACGAACTCATGGGCCTAGTGTGTGTTGGGGCTCTTTGAAGAACACTTTACTGTTACCACAAATATATGTTTGACTTATTTCATGAGGGATGTTCCAGAATTGTTTGATAGCGCCTCAGTTGAGGTGTGCACCCACATGTGACCATGGTAAGACTACTCTGTGAGCAGTCGATCTTATATTTTAGTGGCGATTTATCAACTAGATGTTTGCCTTGAAACTGGTGACCCCATATAACTTTCGGTATTCGCCGCTTTTGGGACACGCCATTGGCGCCCACGTCAGTGTTGATGGCCTCTGACTGCCCACCTTACAAACTTGGTTTCGTGTCATTTACCACGAACAAGTCGGAATTAACGTGTAAGTGATGTTTCGAAGTAGGAAAGTGGATGGATTTATTTCAACCACACGGAAGGTAAAACGAATTTGCCTATCCGAATCAGGTGGGGAATGTCTAACATGGTTTCTTGAGTAATTACCAGTCATTATGCCAAGCAATAGTTACTGGCACTCATGAGTTCTCATTCCTGGCCTCATGCTCTTTCCACAAACCTGTTATAATCGTTTTACTCGCCTTGCTTCGTGCTCTAATATTAACGTCCAATCAGTCGTTTTAGTAGTAGTAAAACAGTTTTTGCCTGAAAAGCTTTTTTACCCATATTTTATCTTTAAAACTTGTCTTAATTAAAAAAGCTCTTTGGTCGATCTATGGCACATACCATTTAACTCCAGATAGATAATCACTGCCCTCTTTGCGACTTCATACCATTCAATTTACTAAAGGAAAAGGATAGCGGTGTCAAGTTGCTTTTATTATCACATTTCTTGTGGCTAAGTATTCAGAATTGAAGCGTGCTTTTTGGTACTGAGGCCTCTAGCTTTTAAACATTTTGGATACCATTGTGATGCCTGATAATAAGCTGATGCCAGCTGACTTGTCTTTTCATTTCGTATGATTTTATTCCAACTAAACTATATTTTAATGCCCACTTTCACAAACTACGCAGGTATTTTCGCACAACGTATCGTTAACACAATTAAATATGCTTTCCAGGACAAGCGTAAGCATCAAACCGAAGGTGGACACTTTTGACCATTGAAAAGTTCAGAAATAAGTGGCGAGGAATGGAGAAGCTGTAGTATTTTCCACGTTAGACCATTTAGTCCCCTTTCAAAGTAAGCATGGAGTCGGAATTGGGTGACCTATGGGGATCTTTCTGACGACCGGCACATTATGCCTTCACTTCAGTCTCATCGCCTTGACTGACTCATCTCTTTTACTATTGTAGTTCTCGCCCAAGGTCTTTGTCTCTCTCAGTCGTGCCAGGACCTCGAAGTTGTCCCTTCCTCGATGTAGCGTCAGATCATTATTTTCCTTCTTTCGCAAGAAACCCGAAGCTGGCAGTGGCAAAAAGGAAGGGCCCTCAGAACAGAAGGAAGCGCACGCTGAGCTTCTGTGAGTCTTGTATCGTTATACGCGTATGCATATTAACTACATCTAACTGCCAAGTGCCCGCAGACTATTCCGGACTATCCGGACCACCGCCTTAGGAGTTTCAAGTTTTGACTCTACATATTATATTGACGTATGTTTTGAACGTTGCTCAATAAAATCTCACCTGCACTTTTTTCCCACACTGGTAGAGTAGCGCCCAATAATGACCTTCGAGGCTCTTTGTTCGTAAAGTGTCTCTCTGACCTAGGCTTGCCCTCCTCCCAACTCTGCGGGTCGGGTGAGGGGTTATTTACTGACAGGTGGGGGAGAAAGAAAGGCTAGTCTCAGCGCGCAACTTCTCTTTCTCAAATCTCACTGTTCTCTCATCCTATGTAACACGATGTCGGTCGCACCAAAAGGCCTTTTTCGACTCTTAACGGTCCTAAATCATCCTTGCTGGTTCTGCATCGACTGTTTCTTGTGTGATAACTCCTGTGGGAAGAAGTTGCGAGTGTTCGACTGACGAGTGCTGGGGCTGCTCGATGATGAAACACACGCTGGGTGTACAATGTACACTTCGCAGCCGGCTTGACCTGACCGTGTTTTCCCCTCGTTCTAAGTCTTGACTGCATTCTGTTCCCGTCTCCCATAACATGAGTAATTCCTCTTTCACCCACCTCGTGATTGAGAATAATGGGCGCCACCTCTTTCTCTTCGAAATACGCCAACTCGAAATTTACTGCTCATTTTGACCTCCCTCTCTTTCCTAGCTGGTCGGAGGCAAAAGAGGACTTTGTAAAGAATGAGTTGAGCAGGGTTGCACCATCAAGTCAGGGTGAACTGACTCTGAAGAAGTCGCAGATCAAAAAGATCAAAAAGGCGGCCTTTCTGGTAAGTGCTTCAACTGCCGCGTTGATGAGGCTCCTCCGTTGCACTGCCTGTACACACACACACCTACCATCTCTCTATTCTCCCCTGCAGGATGTGGTCGCTCTTTTTGTGGAACGTTCAGGCAAGGCTCGTCGTGGCTACAATGAGTTCATCCTTGCTGCCCTCGACCAGATGAAGGACTACGAAGTTGCCGACGACCTTGAGGCCTACAAGGCCCTCCTTGATGTCCTGCCTCGTAATCGTCTAAAGGCGAGTACATTCCTGCATGCTGACATGGGTGCCTACAAACGGCAGCAGGACACTGTCTCCAAATTGCTGATGCAACTGAATGCTCATCGTAAGCTCCTCCTCCTTCTCTCTTCCAAACTGTCATAACCGTTCCTAACCGTCAGTCTGCCAGGCCAAGAATCCGCAAGCGCCCATCACACTTTTATCGCTATCTGCGTGTGTTTTAAAGTACAGCGCAAAGGCAAAACAGACTTCCCCATCCTGTCCTGTAATCGAGGGCAAAATTGAAACATAACCGTTTCCTCTCTTGAAGCTTGTGCGTTCTTGGTTTCTGCACTTAGTTATCGACCGCGGAGATGATACTTTCTACAGTATGTTCGTCATACTAATTTCCTTGTGCTACAATGGTTTAGCCGACGTTTGACCATCTGCCCTGGAGGTGATTAATCTGAGAGTATACTCACCGTACTTATTTGCATGACGACAGCGTACGCCGTAGCGCCGCAGAGAAAGAAGACGTGGCAACTTTATGCTACCAAATAATGGAGATCTAACTCTGTTAATGTGGTTCAAAGTTAAATCATAACGACGCATGGTAATGCAGGAAAGGTTTAACGCGTACATTATTTAGGACTTAGACTGACTGAGGACTGATTTCCCAGAGGTGGTAGTGGTTATATTTTAGCCCTTCGAAAAGTGCCTATGGGTAATAAAATGAAATTATGCCCCAGTATGAGGCCATCGAGGCCGTATAATTAAGATGAGCGAATTGTGTACTCCTAGATGCGCCTCCCGTTTGCATTTGGGTATAGCATGACAATTTGACTGCTACAATCAGCGACCTCCACCGCGTGCCCTAGGGCGTGAGCGCAGTGACGGTGAATTAATTTATAGCAAGACAGACTTGCGAAGCATCTATCGCACCCTCCACCCTGCTCCCATTGCTAGGCGCTGTTAAAATGACTAGGGATTGGCACGAGCGCAGTGACCGACGCTTGCCACGCGTATCGTGACCCCCACTGCGTGTAACAGGCTACTGCAAGAGCTGCTCGGATCTCACATCAGTGAGAGTGCCATGAAGGCCACATTAAGAAGGAGCCGTCTTAGCATGACTCGCAGTCCTGTGAAGGACCTAGTTATCCTGCTTGAGTGCAATCACCAGTAATGTCCAGTTTGCAAGCGTCCCTGGAAAGGAGCGGTATCGCCAGTGTTCGCGCCATTTTGGGGCATATACAAGTGCGATGGAGCGTTGACGTCGTGAGGATGAATGAAGGGTGACTGCCCAAGCAGCTCTTATATGGCGCCATCGATATGGGTGGTATCTATCCCAAGCACATGCAAACCAACTCTAAGACCTGTGAGGACCTCGCTTACAGTCGACAGGCGTGGCTCCTTTCCGCATGGACTGGAACATCAGTTTAGGAGGCCCGCCGAGCTACAGTGAGTGATCAATCTCATGAAATGTTGGCCGAAATTCTGAAAGGCCTTTTCGATTAGAAAGGTTTACTCAGGCGGGTTTGTAATATTGATTATCATGCGGCATAATCCTGATATTTCGAACTCGCCTGGACGTCAGCCTTTGAACCTTCTTCTTTTCGACCTCCTGTAGGAACCGTATTCGGCAAAAAATGGCTGCTTAAGTAGCATAGGTTTTTCGCTTTGATTTTCAATGGCCCTATAAATCCAAACATATTTTGTAGAAAACATGCACAACATATGCTTCGTCCTACTCATTTGGTGTCAAATCACGTTGACTGTACATTTTATGCTCAAAGGCAAGGTATATTTAGGTTTTGGAAAAAGTTCCCAATTCCCGCATAATTTTGAGTCTGATCAGCCGTTGTATTAGCGTTTAGCGATTTCAGTCTACAGGGTACATGCTTTTCGTGTAAGGAAAACCATTTATTCTTCTATGCCTTTAAGAAGATATCAGATAGAGTTCATGAAATTCTACAATGGATGCGAACCATGTTATACATTTCATAAGGCGCATTGGTAAACGGACAGGTATGATGCTATATGAATGGACATCGCACGCTCTTAAAAATCTCATAAGTAGAAACCGAATCTCAAAAGTAAAGTTGAAATATAATCTTTCTTAGGGTAGCGAATGTGAGGGCAGTGTGATTTTCTACCAAACGAGTAAAAGAAAGCATATTTTTGTGCATGTTTTTTATAAGATATAATGGAATTTATAAGAGCATCTAAAATCAATGTAAAAATGCATGCAACTTAAGTAGTCTTGCCACCAGAGCAAGGTGAGTGTGGGAGGGAAGGATGGAGTAGATAAGGCGCCTAAGTCACCTACGCGTCCACCGATTCTTGGCGGTAGCTCAAATGAGCCTCACTAGGAAGCTTTTGAAAGGTGCATCATGCAATTGTTCTCATCTGCCCTCACCTTCATTATTCCGTCTAGAGGTCCTGCCCGATGACGAGGTTGGTGACAAGATCGTTGAGGTCTTCGGCTTCAGGAGTCATGTGATGACGCACTACCGTCGTATGATGTATTGGGTGCCAAAATTGCGGCACGCAAATCCCTGGCCGGTGATTGAGCGATTGCCTGACGACTTGGACGATTACTCAGCCTACTTGGCCCATTTGGTGGCAGCTCGCATCTCTCCCGATCCCAACACTGAGTTTACCGTCATTCAGGTGAGTGCGCTGATGTGCAACCGGGCCTATCAGCGTTCGGAGAATTTTACTGGTAGGCAACTGGACTACATCAACCCACCATATTTATCCCCCAAGGCATCATCTTCATCGTTATCCCCATTGCTGCTACCGCCGCCACCCCCACTACGACGACGACGACCATTACTACTACTACTACTACTACTACTACTACTACTACTACTACTACTACTACTACTACTACTACTACTACTACTACTACTACTACTACTACTACTACTACTACTACTACTACTACTACTACTACTACTACTACTACTACTACTACTACTACTACTACTTACTACTACTACTACTACTACTTACTACTACTACTACTACTACTTCTACTACTACTACTACTGTTATCGCCACCATTACTAGTATCACCGACAGCAGCTTTAGACATTATAGGAGCAGGTACTGTCAAAATGTGTGCCATCGTTGGACAAATGAGTGGTTTAAAATCACACTTAGACCAAAGCCACATTTGCCGTTCCTGAAGGTGACAATGACAGCATCAGACGATTGCGACTCTCGACGCTTTTAACCTGCGTCAAGTCATCCAAAATCGCGACCATTCGGGCAGTCATTATGCAAAAGAATGCTTTCCTGTGCTTGCTGGGCTAAATCAGCAGGCAAGTACCGTCTTCTTGGGATTCTCATCATTAGTAAGCGGAGGCAGACGCCACCGTCTTCTATCCTGTCCGACATGACGCCGACGGCTGAAGTCTGTAGCATGCATTCATTTCCACGTCCTGTACTTTGCTCTGCTGGATATCCAACTTCGGTTCTGCCATTCGTATGCCATTACCCGGTCACTCCTTCATACACCAAGCTTGTACCCCCGGCTTACTAGGTGCCATCAGTCTTCTGCAGATATACCTTGCGTGTGTTTTGGATGCTCTAAGATGGCCACCGACTGTTCTGTCTGTGAAGTCACAAGTTTCCTGGGTAAGATGTGGTTATGTAGCCGCACCTGATGGACACAATTCTATACTACTGGCTGACTGTCGGCGGCTTGTGCATATTACGCAGTTATTCCGCAGTAGCCGATGGATTTCAGCTCAAATATTCATATCGACTTTTGGACCGTGCGTGAAAGGGTCTGTTCCGAAGGATTTACTGCAAGTTCGGGCATTAATTTCCTCGGCAATTTAACAAGGCACTATTGACCTACTTAATTATCGTGAGCTGGTGTGATTACGTTGGCATGGTGTTGCTGTGCGTTGCGGTGTGTGAGTTCTGTTGGCGGCCATGTTTCTTTGTTGCCATGTCTACCTTTTTTGGCCCAATGCCGGTAGTCCTTCTTGACTTTCAGCCTGTCCGCCTCCTTCTAACTTTCGCGTTGAAGTTTTCAGAGTTAGGTTTTAGGGCTGCGGTTAAGGTTGGCGCTAAAGTTAGGGGTTAGGGCAACTATTTCTCAACAATTCATTGTACAATCGCACATTCCCATTAACTTTTCTTTTGCACACAACTACTTGACCTCGCCACCTGTGCGTTCCCCGGCCCCACCTGTAAAAATCCCTATTACCACCGGTCCTGTATTACAGGTGTATTACAGGAGTTTTTTCTCCTCAGGTGCGGCTATATAACCACGTCTGATCAAAATGGCTATTCATCTGGCCGTTTCTTGTTCACTCAACGAGGTGTGTCGAGGAACCTGTAAATCCCAGTCTCTATTCAAAGCTACAGCATATCTAGCTCAGCAGTCGTCGCCCCACCCCAGTGGAAGTGCGCATATAAGTGCTATTTTTGCAATGTGCGTGTGTGCGCGCACACGAAACAGCAAGATAATCGGCGCATTTAGGACCAACCATACTGAGGACTCGTCTACCGTTCGATTGGCCTGTCAAGGACATTTCTACGGTGTTCAGTATCCCTGATCGTAATCGACGGGATGGCGGCCTCTGTCGCAGTGGTAGAACGTTGGGCTTGTAGACACTCTGGTTGTCGGGCATGGCTGACTGACGACGGCTAACAACTCGGAGTCGACCGCCCCAGTCCCCTTGTCATTTCTGGCATTCCTTTTATCACTATTACTGGTGGCAGTGTGACTGACTGCGGAACAAACATGTCTTGCTGCCCGATCGTCGAACGCCCCCTACAACTTAAGCAGAAGTCTTGATCTGCCTAGGATCGACTCTGGAGGTTGGCAGCATCAGGATTTTTTACCACGTTCCTACTGCTATGGTCCCAGAAATACCACAGATTGTCTTGCTATCGCCATTATTTGCGTCTCGACTGAACAGCAATAACGATGACGGCCTTGAGGATAGTTATGGTATTCAATTTTTAGGCGAACCCCAGTCAAGATGGTGTAAAACCGTCCCCCTCCTCCTCCTCCACGCCCTCCTGCCTGGTGAGTGCTCAGAGCGCCATACAACGCGGTCTCCTCTCAGCCTACATCTCCTCTGCTGCTGTTGCGGGTGATGGTTCACAGTCACCTCGAGTCATCTATCTCGACGGACCGCAGTTCGTCTGGTACCGTCAACTTCAGGTAATGCTCTCCACGCGTCCCAGCCTGGAGTCGGTTTTTCTGATAATCCCGAAGTGAACAGACGTCAATTGACATTATGCTGCCTGTGTTAGGTTCAAGTTGGTTCCTATAAACCAGATAGGACCGTAAATTAGTTGAAATTAGTTTTTTTTCATTTCTGAGGCTCGATGCGGCCACTTACTCGTTCAGAATAGGGACAAGTCTAGTAAGTAATCCTACTGAAGTCAGCGGTAGATGGAGAAGAGCTCCTTGATTAACCAGAACTACTGCGCGCTGATGATCGGTGGTAGGCGGGCAACGACTGCCAAATGTCCTGCTCCCAGCTTCTATTCTGTAAAGACAAACCAACCTGAAGTCGTCATTAATGTTCTCGTCGTCTTTGAAAGTGCGTTTAGGTATGTGCGCGGTAGATTGGATGAATACCCACTTCAATACAAGGGTCTGTTTCGCTGTCAATTAAGATTTTTTAAATTTACGGATAACCAGTTTACTATTACTTCTGTGTTATTTACAGAGAATTAGTACATATACTCGACACGTTCTCACTGGTTATACGTCTACTTTTATCCTTCTCTCCTTCACAAAGTGTAGCTCCTTAGTCTGACAATTTCTTTTGCAGCTCGCGTACTACGTTCTCTGGGCTGATCTTGACAGCGAGCGTCTTCGAAAACAGACAGAGCTCAAACAGAAAACAGACACCGTCCTCGATCTCGTACCCGAAGGTAGAATTTGCCTATAAGTTTTTTTTCTATATGTAATGTCTTTTAAAGAACGGAGTTTTCTGGCGTTTATTTAGTCTTCAGAAGCTGCCTGCCTAAGAGCCGAACAGCACGTTTCAGCAGAGGGGCCTTGACAATTTTCGACTGTACCATCTGTAGATGATCGAATTAATTCATTCGGACTATATTACTCCATTTCTTAGGAAATCCTGCCTGGGTAGTCAACTTGCCGTATCAGATTTGGTGGCTTCGCGACGTTGCCGTAGGTTGGGCGGGTGAACTGACCCAAATGTGATTAAACTCGCGTCGTACGGTGGGGCCTCGTAGCTCAAGTGGTTAGAGCGTTGGCTGTACTAAAGTCTTCCCCTTGCTGTCGTGGGTTTGAATTCCACCGAGGCACCGAGTTTTTCACAGTTGGGTCAAAGTGAATTATTTGAAATCTGCCAAAACACCTCTGTCTTCCCTTTTTGTATTAAAACTCGATCCTTTCATATTGCTGCAGGTCTCTAAACGCGCAAACGTTAAGTCAGCCAGTGTACGTGAGTCTACTCCTGAAGCCTTTTTAAACTGTACATGTTTATCAAACAGAAGACAGACGCTATCCTCGACCTCGTACGGGAGGGTAGGATTTGCTACCAGTTCTTGTTTTTCTACAGTCAGCATCTGATCTTATGACATGTTAGTCGAAATTCTGAAATGCAATTTCGATTAGGGAGAATTACCCAAGTGGAAAACATGCACGAAAACGCACCTTCTTTTACTCATTTCGTAAAAATGTCGTTGCCATTAAATTCTATATCCAAGACAAGGGAATATTGGGGTTTTAAAAACTTCAAATTCTTGAATAATTATGAGCCAGATCGGCCGTTGCGTTGGCGCTTAGCGATTTTAGTCTACGTGTATACTTTCCGAGTGAGGAGAATCATTTATTGCTGTACGCTTCTATGAAGATTCCACGTAGAGTTCGTAAAATTTTACAATGAGTGTGGGGTAGGCTGTGTACTTCATGAGGAACGTTAACAAACACGCAAGTACGATGACGTATGAATGGACATTGCACGGTCTCAGAAAATCTCATAATAATAAACTTTTTTTAAACCGGAAAGTACTATATTGTCGAGTAAAAATGTGAAGACGGTATGACTTGCTACCGAGTAAGTAAAGTAAAGCGTGGTTGTGTATTTTTTCTATGAAACCTGTGTACATTTGTTGAACCATCGGAAATCAATGTGAAACTTGCATGCTACTTGAGTAGTCTTTTTTTCACCGACTGAGGCTTTTACAGATGGGAAAGGATTGTATTAAATGCGAACACCCTGGCGAGTGTGAAATATCACAGGATTGAATCGCGTACTAATTAGTATTGCAACCTAACCTACGTAATCCGTCTTAGTCGAAAACGCTTTCCAGAATTTCGGCTAACATTTCATGACAGCGGTCATTGATTGCATATATAATCACTTGTTAAGAAGGGAGTTTTCCGGAGGTCATTTAGTCGCTGAATGCTCCTGAAGTAGAGGTCGTCAGAAATCACCTGGATTAGAACCACACAGCACTTTTCAGCACACGTACCTTGACCACTTTCGAAGTCCACAAATCGTCCAACGCCATTAACCACAGGACGCGGGACCGGACCCCAGGTGTTCCAAACTTCGGGGCTGGCTATGACTGGCTGACGGTGGCAAATAAACCAAAAATGACCATTCCAGTCTCCCTTGTCTCTGTTGGTAATGTTATTCTATCAGTTGTGAGGGCCCTGGCCACTGATCGCCGAGATAAAACGAGACACCTGTGCCACGTCCAAAGTTTAGGACATTCCAAAAGACGCCACCCTCCCCGTGACCTTGAGTAACTCCTCTCGTGTTCGCCATAGCTCGCCGCAGCGATTCATGAGTTTGTGCCTAGATTTGCTAACTCGGGTTCAAGCCTCAGGTTCTCGCGGCCCAAGGTTGCGTCGTTTTCAACTAATGGCAAATACATCCGAGGTAACTGTCGTATTTTTGCCTTCGATCTTTTTATTTATTTTTAAGAGGGGTTCGACAGTGGTGATGCCAATTGAGACTGGATGACACTTGGTAACTCTTCAAAACGTAGCTTATTTTTAAAGTGTCATCTATGTGACGAGGTGGCATATGATACCCCTGTCCACGATGTTGTTCGCTGTTACACGATAGGTCTACTTATATTATGATAGTAGCACTTAGTTTTGTCATTTATTATTGGCTAAATGGAGACATTTTGTCAGTTAGTTTAAGGTGCCGCCTCCACTAAGAACCACAAAAAACATTCGGTGAATTTACCAAGATTAATAGCCTACCACAGCAGGCTCACAGTCCTTAATTATCGGCCATAGACTATCAGCAATCTGCTTCCCCCATCATTTGGTTGCGTTTCCTCTCCAAAAGTTCATTTTTTTCAGACTCTTGGGACTATCGAATATGCGGATCTGATCGTGACAAACCCGTTCAACTGCAGCGGACAATGTTAAGGCATCCTGCACTGCCGGACGCTGACTTAACCTCGTCTTCCATCCAAAAGTCAGAAGGCGGCAGCTCTCTGATGGAAATCAAACCAAATCGTAGATCTCTAACCGCCTCCAACGAGCGTAGGGAGACAATACTCCGCAAACGGGCGCTCTGGTCAGCCCTGAGGAGCCAAAACCAACTTCTCACCCATCTGCCAGAACAGCTGACTCGGCACGAACAGGCTGAGGGCACCATTTTTGCCCTGGGGGTGGTTGGCCCCGTGGCGGATGCACTGGAGCACCAGCGAGTCCTCTTTGATTGGGAGGCCACGAGGGGTGTCACTGCTCCCGACGACGCAGCCGGCGGTCTGCCCTCGGCCACGGCGCCCGACTATCTGCCCACCGTCCCTGCACCCGCCCCGGCTCGTCTTCTGCGCAGTTGGCTCAAGGAACTGCGAGTCCACAACCCTGCTCTGGACGCGGCTACTGTTGTTCTGCGTGCCGACAACTCCGTCGCTGTGGAGACCACTGTGGTGGAAGAGGAGGAGGAGGAGGAAATGCAGGCGCGACAAGAAAAGCCACCCGACTCGAAGGAGACAGAGGAACATTCATCTAAGCGAGAGGCACACACACGTAGTTGATCTTAGCACACCTTCCTGTTCGTTTGCCCACATAAGACCTTTGTAAATAGCGCTGAAGGTTTGTACCCCGGTCTGCCCTTAGATTTAAAGACTTTCTTCTGCCATTTCTGGTTACACTGTTTTCGGATGAAGATAGGAGTTTAGTCGAACGTCACATTCTAGTCCTGGTGACTTGAAATGCTTATGTATGCCAGTGAGGTACTCCTAGAACTAAGCTTCAGTCCACTTTATGAAAGTCAAAGCTGATAGACGGCCTTCAGATGACGAGGGATCCGGCCTAGGTCACGTTAGGAGTCTCTGCATACTGGGTCGGACCGAGTTATACTGTGAGATTACAGGCAGAATGGTATTGCCGACAAAGACAAGGGAGACTGGAATGGCCATTTCTGGCCTATTAGCCGTCGTCAGCCAGTCATACCCAACCCCGAGGCTCGAACTCGCGACCTGTTAGTTAGAAGTCCACGCCCCTAACCACTGAGTCACGAGCCCGTTGCCCTGTCGGTTTCGATCGGGAATATACAATGGTCGGGGGGGTGCTCACCGAGCGTTCTTACAGAACTCACTCGTTCCGTTGTGCTGCCTATATCATGTGACACTGTGCAGCTGCTGGTTGGGCTCGAGAGTGAGCCCGTAAGGCACAACGGGAGGAGTGAGTTCCGTAAGAACGATCAGTGAGCGCCCCCTACCATTGTGAGATTACAATCTACGAAGGTAAGACTGTCAGCGCCTCGAAGTGAAGACCACATTTATTTGCTTGTTTCCAGGGAAGTTATCGCGCTACCCAAGCCGGGCTGCCTTCTCTCTCTGGACCTGTCAGCCGACTTGAGGTGAGGTCGAGATTGATGGGCGACGTGGCATGAGTCTGTCTAGCATAGTTAAAACGGTGGTTAAGGGTTTGCGCGATCTGGGTCCATCGTGAATAACGCATGCCGGTCACCGACTTGGAGTAACCTCAATTATCTAGCTCCGATGACAAGACGATATTAAGATGCCCAGAGCTGGCCCCAAGCACAGTGGCTTTCAAGTCTTAACAGTCCGCCTGAGGATGCTACATCCACGATCTGGCCCCCACTTCATGTACTAGGGAGACTGTGGTGTCTACCGGGATAGTGTGTGGGCATGTCACTGGCCATGTCGGAAAGCTACTAGACAACCGAGTTAGTCTGTTAATCGGCAACCTCCTACGCCGCGTTTGAGAGTGACTCAAGATGGATCGAGCGCTGGGATGCCTTGGGGATGGATTCTCCAGTGTCGGTCTCATCCCCTTTTCCCTCTTCTATGAAGTAGCAGTAGTAGTAGCAGCAGCAGTCTAATGCCTACCCCTCTAGTAGCCGTCCGTTCCTGGGCGACGATTTGTGAGGCTTTGCTTATTCAAACTGCGGTTGAGAATGGAACGCCGGTAAAGCTTGAAGATCGTTTGCAAAAGAAGGAAAGCGGACCAGAACTAAGCGAAGGCTGCATGACTGTTCATTCTCTCTGGTGCTCAGCAAGGACGTCCGTTCAAACCCTCATAAGGTCGCGGCCAAACATTACCTAACGGCCTAATAAATGATCAATTAACCCATCAACCACAACCTTAAGCTCATTTATCCAATGTGGTACGGCCCCACCAAGCGATACGCGGTCAATTTCACCTCACTCGCTTCCTCGAGACGCGCAGGGCCCTCTGCTATGTTAATTAGCGCCTCACATATCCCGCTGATTCATCCGCACTACTGAAATGGTTGCAAGCAGAACGTTTTCGTGTATACGGGTACTATGCTCAAGATCTGGTTCCTACTTTATGCACCAGGGAACTGTAAGGTCTACTAGAATGCAACATATGTAAGCGTGTCAATTTGGCCACACTGAAAAGCTACTAGGAACCGCGTTACTCCGTTAGTTGGCGATCTCCCAAGCCGCGTCTAGAAGTGGTCCATGATAACTCAGGCGCGTTATATTATTCTGGGGAACGCTCTGGTGTGCCGTGAGGATGGATACCCCGGTGTCGATCTCATCGCATTTTCCCTCACTCATGTAGC
>CACRXP010000091.1:214410-257763 GCA_902702965.1 Spirometra erinaceieuropaei | reverse complement strand
GTAGGTGTTTGGGAAATCGCGAAATGTGCCGAAATTTTCGAAACTGCCAATGTCTCGCAAACCGGCTTGAGTAAATGAATTGGGCGAGTGGCCTGATTCGGTTTAGGGGTTTAAGCTCAACGAGGAAAGTTTTGAACCCCCGAATACTCTGACCTGTAGGACGGTCCTGTCCGGCCCTCATATTTGCCTTCCCATGGTTGACAGTTTTTTTCCTTAAAAACTAGTCAAGTCACATTTGTTCTGCCTCTTTCGAAAAATTAAGGAGTTTTTTCCATTGTTCGCTAACGGTTTTTCATATCAGACTCCCTCCTCTATAAGCACGAACTGGATACTGCACAGTTCACCTGAACATGCTTTCCTACTTACCACGAAAACACCTTTGTGGGTGCTAAATTATATAAGTTACTTATTGTCTATTTATTTATTTCCTCACATGTGTTCTGAATGATAAGCTCTGAGGGAATAAATTTACCCCTGACATACTGAGCAAATTATGACTTAATGTGGCCAGTGTACCCAATGCAGTCCAAGATTGTCAGCCGATATTCGGGGCGTTAAGTTCTCTAAAGAAAGAGACATACCTTCTCAGACAGATACTCATGTGTTCCGTTAGGAGAAGGACAGAACGTTATCCAGTCTGATTTAGGGGGTGGGGGGAACGAATCGTAACCGAAAATGCAAGTGGCCAGACAAACTTGGCGGAGGTATTTAAGGATAGCATTTCCACTCAGAAAGCTGTCTCTGCCAAAGCGACGACATCTGATGTGTACCCACCGAGTGAAGTCCACAGTTAATTAATTTATTTAAAATATTCTGTACTTTTGAACAAATTGCCTCCAGTCTCCATCTTCTCGGTGGAAATCTTCCCTGGTTTTAAAAGGCTTACACCACAAGAACAATCGTTTGACTTTTATTACCCGCCATTCAAAAGAAAATCTGGCGAGCATACGTAAGCTTTCAGTAAATTTTCTTCAAGCCTGTGCATTCATATTCCTATCGGAATGCTTAATAGGGAAATTCGGGCAAGCAAACGTTATTCCGTAGCCGGGGGTTTTGGGGGTGGGAGGGCGGGTGAAGTGAAGACAAAATTACCGTCAGCTTCAGGGGGAAGGGAATAATGGGCACCGGGGCGGGTAATGATACGTGGGTGGTTGTCAGGGTAGCTTTGGGCCATGGCAACTGTGGGACCTGCACTAAAGCCTTCTGTGTGCATATGACTGGTTTGTATGGCCTGATTGCAGCCCCCTCTGCAGTCGCCAACAGACGCTGTCCACGTGACTTTGGATAATTTGATGGAACCTTGTAAATCACTCGGAAGGCCTCCCCTACATCTACACAGTAATCTGTGCCTATCATATGCGTGAGAATAGGGCTGTTAACGTTCTGTATTTGGCCCTTTCCTAACAATGCCGGAAGCTGTTCTTTTATTCTTTCGGATAAACGCTGGCTCGTACGAATAATATTTTCTGTCCAACAGAAGCAGGCTTAGAAATACGTATAGAAGTGGTCTGGGTGGGCAGTTTGTCCTTGCCCTCTCCGTATAGGATAAGATTAGCGGAGAAGAGTACACGGGTATCAGCTGCTGAAAAGGTGCATGATACGGCTTGAGTTAGGCGTGCGTCTGATTGATATCATCCAGTAGAACTGAAACGTCGTTTTGTTCAGGTGTAATCGCGAATATATCATCCACGCAGCGTCCATAGTATTTCAGACCATTGATCTGGCGATCAGGCTCGAAAGTTTCTTGTCTGCCCATAAATATGTTTGCCAAAAGAGGACGAAGGGACGAGCCCACAGTTACCCAGTTTATTTGTCTATACAGGTTGCTGTCAAATAAAAACTACGTTTAGGGCACATCTTAATGGAAATTCCTTCAGTGCATCCACCGACATTCCTATCGCCTGATGATTAGTGGCAATAAGTTCCTAGAGGTTTCTGTAACCCGTAGTTTGCAAAAAGAGACGACACGTCTAGCGAAAACATAAACATTCCGTTCAGGTCGGGATTTTTCAAGCCTTTAAGGAATTGGAAGGTACCCCGATATTCTTCTGCCATGTTGGAATACTGCTCGTCTCCCCAACTCAATGTTTACCCGGTGCTTGTATAAGACACATTTCGGTAACACGTTGTTGTCGAGACACCTGTGCAGAAATGGAATTTGCGCCTACTATACATCCCGATAGCTATGTGGTGCTAGCTGATGCTGTATTGGCTTAAGTTTCTCCGATACCAATTTGTTATCGCACGGTACGGCAAATTTCTCATATCTAGGATTGGACGAACAGGTGCACCATCTTTGTGGATCTTTAGCAGGCCAGATAATTGAGGTATATGTGTGCCGACTGGTCGGAGACGCTCTGGGTCGTGTTCGCTCATGAAACCATTCGTTTGGAATCTTTAAACAGTCAGTCAGCTATGCTTCAAGCTCATCTATTCGCTCTTTCTCCTCTTCTGCCTATCGAAACTTTCCCTGGTCCGACAGGATTGACAGTATTTCTGTAATGTGGTCAGCCCTGTCCATCAAAACAACATCAGTTCCCTTATCTGGTCTCGTCATTAGAATATCTTTGTTCTATCGGAGTTGCTTTAATTTCCTAATATGCTACTTCATGAGTAAGCCTTGGCATTTCTGGCTACTTTTCAGATACCCTCTCTGCCGAAACCGACTTAAGGTCATATGTTTTAATTATGAGGTTTTCAGACTGTGTCTCTAGTTCTAGGTGGTTAGGTTTCTAGCGGGGACAACAGAAATTAGGAGCAAGCGATAAGGCTCCTACCTTTCCTTCTTTTAACCGTTTCGCAGTTATTCTGTCTTCCCCTCCAGTCCTTTCTAGAGCTCCCTCACTTTGTATTTCCATTGGTTCTTAATTCGACTGGAAAACACCTCCCTATGCGAATCGCGAAGAGTCATTCTCCCATCTAGGGGGTATATAACCTGATCTTTGTTTCCAACAATGACTTTAAGAGGTTTTGATGAAAACAGCTCATGCAATGCATCTGCCTTCCATGAGCTGTGCCAGTCTGATGCGGTAGTTGCGCTTACTGTGTTGGTGAGGCCCTGGTGTTTTCCAGATGTGGAAACTAACGTATTAGTGCTTCATTCACAGGTCGGTCAATTGTACAAAAGGTGGGGCTGAATCACCACGAAATATACGCCGTAGCTGCCGAGTCTGGCTTAGTTTGTCTCTGAAAAATTTCATACGACTATTATTTTCCACTTTAAAATGATGCCGAATGCATTAATCATAATGATAATATTAGTTAACTTGATGCTAATTTGCAATCATTGTCGAAAACGATAAAGCACGGATTGGGCTAACAGCGAAAAGAAACTCATGTGGCGTAAATGTAAAGGATGGTGTTTTGTCTAGTTTGTATGGTTCGGAAGAAAAAGAACTGCTGTCCGTAAATGACGTCGGTCCAGAAAGGGATGCATAACACTGCATGGAATATTTCAGGCTCCATTCATTCTCATGAAATTGGAACCAACCGAATAAAGGTATTGAGGAACCGTCACTTGCTGTCGGCTAAAGAAATTGTACCTTGTGTTCGGGCCGTAAAATAAGTACCATTTCTCAGGAGGTGAGACTGGCCAGGGAGATCAGAGATCACGAACACCAGCACACCGGTAAATTAAATCGGTGGAGTAAGCATCTAAATCTGTGAGAGTTGTTCTAAATACGGAAAGGGTAATATTTCTCTTAAACAAGGAATAATTTTGCTAAATTTTCACATTCCTGGGTAAGTTGTTTCATGTTGTAATTTCGATCACAGAACGATACGTGCCAGAAGGAGAAATAAAAAGATCCCACGACGACTGCTACGTAGTGAGTGGCCGAGATGTTTCAAAGTAGTGAGCGGGTTAAAAGTACGATTGTTTAAAAGCTTAAATTGTGTAAATAGCCCCTTATACAATTGACGAGACCAAATGGAATCAAGGCCTGTAAGCCGGCAACGTTCTTGATAAGTCAAATTCCGGCGTTCCGAAATTAAAACATTCTTAGTAAAAAATTTTCGACGAATTCTACTTTCTTCCGCTCAACAGCACGTATGAGGCTAAATAAAAACGAACAGTATTCCAGGCCAGGCCGAACGTACATGTTATAAAGGCGCATTGCAATATCACTAGTTTCGAAATTTCGGAGGATAAACCCGGTCGTTCTACATGCTTCGGAGACTATCAGGGCACAGTTCTCCGAAAGATTGAAGCTGTTGGAGTATGATACACCCAGATCCTTAATAACCCCAGGCACATTTATGTCGTAACCGAAAATACTTAGCTGGGGTTAGTGATCATCGCCGACCACCATGACTGAACATTCACGCCAAGAGAGTGCGAGAGAGAGGCGCCATGTGCGGCACCATTAGGCAGGGGTCTCTGGGTCGCTCTTTAGAAGTTTAAGCAGGATGTCACGATTTGCCGACTTATTTCCATACGCAACTTTTAGATCATCGACATGCATGAAAGGCTTACTATTCTGAAACAAATCTGTCACGTCGTTGACAAAAAGACAAAATATAGCTGGCCAGGTACACTACCCTGAATGACACCACTCCTCAAACATGTAAGGTTGGAGAAAGCATCGGAAATCTCAACCAGATATGTGCGAGCGCCCAGGTAAGAGGATATCAATTTTCGAAGTTTACCACCTGTTGCGAAAGCGGGGAAGTTTTAGGAGAAGAAGATCATGGTCCACACAATCAGAAGCCTTAGTGAGATCGAAATAGACTACGCAAAATGCAAAACCTTTGCCCCTGGATTAGAGAGCTTAATCGAAGAAAGAGTGCTGGCAGGTATCACAAGGTCGAGCTTCGAGGAATCCGTGCTGAGCAGCATTCAGTATATTATTCTCTATTGAATGTTTCATCGTCAGTGTCTCTAAGGTTTCAGAAACTGCTGAGTGTGTTTATTGGCTGAAAGTCGTTGAATGACGTAGATCGACCATGTTTCGGAATAGGATGAATGTGTGATTTTATCTACAATGTAATATAGGTTTTACTTTCGAGAGCGAATTTGCATATCTTGCACGAGATGAACAGAATAACCTCACTTACGTCAACTTTTAAAGTAACACCTCGGACAACATCAGGTTCCAGGCTATAAGCTTGACGGAAACGTAGAAATTTTACAGTCACGTCCCAGAGGACGAAAGTTATAGTTTTGTGAACGGCACCGTGTTTTGACCCGGAAGGAAAGTATAACAGGAAGAGGGCCGGTTTGGAGGACAAGCACTTTATTGTCAACTTGAGGACACGAAGGGTCACAAATCGCCAGGAAGATGCGTTATTTATGTTGGCCCTTGTGAGCTCCACAACATTCTGCCCAATGGCGTGCCAGCCGTTGAGGGCGTTTTAGAACGTTCCTATTCAGGGCGTGATGATACCTGATTGGCCACCGCTTGTGCGAATCCCCACAAGCAAACGTCTGGAATGTTCGACCAGCCATTGGTTGGGCCGTGCACGTGAACAAAGCCACCACACGTGCTCGGTGCTGCTGTACACGCCGGTCAGCCGTCCAACTTCACGATTGTCTCACGCCGCCCGCTTGGCCTCCCGTTCTGCGCCTTAGGCCGTGGCTCCACGCCGCTTGCACTCTCAACAACATGCCGCTCCCAGCCTAGATGGTTGGAAACGGGGCGGTCGAGTCTTCAATGAATGTTTTGGTGAGAATGCATTGAAACTATCGGTGGTCAACGTGGCGCCTGCTATAAGACTTCTGTTATGGGGAGTGTAAACAGCGTGGAGCCACGGCCTGAGGCGCGGAACACGGGACCAAGCCGGCGGTGTAAGACACGCGTAAAATTAGACGGCCGACCGGCGTGCACTTCAGCGCCGAGCACGTGTGGTGGCTGTGCTCACGTGTGCGACCAAATCAATGGCTGGTCGAGCATTCCAGACCTTTCCGCGGGGGAGGGGGCATCGCGCGCGCGATGGCCAATCAGCAACAAGCACGCCCGAGGCAGGAACATTCTAGAACGTCCTCAACGTCTGGCCCGTCATTGGAGGGAATATACCAGAACGCACAGTAGCCAATATAAATAGCTCATCTTTCTTATGAGTTGTAACCCCTCGTGTCCGCAAGTTACCAATAAAGAACTTGTCCACCGAACTGGCTTTCTTCCTGTCCCACCTTTCTTGCAGGTCACAACGATGTCGAAGAGCGTCTCGGAGGATGGGGTGCTGAGTATTTTACAAGATTTCAAGACAGCTCGGAAATATGGGAAATCGAGGTCAGAATGGAAGTGTCATTCTGAGAACTGACTTGACGAGAGTGTCCACGCAACCTTCGGCGGAGGGGCAAGGGGAGCAAAACCTCATCCCAGACATTAATTATTTTAACGGGGGATAAAACGACAAATAAGCAGATCCAAAATATCACACAGTCTATCAATGCAAACATTCGCATCCGAACCTAGGAAGAAATCAGTCTAGTCGTAAGAATTAAGGTATGGTCATAATTCGGTCGAGCGGGCTGATCGGAAATCGAATAAGAAGCTATATTTTGGGGACAAAATTTTGTGTGCGTCATATTTTAACGTAGAAACAACTATGCGTGGTCTGAGCTCCCGAGTAGCCTAGAGATGACACTGGAAAAAGCATGGAACCTCTTAAGAAAATTAGGCTAAGTATACTTGGTCGTCTAGGGGGAAATCGAAAACCTAATCTCACATCCCAACATCCACAGCCTCAAGTAAGTCCCCGCACATTTTGCGGCCGGAAGACGGAGATCAGCGGACTTCAGGAAGATCGAAGTCAGCGCAACCAACTGATACTTAAAGTTTAACTCGGCCGCAGCATGAAATGTCTGTGAGAGGCAACAATCAAAATTCTCATTGGCGTTGGGTGCGCGGTAGATTCAGTGGAAATATTGGGAGAACTTAGTTTTTAAAGCAACTTGGAGACAGCATCTGCCTCCTACCGCGGAAAAGTGCAGAAGGTCCGGCGGCAGAAATGCAAGTTTTCGACTAATTTTGTTGCAGCTTCCCCTGCCAAGACTGTCTTGACGGTTATTTCAAATGCAAGTGTAATCTAGATGAGAGAGTTTGGAGTCAGCTTCGAAAGCCGTTACACATAATAATTGTTCATTAAAGGCCCGTCAGGGTCCCATCAAAGAAAGTAAAAATAAAGATACATGCGAATTTTAGACGAGGTAGGCAAAATCTGTACAAAATGCAATGCATAGTTTTTGAAATAGTCGTCTGTTAAGAAAAATGATAAGCGAGGGGTGAAAAAAAAACTCCACAGGAAAATTAAAAAATGATTAGATTACTTTTACACGAGAAAAAATCCCCTCGATAAAAAAATAATAACAGAAAAATGCGAGCAGGCCTGGCCTGTATGTGGCGGTATAAAATGGTATATAATCGGACATCGACAGGGCAGAAATAAGTGTCAGCTGCATACGGCATTGCATAACGGATCTCATGAAGGGGTAAGCAGGCGGGTCAGTCAGGACTGGCCTGTATGTGGCCTTGAATAAGGCAAATAAGTGGCGAAACTAAAAACCAGTCTCGAGGCGATAAGAACCCAAAGGCGGTCGGTTACATTCATCCGAGTCCATCCGGGGATGGGGCAAGGGAGATGCGACCAGACAAATAGTATATGGCGAATACAGAAGGCTTCACCAAGAGCGTCGATGGAGCGCATTCTGTGAGGGCACGATGCATGAACTGAAAAAATTGGAAAAATTAACATTTCTGGTGAGGGATCTTAGGAAGCGATACGACTCACAAAGGAAGGAAATGTGAGCAGATACGGAAAGTTAATGGCGGCGTCCTAAATTCCTGGTGGCCCTTTCTCAGTGTCATAGGAAAGGTGTCTGGTAAGGATGAGGAAAATAAAAGCGTAATCGAGTCAGTATTCATATCCCTGCCAGCACATGGCTCCTTCATAGGCGGGGCTGGAGGGGCTGGGTGGGGCCAGAGCCCCCTCTGGATTGAAGCCTTTTGAAGCGTATTTGCATCGAAAGGTATGTTCCAAAAGCACCACTTATTGTACCTTCTTTGGAATTTAAAGGAGCTAATTTATCAAAATTGGCTTATAAACCATGGAGAAAGCATCCGTTTACGCCCACTGAATGTAGCTGCGGATGAGCACAATATATTGAGGTTTTGTTTAAGTCCCTCATTGCGTAAACTCTTATTTGTTCACCGGTTTACAATCTGTGTGTGCTATTAATTCGTATATTTTACAATCGGTTGCAGATAATATCGTGAGTCAACCAATGCTGCTTTCGTGCTCTTGATATCTGTCTTAGTTAATTTATGTATATTATGCTAATTGTTTGGGTATCTACTCACCAGCCAGTTCAAGTAGTGGAGTTGTATGTCTATGTATGTACTATTTAGCCTTGGTGTTCGTAGTCCACTTATACAAATTGTTTATCGTTTCTTACTGAATATCCAAAGCCATTATGAAGCGTAATCACTCTGGCTATCACCGGAGCACAATATACAGGCGCATTAAGCGCCAGATGAAGGCATACTATGAGGCCACTGAAGAGCCTGAGCCTGAGGTTCCGTCAACGTCGACGGCAGTTGGCAATCAATCTCCCGAACCAGAAATGCCTATACTGAACTCTGAGACTTCCGCTGGTAGGTATTATGAGCGTGTAAACGAATAATGGGTGCAGAGTCCGTGGAAGACATGGACGACACAAACGCAGTTGGAGGCAAGTCCTTTCTGGAGGCCTTGAAAGAATACGCCCTGGAAGTGCAAATTGGTTTCATGGATCGAGGGACCGGTATGGCGGCCGGGCTAAACGCCAGAAGGCAATTGGAGGGACTAGCGATGATACACGTTGCCCCACACTGCCTCCATCTGAAGAGACGGTAATTACCATTATATGAAATTTACATATTTACGGTTAATTATTCATGCTGCTACTGTGAACTTAATTAGTGTGAAAATTGTCATTTAAATTTTAAAGTATTACTTCCCTTCCGTCGACCATGTGTCTTCCAAACAAGTGTTTTTTTTCAATTATAGGAACCAGCCGTCGATGCGGGGACTTCTGGAACGCCCAACTGAATGGCATAACATACGTTGACGTCCATGTATATACTGACACTGACATTTATTATGATTGTACATATTTTCCGATCCTTTTTCGTTTATACAATAAATAACTCACTCACATGAATTTGCGTCGCGTGTATTTGATATTGGCTGCTGATTAGTGGGTCCATGTACGGCGGGGTCACTGTGAGTACTATGTAAAACCGTAGTACTCTACGTACGCAGGGTGGGTTTCGACGTGTAACATGTGGGAACAGTGAGGCACTGCGCCTCAGGGGACTCGGTATACAGGACGATATTTTAAAGTGGTGCCAAAAGTGGGCTGGGATGTGGCGTCCCCTGCGCATTTTTTTTCGCTGGCGGGGCTAGGCGGGGCTATCGCGTTGCATGCCCCGCCACAGCCCCCTCCACAGCCCCGCCTAGCCCCCTCATAGCCCCCTCCAGCCTCGCCATTATTGAGGGGGCCAGGCGGGGCTAGGCGGGGCTGGTGCTGGCAGGGATAAGGGCGTAACCTTCTCTTAAAGGTATGTAGATTATCTGAAGGTTTTATATTTATTGGAAGACTATTCCAGAGGAAAGAACACCTGGAAGCGAAAAACAGAGAGCGCTTAGAGGTGGAGGAAGCTGGCGGAGGTATAATCAATGACGAGCTGCGAAGATTGTATGGGCGACTACTAGGGGTAAGTGCTGAAATCCGAGGAAGATTTGAACTATGATTAATGCGAAAGAGGAGACAGAAGCCTGCTTCTAGTCTTCGAACCTATAAAAATTTTAGGTTAATTAGCCGGCATCTATCTGAGTAATAGATATTTGGATGTTCCCTATCTAAAAGTTTTTTTAGAATAACGTCTTTGAACATTTTCAATTTTTAAACGACTAACCTCATTCATCAAACCAACGAATGGGCAAAAATACTGGAGAATGGGAAGTACAAACATACGATAGAGCCTTAATTTAATTTCAGGAAGATAGAAATTGTAAGAAATAAAGCCACAAATCTGGGCAGCTTTGACTGTAATTCTGTCAGCGTGTGGCGAGAGATCAAGATTACTAGTGTAGCTTAAACCTAAATCATTGATGGTGGTACATTCAGTCATAGGTGCGCCTTGAAAGACCACTGGTTGGGGTAGTTTGTCAGGTCCAAAACACATATAGCGACAGTTAGAAGGTGAGAATTCCATTAGACATTTTGAGCTCCATGCTGAGAGAGCAAGCAAGTCAGCATGGATTTGCTCCAGGCAATGAAGACTCGTAAAGTTCTTGAAAGAATATACACATTTGAGATCATCGGCATAAATAAATGATTGAGAATGCTTGACTGTCGCCGAGATATCATTTATGTAAAGCAAGAACAAAAGAGGACCCAATACAGTGCCTTGTAGGACACCGCTTACAATAGGGCTTTCACTGGAAAGTTACTAAAAGGATATCTGGGCAGTGGAAGAACAATAGAATCTGAAGCATGGACATCTTATTTTAACGATGACCTGATATTTAGAGCAAAAAATTTAAGGGAGAAGGACCGTATGTTTCCAAGGGAGATGAGCTACTTCGTCAAGCCGTTGACTGTCCACGGAACTTATTGTTCGGATGTCCCCGTTCGGTTCTTCAAAATAATAAGTGGCATCAGAAGACCCTTATGTGCATAAAGAGAAGTAGGATTTGAGGGATGAAATTCCGGACACGGACACTGATTACCGTCGTTAGCTGGCTGATTTTCTTCTGGTACTCCGCAGGCAGGATACTGTAACACGTTGCCGCTGGAGTGAAGCGGAAGACCGAGTGAGTTATATAACCCAGTACGAACCTTTGCATGAGGTCTTGCGCGATCAAAAATAGAGGACTCCGTTGATGTTGTCGACCACAGAAAATCTCATCTGGACCAATCTAGGCATGTTCTCGATAAGATAAGTGCCTTTTGTTGGTTTATGTTAATTAAACACTCATGTATCATACAAAAGAAGACTAGAGAGTCATTTCTCTTTAAATTAATGAAGTCAGTAAAAAGGAAGCCTACGGACGATATTTTTCCCCAGAACTCCGATGAGGTTCTTCTTAATATATCGGACATCAAACTTACTAAGCTACAAACAGAGACTCTATCACTAGGACTTGACTTTTGTGTGCCAGACCGAAGAATTAACCCCTGTCGAAATTGAGGCTCAGTTCGAAGACTTGAATTCGCAACTGTCCGACCTAATACCCAGATACACGGATGACGTAGGTTGGCTGAAAGCAAAACTAGTGGACATTTGTCATCAGTATCGTAAAGCTCCAATAACTAAAGAACACATGGCTGCCCTAGCTGCATTGAAGCGGCATGAACAAATAGTAATTTCCAAGCCTGATAAAGGCCACGGGGTTGCCATTCTTAACCGGAGAGACTACGTAAACAAATTGGAATCCATTTTAGACGATCCTAGTAAATTTCGTCTCGAAACGCAAGGGAAAGATGAAACCAAGGCAGTGGAAGAATCCGCCTGGAAAATAATTAAACAATTGTTGGACAAAAATCTGATTGATGAAAAAACCGCGCTATCCTTGAAACCGAGGCGAACATGTATCCCCAGACTATATGGATAGCCAAAGACGCATAAAAAGGACATACCTCTACGACCAATTCTGTCTATGTCTAATTCACCCCAACACAGACTAGCACAGTGGCTTGTCAAGGAAACAGAGCCAATCCGACACCTATTTTCAACTTACACAATAAAAGACAGTTTTCAGTTTATTAAAGAAATAAAGCATCAGAACATTTCCAACAAAACGATGATATCTTTGGACGTTGCATCACTATTCACAAATGTACCACTGGATGAGACTATCGATATCATATGCGACCCTGCGTCTGAAACCCGCCTGTCACCCGAAATATTACGTGACCTGTTGAAACTATGCACGAAAAACGTTCAATTTCTGTTCAATGGACAGATCTACAGACAAATTGATGGAGTGGCAATGGAAAGTCCACTTGGTCCAACCCTTGCCGACATTTTTATGGGTCACCTAGAAGCAAAGTTCTCAGAAAAATTGAATAGGAAAACACTGTACAAAAGATATGTAGACGACATTTTTGCTATTGTTGATAACGACGATGAAGCCAAAGATCTACTTGTTGCCATGAACAGTCTCCATCCTAAGATTAGATTCACAATGGAGAAGGAGCAGTTCAACAAGCTCTCTTTCCTGGATGTCCTCATGACTAGACAGGAAGATGGTTCAATACGGCGATCTGTTTTTCACAAAGACACATGGAAAGGCCAATACCTACACTTCTTGAGCTTTGTGCCGATACAACGAAAGCGAAATTTGGTTTACACTCTATTCGAAAGAGCAAGAAAGATTTGCTCTATTGAAACGCTGGATGATGAAATTTCTTGCCTAAAAACAGCCCTGCTTAAACGGGGATATCCAACACGATTCATCGAAAAGTACAGCAACACTTTGAGGCCAAAATTGACGGAGCAATCTGTTTCGAAAAAGCCCGTTATAATATCCTTACCGTTTAGGGGCGACAACATCTCTAATACCATCAAGCGGCGATTGAGATGCGCTATTGAAAGAACCTAAAACTCAGCTGAACTCATCGTCTACAGTTCTACTAAGGCTATCGAAGTTCCACGGGCGAAGGATTCAATTCAATTATTTTTATTAAAGACCCGTCGGGGTCCCATCAAAGCAAATTGTGTTTACGAACTTACATGTACTTGTGGATGCAAGTATATTGGGCGAACGCAAAGGCAACTGGCAGCCAGAGCAGTTGAGCACCTGCCTAAATGGCTTCTAAAGCAGGAGAACAAGATTCCACGGTCTTCCATTACAAAACATCTCCTTGATAGTGGCCAGTTGGTTGACCCTAAGACGTCTTTTCGAGTATTAGTTCGAGCACGAACTACTCGGTTATTGCGCTGCCTGGAGGCAGCCTATATACGGCGGGAGAAACCCGACCTATGTAAACAGTTAGACCACGTGGTCAACCTCAGCTTGCCCTGGTAGACCCGAGCCCTTTTGAGTTTCGAAATCCCTCGGCATGCCTAGTTCCCCATTTTCATTCCTATGTTGCATTTTGAAGTTACCATTTTATCGATTAGTTTACGCGCAGTACACGCTGACCTTGCTGTTTTACATCGATTTTCTCTGTCGAAATTCAAACCTTTGTACCTTTCTCACTTGTTATTTCTGTTATGCAGCGACCGGCAGCAGTTGAGAAGCCGTCGCGAAATTTTGTGGTACCATTAAATTCTGCTGTCCTTGCTTACCTTAAAGGATTACATTGATAAAGCGTCCGTGTAGGGAACATGTTGAGGGGAGACGTAGGGAATCGATTGAGGCAGTATTTCTCTTCAATGACGGGAATTTTTGTATATTTGGCTTAAACATTTCGATATTAGACCTGGGGGTGGTTGGAAACACGCTATATTTTGGCCCGTGAATTTTGTTGCAGTAGCAGGCGATTGTGAAGACAAATATTTCTTCGATGAACTGGACTTACTCAGTATCGATTGGTTGATGTCGCATTCGGCCTTCTCTTTGAATTAGGCACATGCTTCGGTTTACTTTGTGTTATCGGCGGATTCGGAAGGGGTGTCTATTTACAATGCGTGTTGTTGCGTTTAATGACCTCAACATCAAGAGTAGTGTACTTCCCTATGGAATTGATTGTGTCAAGACGTGGTGAGGCCGCGGATGGTGTTGAAGAAGACTTATTCAACATGGTAACATGGGTCATTATGTGGGCGTTAATTATCGACATTTTAAAATTATTTAGTCTTCTCTGCAATGGTGTTAGATCTGGGAAACTGTGCAATGCCAATTACGGCAGAATTCGCCTGTTGTCTCCTTCCTCGAAAAAATGAAGTTACCTTCTATCAAGGAGAAGAAAGTAACATGTGTCGGTGCATCATGAGTGAGGCAGCGTAATCGTTCAACCTGCACGGCACTGAAGCCCAAATTAAAACTTTGCAGAAACAAATGTGCACCCTCAATTGCAGAAATGTGATTCGGAGCGTTGCGCAGTATAAAATTATGCCTACGTTTTATTGTTTTCTCAGTTTCGGAGCTTATTGCCCCAATAACTTTAAACGCTTGTCCCATAACGTTTCAGAAGTGCTGTTCATATCGCCATATATCAACTGACCTGATATTTCGTCAGATGATGTTCTGTTACAACCAGCAGAGAGGTAGTTTGAGCAACTAAACGGTCAAGGACGTTTGATTCTACCATATTTAGTGACTGCAAACACACTCTATCACCTACTGTGTCTCCGACCACTATTGTAGCACTCAGGGATGGCGAGGAGGCCGTGAGATTTCGTCATTTAGCAAATATTCTTCGGTACATTAAAAATTATTTGACAGGTTTTTTTCTTTCAATGCAAAGATCACAAATTTGCCACCTTAACAAAAAACGCACGGGACAGCAACCACTACTGTTAATTCAATACGGTATCTAGAAGCAGACAGTTTGAAACGGCGTCAATTAGCAGGCGCTTTGCAAAATGCAACTAATTTAACAGACTGTTTAATAATGCAGGGAGAAATTACACCCGGCAATAAAAAGCGACTTTCACCCAATCTTCGTGGTCACTCGATAAAGCTGCGGACAACAATGTCCGGGCTGAATTTTCGTTCTGAATTTTTCACTCGAAGGGTAGTGGCAAAATGGAACGATCTCTTTCAGTCAGTCGTAGAGGCGACGTCGCTGCAACTCTTCAGGAAACGCTTAGACTATTATTTTTGTTCCCTGTTTTCGCTCAACATTCTTAACCCGAGCTAAATACCCCGCGACCCCGCACTCTTTTCCTCTGAAACAATGCTACTCAAATAAATCAAGTACTGTTTTAACAGCGAATATTTTCATTGTTCGTGTACAGTTATTTCTAACGAGCTGACATGTAATCAATAGGGTTTTCAAAGGCTTTGCCTATTGACAGTTCGACCGTCGATTTCGACGATGTCCACCGTGTGCCCCACAGCTGCAGCAGCGGTGGGAGCAGGGACGGTGACTTACGCAGGGGTTTATAGTGCCAGTAGACTTGCGTAGCATCTACCTACAATCTCTCCTCCTCCCCCGCCTGGGCCCGGTGTCAAGACAGAGTCAAGAAGACCGGAGACGAGGGAGGCCGCAGGTGGATGGCTCGGACGGATCCTCACCTTGGCGTTCCACCACACCCCCTGTCCACATAACAATAACCAGGATTTGAACCAACACAACATAGATTTGGAGGCTGGCACGGCCGAAGCCGCACCTGGGCGTGCCGCCAACGCCTGGCTCGGATCCCACACTGTGGTGGGAGTGCCATAAAGGCCACATTAAAAAGGAGCCATTGCAGCCTGACTCTCAGACCGCCTCCCGTTAAGGAGGAGGCCCAAGGTACCCCGTCAGTTGGCAGCCTTCCAAGCCACGGCTTTTAGCGCACCGTGATAGCTTCAAGCGCGTCAGATTGTTTATAGTGAGGAAAATGCGCTGTGTCGTCGACCTCACTCTCCCTTCCCATTCCCACATCCCAGCCATTGTCCGAGCCGGTCAGTAGACTGGAGTGGGGAATGGGCGCGGAGGCTGACATGGTCGACTGACCATGCCTGCGCGCGCCACAGCACGACCTGGCCCCCCATACACACAAACACCAGGATTTCACACAACGGGGGTTGAACGGCGTGTCTCTCACATGCGTGAGAGGGCCGTGGAAGGTGCTGCTTCAGCCCGTCCCAGCCCACCAGTCCGCCACTACACAACACACACACACAACGTGACGAACTGCGTGAACCGAGAACGGGCGTCAATCAGCAACCTTCCTATCCACGACACTTGACGTGTCGGGATAGTCTCGGACTCAAGTCACCCGCGCAGCTGAGGCCGCATGGGGACCGAGTCGAGATGCACACTTCCCACTTGCGTGGGAGGCGGCAGTTGAGTGCATGAGGTGTGTGGGGGTTGATGTCTGGTGGGGTGATGGTGTTAGGAGGTAGGGGGTGAGGGAATATGTGGTGTGACCGGCGGTTGTCTACCGCAGGTCGTTGGGGATGCGCATGTGACCGAATAGGCCCATGCGGTGCCTGAAGGTGCGAGGGCAGTGTGGGCAGTGGAGGCGAGTGCGGTGGGTGTAGGTTGGTGCTCCAGGCACTGGTTCGCCAGTCTCTGTGCGATGGATTTGCAAGTGACCGACAAGGCCGATGCGTGAAGTGAAGGTGCGATCGCAGTGAGGGCAGATGTAGTCCGGTCCCTCACATCTGTTGATGGAGGTTGCAGGGGTTGTACCTGTTGTTGTGTCAGGTGCGGCTGTGGTGAAGTCGTGTGCTACAGACGCCGGAGTGGCCGTCGTTGTGGCAGTGAAGGAGGAGGTGGAGGAGGAAGGGAGGGAGTGAGGGGTGGTAAGGTCGGTGGCGTCGATGTCGGCTGGGGAGTGGTTAGTGGGTGCACAAGGTGATGGATTGGGAGTGGGGCTCGGCGGGGTGGGTGTGTCAAGGCTGCGGTCAATTCCGCTCTCGTGGATGCGCATGTGGCCGAATAGGCCCATGCGATGCCGGAAGGTGCGAGGGCATTGTGGGCAGTGGAGGCGAGTGCGGTGGGTGCAGGTTGGTGCTCCAGGCACTGGTTCACCAGTCTCTGTGCGATGGATTTGCAAGTGACCGACCAGGCCGTTGTGTGAGGTGAAGGTGCGGTCGCAGTGAGGGCAGGTGGGGGTGGTTGCGGTTGCTGTGTCGTGGTTGGCGATGTGTGAGACGGCAGCCTGAACGGCCACCGTTGGGGCAGTGGAGGAGAAGGAGGAGGGTGGAAGTGGTGGTGCCTATTATTCTTACCAAATAAAACGAAAAAATAAACCAAAAAGAAGAACTCGATTGAAAGTACGCATTAATTGCCTAGAGATATCGAAGAAAATACAAAGCTTGACTTGTCATTGAAAATAAGTTGCGCACTTTAATTTTGAACGAGAGGAACTGGCGATATTGGGAGCGTTAAGCCCCCAACTGCGAAAATATCCTTGTCAATAGAAGCGGGTAGACGAGTCCCAGGAAGCAGTCGTGAAGAAGGAAACACGATAGTTATAACAAGAGCTTTATTTGCCCGAGGTTTCGGAGACCTACCGGGGCCCATCATCAGAGATAATGTCAAAAACGGATGGTTTATGCACTAGGAGCTGCGTCATTTACTAGATTCAGTCGTCATGTTGCCACATACCTATGAAAATTAACGGCCGCCCTTCATCAGAGATTGTAGCACTTGGTGCGATGACCGCTCAATGGCCGCATTCGCGTCATCAGTCGTAGTAACTCCATCACTGGTGCTGAGTTTTGATTTGTTGATTGGTCGACCATCTGACCCACTGATCCTGGCATTGGAAGCAGTGTTCTCCACTGCACTCCCTGGTTCCAGCGATTGTGTCCCTTTCTTCAAGGACATCCTTATTGGCAGGTTTTGCTCAGTCTGGATAGAGGCAGGGCATCGCGTTGGACTTTAAGGCCTTCAGACAGCGTAAATCTCAAAATATTTGATGCCGTGGCAGTGATTAAAATCCCACTTCTGTTACCATGTTCTAGTGCTCGGAGACTGGGGTTAAACTACAGTAACCATGGGTGATGATCCCTCATCCTCGGCTTTTCTTACATCTGATAGAGTTTTGGCAGGATTTGATGCATACTTCACGCTCTTCAATGGCTTCAGAAAGCTACGTTCCACTTGAACTGATGAGGTGATTTGTCAAGCGGAAGATATCCTATCATCCATATTTGTTACTGAAGGGAGTTCCGAATGGACAAAGGGAAATAAATAAATAAATTTTTATTTAATGCCAGTTTACAGGCATTGTCAAGGGAAGCTTTTAAACATAAATCCGACCGGCAGTGAAAAAAACTCCTGAGCTAAAGGGATAAAAAAACAGTTGATGGTGGTTTTTATGGTTTGGAGGGCTCAGGAGAAAAAATTGCCGGCGGTGGTAGAATATCGACCGTCAAAAAGGGGGGAGGTTGCACGGTATCGGAGATTTTCGGACGTCAAATTCCTTTCATGAAGTTGGGGATAGCCAAAGTAGAGGCGTTGAGGAACAGCTGGTGAGACCGGCCATAGTGTTCAGAGACCACAAACGCCATCGCTACGGTACAGTCGATCAGAGTTTTCAGCACCCGAAATTTGTGGGAGCTTTTGTGAATGCAAAAATCGAGTAATAGTTCTCTTAAATAAAGGATAATTTTGCAGAGTTTTCACACTCATTGGTAGTTTATTCCAAATAGCAATTTCATTTACAGAAAAGAACCGACGATATTTAACAGTACGTGCCAGAGGCAGAAATAAGAAGACCTCACGGTGACTGTTACGTCGCGGGTGGATATGATGTCTTAAAGAGGTGAGTGGGTTAAATGTGTGATTATATAAGAGTTTAAATAGCAAAAATAGTCCCTTTTGTAATTTACGGAACCATAAAGGATCGAGGCCTGTATGCCGGCAACGTTCTCGGTAAGACAAATGTCGGTGTTCTGGGGTTAAAATTCTCTTAGTAAAAAAGTGTTGAACCGATTCTATTTTCTTCCGCTCAGTAGCACGCATGAGGCTAAATGAAAACGAACAGTATTCCAGGCCAGGTCTAACGTACATGTTGAAAAGGCGCATTCTAGTGTCCCTAGTTTTAAAATTTCGGAGGATAAACCCGGTCGTTCTGCGTGCTTTGGAGACTATCAAGGCACAGTGCTCCGAGAGATTAAGACTCTTGGAGTATGATACGCCCAAATCCTTTAAAACCCCTGGCACATTTATTGCGTGACCTTCAATACTTAGTTGAGGTTGACGGTCGTCGCCAACCACCATGACTGAGCACTTATGCCAGGAAAGAGAAAGGCGCCATGTGCGGCACCACTGGGCGAAAGCCTGTAGATCGCTCTTTAGGAGCTCAAGCACGATGTCACGATCTGCCGGCTTATATCGATATGCCACTTTAAGATCATCAGCATACATGAAGGGCTTACCATTCTGAAATAAATCGGGTACATCATTAACGAAAAGGCAAAATAAAAGCGGGCCGAGTACACTACCCTGAATGACTCTACTCCTCACACTTGCGGGGTTGGAGATGGTATTGGAAATCTTAACGCGTTGTGTGCGAGTGCCCGTGTAAGAGGATATAAAATTTAAAAGTTTCTTACCTATTCCGAAGGTGGCAATTTCAAGAGAAGAAGAGCATGGTCAACATGGTCAAAAGCCTTAGTGAAATCGAAATATACTGTGTAAAGAGCAAAACCATGGTCCCTATATTGGAGAACACAGTCAAAGAAATAGAGTTGACAGGTGTCACAAGATCGAGCTTTGAGGAATCCATGTTGAGCAACACTCAGTAAGTTATTCGCTGTTAAGTGACACATCATCTTATCCTTGATCAATGTCTCTAAGATCTTCGAAACTGCGGGGAGGGTGTTTATTGGCCGAAAGTCATCAAATGATGTAGATTTCCCATGCTTAGGAATGGGCAAAATGTGGTATTCCTTCCACAAGGTAGGACAAGTTTCACTTTTAAGAGCGAGATTAAATATCTTGCATAAGAGGGATGGAAAATCGTGTTTGCATCGGCTTTTAAAATACTTACTGGGACACCATCAGGGCCTGGACTATAAGATTGACGAAAACGCTGAATCGCAACAGTCACATCCCACAGAGTGAAACTTATAGTTTCTAGAACTGCCCCGGTTAATGACTGGATAGAGACATCTGGCTTATTAGCCGCGTCAGCGAACTTTACCTAAACTGGGGTCCTCTCGTAGCAGAGTTTTGGGTCTTATTATGTCCAGCGTTCTTATCCATTGAGACATGAAATTTTTCTCGTGTCGGTTGCGATTGCTGATAGCTGCAAAATGCCTTCGACGGTGTGTCCAAGTAAGAATATGAAATTGCGGGGGAATAAAGTTCTTGTTTTCAGGATCACATCCAACTTTCACCGACGGTAACTGTCATTGTATTGAGTGTAGATGTTTTGGCCATTAATTAACATGCACACACGTCGCATAATACATGCGAATGCTGAACATATTAATTAAACCAAGCTCATTACAGAGAAAGACGATTTAAGGACGAAAAATGCACTATTTATGCGCAAGAACATGAAAGCATATTATGATGGTGGTGATGAGTGCAGAGGGTTAAAGAGGCCCTCTGTTAACAGCCTTCACACGGACTCCGCAAACTGGAATTCTAAGGCATATAAACGTGCTTAGACTTACTTTACCACAGGGACATGCAAAACTGTAAGATAACACGTGTCAATATTTGTTCGGTTTAGCGGTCTAGTATAGTTATTTAAAAAACATTATTCAGGGTTTGATAATTGTTTTGGTTTAAATGTCAAGTTCACAGTTTACTTGGGCTTATAATTCTGCGAACAAGCGCTACTATCTCGAAATAAGCGCAATTTTATCGTCGGCTAAATGACGAAAGTTTGCAGAAAAGGCATTTAAATTTGTCAGCAACCTGGATATCAAAATCATTTGAAAGTCTGAAGTTCGCATCCGTTGAGTCTGCGTACAGAATGCCATTTCGAGCAGTTCACTGAAAATACTGATTTATCTAGGCGTGAAAGTGTTGCCAGTTATCTATTTTAATTCTTGTGATAACGATTATTGAGGGCATGGTTAATCTATTTCACTGTCATGCCTAACTGATTACCTTGAGTGATATCAGGCAAAACTAAAGAGGCGCGGCTCTTACAAATGTGGAAGCTTGTGACATGTGTTAAGGTCCACCTTAATCTAGGATGCGGCTTTTGTCAAAGGAGAAAATAGTAAGTAAAAATTACTTATGTATATCAATTAGGTTAATTTGCGTATTACGACTGCTGAGGCGGAACTAGACTTTGCTGTAAAAGAAAGTATTGTTGGCTGGCGGTTGTTTGACCAGGTCTGTTATTTTCCCTAAATTGAGAGAGTTTAGGTGGCACGAACCATCGGCCTCCGGGAGGTATGGTATTTTGGACTTGTTTACCAGAATACAAGAGGTCGATATACCTGGCTTAATTTAAAAAAACGGGTAATTTTTCTGTCAAACTTCTGACCTATTACGTATAATACACAATTTCGCCATAAATAAGAATAATAACGTTCAGTTTTTTTAGAGTGTCACTTTATGTTTTTGTATGTTAATTTGGGTTCCGAACTTCCGCCTGTCATTTTTAACGGCATACTCTATGTTGATAAATTCATTTGAGTCTATCATTGGGTTACCTAATGCATATATGCATTATTATGACGCCAGTCATTATGAAATGCAATTTTTTCCCACATATACCGTAGAAGCTTAACTACGCTTTACAGTTGTCTACTGCTGCGTTATAAAACTTGAATACTTTTCAGTATTCCACATTATTTGAGCAAAAAGAATCCACAAAAGATTGACGATTGCGGTCAGAATCATTTAACCGCAGGACCACAGGTTTCCGACAAACATGTTGGTTGTTTGTGAATCGGCTGTTTTTATGCCACCGCTGGGTGACCTGACTCCTAATTGATGACCAATACACTGAAACTACCTGGTCAAATAAATTAAAGTCATAGCAGTAATTTTCGAGCACACTGATGTCTGGTGGACAGGAACAGAATTGCGAGCTCCTCAAAAAGCTTCTTGGTCATTATCGTTTAAAGCCAAAATGTTTCTGTCCGCCCAGTACAGCCTTTACAGAGGACGAATTTAAGTATAACATAAGTGTATGTATTCGGGTAGCTGGACAACTGCCCAGTCGGAACCAACCATAATTGCTTCTAGGTGTAAATAACCCAATTGGGCAAATTTTGTACTTAAAAACCTACAGAAAATTGTTAGCTATCGTATTGCATATACGGCGTCAGTGCGTACGAATAAGAGTAAATGTATTGATAATGCGGGCAATTAAAAGACATGCTATTACGAGCGCGTTTTTATCTTTAATTAGTGCATACCCATTTATCCCTGCTTGGTATTGGTGACGTTAAGTTTATTTGGCTGTCGCATTCTCGTTGCTCATGAACGCATGCCGTTTTATCCGCAGGAAACAGCCCTGTTAGTAGTTAAAAAGCTGAAATCAAGTTCATTTTTGCATATTTTTAACCATTCTAAGTTACCCTTGTAAATGAAGCAACTTTTCGAAAGCCAAGGGATCATGACGTCTTAGGCTTTACTATAAAGTGTTTTTATCTCGTGAAAGAAGTCTATTGCAGTTTCATCCAATGCTCTCTTTCCCTTACCTATAGTAAAAAAGCTGTTTTTCTAAATTAAGTTGTCGTCGATTGATATTCGGAAGTCCACACCACTGCTGTTTGAATTCAGAGCCAAATTCTTCCCTGAGGATGCTCAAACTGAGCTTATTCAAGATGTTACGCAGCGTTTGTTCTTTCTGCAGGTACGTGGAAGCCTACTTTTATCTGTGCTGCACTAGGGTTATCCTTTGCAGTTTGAATGCGGATTATTCCGAGTACTTCACACAAATTTTTTATTTCCCTAATAAAGGGCCAAGTTGTTTTCTCGGGTTGCGGTCGCAGGTTATGATGAAAAAACATGCAACATCTGTTAAGTTTAAGGCGCTTCATATGTTTTTACCGTTGCAGAGACACCCGTTAGTGTTCGTGTGTGAAACGTGTTGATTTTTCTCAGTTTCACTTTTCACGTTTATTGAAAGTAAAATTAATTTTCTGTGTTTTTATTTTTAACGTTTGCAGATACTGGTTAAGCTTTTTACCATAATTTTTTCACCATGCACAGAGCCGGGCGGGCCGGGGATGTCCATGCAGATAAAATATGTTACTTATTGACAATGTGGCTCGTCATTAGGTCGTTTCACGACACAATTTAAAATCTGTCACTATACGCAGCCATGCTGTCATGTTTCCTAAAGGCACTTTAAAGAAGGAAAACTTTAGGACTTTAGCTGAGTGACCGCTCCACACAATTTCTTTATTTATCACTTAAAGAAACTGCAAAACAGCGCTCTTAAACGGTAATATGATTCGCTCGCAAAATTTAAACTTTGGCCAACGGTGTCTACTCATTGACACTAGCACATCATACTTGTATTGTGTCATAGATGGCACAGAAAGCTGATCATCATTCTTCTTCCCTTTCCTCGTATACAATTTTAAATTAGAAAGGTGAAGTTCTTTGGGAAACAGCAAAATTTTATTGTGAATTTTCAAGACTGGTTCCCCAGCTCGTCTTCAGACAACGGGTGTGCAAAAACAATTAACTTTTAGACTGAGTCTGGCAAAAGAATTCCATGATTGGCTAAGGTCGTCATCTCGGAATCGATTGAGTCAGTTTGAATCTGACCTTAACGATTTTGTATGTGGCATCTAAATCAATATGCCGGTTGATGCGTGCCTCATCTGATTGTATTGCCTCCAGGAATTCGCGGCCTTTCCTTGTTTGGCAGGCGCCAACAATGCGAGTGTTTTCCCATGCGCATTTATGCCCAGTGTTCAGTGTGTGCATGGCCACCTGGGATAGATGGTCGCGTCTCTTCACCGCTAACTGATGCTCATGTATATGGGTTGAGACAGATTTCCCAGTTTGGCCACAATAAACGGCATCACAACTAGAACATGGGATTTTGTAGACAACCTTTTCTTTCGAGGTAGCCGACCCTGTCCATAGGGTGTACAAGCTGTGTTTGTAAGGTAGTTGCCGGCTGGTGTGCTGTGTGTATCTGGTACTTTTTCAATTGTCTTTCGACATGTTCAGATACATTTTTGACGTATGGGAGAGTTCTCCATGTGGTTGGTTTTGGTGCGTGAGCGGCCGTAGCATTGGAAATACCTTTTCCCTTGAGCTGCTGATGCCTCATGCATTGATGTATAAAGTCATGCGGGTATCCATGTTGGGAGAACTGTTTGTGGAGGTATTTCATTTCTGCTCGATAACTTGTTTCGTCAGAACAGTGGGTTTTGGCTCGATTCAAAAGGCTGTATATTACCCCTACGTGCAGCGACTTGCCCTTGCCTGGACAGCAGCCTGTTTCCTGATAAATGCCCTTCTTAGTCCCATCTACAGCGTCACATCAAAAATATTTGCGGCTCAAGAACCATCTCGTGATGTAGGTTATGAATGACTATGACGAATGAACAGTCAGTTAAGTTCAGAAGGTTTGATAAAATAAGACCTAATGTTAAGACGAAACGTCGTGGATTAGCTATTTAGAAAGATCAATGTGGTAAAAATCAGCTTGCTTTGGGACCAAGAGGAAAGTTTTGGGTTTTAAATATCGTCTCGCCTCACGCACATTAAAGGCACTTATAAAGCGTGGTTTCGTTTGGAAAGCATAACTTTTGTGGCACTGCAGTCACCCATTTGGATGCAGCATAATCTCAATGTGCTTTATTGAATTACGAATCCTGGCCTATGAATGAGAACCTTTTTAGCCGTTTGCAAATATCGACCTCGCCGCAAAGTCACTCATCGTGTTGCACGCATTTATTGCTGTTAATTTTTAAATCTTTACAAATACGAGCATATTTTCTAAAAAACATCCATGTGGTTATCCTTCCATGCACTTTTCTGAGCATACCACACCTTTTTAATTTTTTTGAAGAATGTGTGCCATTCAATTTAAATGTTTGTGACAAGGACAATTTCTGAAGACGTAATATGTTTTTATTTTCAAGCAGCCTCCTATTTTCACGTCTATAAAAATATGCAAAGAGACCCATATAAAGTGCAAAATTTGATGAGCGTCAAATAGAATTCTCTTTACATTAGGGATGAATTTGTGACAACTAGGGTTTATAATTATCTGGGGATTTAAAAGTTCGTTGAACACCGACTAATACTTTCTTTTCAGATAAAACCTTTAAAGGAGACGCAGTTTTCTAACTAAGAATGTCGGAAAGGGTGTTTTGTGAACTATTCCTATAAAAACATCGAAACTCAGTTAACATAATCCATACAACACAATTAGTTATTCTTGATGTCGACTATCTCTGTGAATTCATTGCTTCTAATCATCAGGATATAGGAATGCCGGCAGATGCACTCAAGAAATTGCTCCTGAGACGTACCCTAAACGTACAGTTCCTATTTAACAACAGTCCGTATCGACAAATAGACGGAGTAGCTATGGTCTCACACCTTGGTACTCTTTTGGCGAACGTATTCATGGGCAAGCTAGAAGCTTTCGGGTTTATTCGCCAGATCAATGGTCTGAGATACTACGGACGCTACGTGGATGATATATTCACGATTGTACCTGAACAAAACGAGGTTTCAGTTATACTGGAGGATGTCAATCAGGCGCACCCATCAATCAAATTTACCGTGGAAGAAGAAAAATCCGGTTTGCTCCCCTTTCTGAATGTACTTTTGAGAAGAAGGCCTGACGGTAGTATTCGACGTAGCATCCATCGTAAGAAGACGTGGTCCGGGCAATACACCAATTTTGAGAGTTTCCTACCGCTAAACATGAAGCGCAATTTAGGCCGTTGTCTAACACAAAGAGTAAGGAAGAACTTATGATTGTCGAAAATCTCTTTCGCCAGAAAGCGTACCCCGATCGATTCATTGTCAAATGCATGACCAAACGGTCACCAAAACTCCCGGTGCTGACAGCAGAAAAGAAGCTTTTCATCAGGGTCCCATTTCAAGTGGACGCGCCAGGCGAACGTTTTAGAAGGCGCCTAACTCAAGCTGTATCATGCACCTTTCCAGCAGCTGACGCCCGCGTACTCTTCTCCACAAGTCCCATCCTACGCGGAGAGGGCAAGAAAAAACTTCCAGCCCAGACCACTTTTATGTTTATTTACTCCTTCACCTGCCCTTGTGGGGCAGAATATATTGGTCGCATGAGCCGGCGTTTGTCCAAAAGAATGAGAGAACACCTTCCAGCATGTTAAGGAAAGGGCCAAATAAAAAACTTCAACAGCTCTATCCTCGCCGACATGGTAGACACAGATCACCGTGTAGATACCGGCCAGGCATTCCGAGCGATTAACAAGGTCCTGTCAAGCTATCTACGTTTGTTGGCAGCAGCAGAGGCGGCTGCAATCAGGCTATACAAACCAGTTCTTAGCACACAAAAGAACTTCGTACAGGCCCCACATTTACCATTGGCCAAAGCCACCACGCCAGCCACCTGCGTATACTTACCCAGTCAAGTGCCCGCCATCCTCCTCTCCTCCTGACACGGACAGTAATTTTGTTTTTCACCTCACCCACCAAAACCCTCCCCCAAACCCCCGCTACAGAAAAAACTCTGCTTGCCGCATTTTCTTTTTAATCACTTCGACAACAATATAAATATATAGGCCTGTTGAGAATTATCGAAAGCTTACGTATGCTCGCCAAATTGCCTTTTGCATTCTTGATGTGTTAATTTTGCAGGTGGGAAAAAGTCATACGTCCAAAAACAGATATCCTGGCGTTTTTTAAGTGTTCTGATAATTCGGCCGCGTGCAAACCCCCAACCATATTCCATTTCCCGGGATCAGATTTAATGTTTTGTGATTTAGATCACCTGCTTTGGCCTAAACTGCTCCTAAAAATTATCCGGTGTACGTTTGTCCAGGAAAGGCCGAATTTCTTCCCGATCTCGCCCATTATTCCGTCTAAGCTATAGAACTGAAGCGCGATTGTCGTCATTATCAACTGAGTTAATCAAGTCATGGTATTGTCTTGTCAAACCACCGCTTGCACAAAGGTCCAGAACTCTTGACATCAGCCTTAGAGCTGCTGTATACTTTTGTACAATTAATGATCAATGTAGAGCAGCAGTGCGAATGCACACTTTATTCACTCGCCGCTCTCCCGGAGCTACGTGGAATTCTTGTCCGTATTTAGGCTTATCGTGTGGTACGGTTCAAGATGTCCGGACTGTGGCTTAGCAGAAATAACATTGTTTTAATGGCAGCTTTTTGTGTTCGTTATAACACAGCTGGCTGATATAAGAAGAACACAACGACTCTTACGCGAAAATGTCCGGTTATACTGCTATGACCTTTCGTCCACAAAGGCTAATCTATCTGTTTGGGTCATTGTTTGGAATCATATTTTGGCTGACAGGACCAAATTTTTGTACATGGCCTTGATGAGATTAAGATCCACGAACTGGGTTGTCATCAGTTACCTTCGAACAGCGGCCGACGGCCACGGCCTTCAAAGAACCGCCAAACGCCCCACACTGCGAATGCGGCTTCATGTCGCACTGTGAGTGTCATACTGGACTAACAGCTCACGTGCCGATACTTGCATGTGAACTGACTGGTCTGCCAGTAATCTGGTAAATGGTTTGTCTTCTTCAGGTCAAGGAGGATATTCTCACTGGCCAGCTGCCTTGTCCTTCCGAGACAGCAGTCCTCCTTGCCTCCTATGCTTGCCAGGCCAAATTCGGTGACATGGAGGACAAAAAGCATCCGCTCAATTCAATTCCTCTTGACCGCCTTCTGCCTGCATCGTAAGTCACTATTTCTCCTGTGTGAACTTACGGCTTCATACTGTCATCAAGCCTTTTCCGACATCAGACATCTAACCGTCTCGAATCGTTTATTGGTGCTTAAGACTGGGAGGAGAGAGAGAATGCAATCGACGACTCAACCCATTTTCCTCACTATAAACAAACTAACGTGCTTCTATCTATCACGATGTGCCAAAAGCCGTGATTTGGATGGTTGCCAACGGACGGGATAACTTGGGTCTCGCGGTCGACCAAGTGTGTGTTTGCGTGGAGCGGCCCACTGGTGGTCTGAGAGTCAGTCTGCAATGGCTTCTTCTTAAGCTGGCCTCTATGGCGCCCTCACTTCGTGGGATCCGAACCGGGTTTGGCGGCACCCCCGATCTTTTTGACTGTATCTTAAAACCGGGCCCAGGTGGGGGAGGAGAGAGTGCGGTAGATGCTGCGCAAGTTCACCATCACTGCAAACTACGTCACGCACAAGTCGCCGTCCCCGCTCTCATTTTACTGTGGAGTACGCGATTTATCTCGTCTAAACCGACGGTCGAACCATCACCAAATGCTTTTTAACTACGCTATGAGTCAGATAATACCTGCGACACCTGGTTTGTCTCCTGAAATGTTAACCGAAATTATGAAATATGTTTTTGTTGAGAAAAGACTACGTAGGTGAGGTTGCCAAGATGTTTTAGGTGCGTCAGAACGCCGGCATTTGAAGTAGCTTCTGTCCGATCACCTACAGGAACCAAACTTGATAAAAAGGTGCATATATCTTATGAATCTTTCTCACCAATTTTCGGTGTCCTTCTAACTTCAAACATATTTTGTAGAAAACGTGCACGCAAATATTCTTTCCTGGATTCGGTTATAGGATGTTGTATCTTCCGCAATTTTAACTCAAATAAGGGGTATCTTTTGGTTTAAAATTGTAATTATGTGATTTTGAAAGCCTGAATTATCCCTTTATACAGCCTCAGACTTGTCTGTTTACTAATACTGCTTGTGAATTATACAAAATAGTTCGTATTCATTGCAAAACTTCAGAAGTTTCTACATGGAAAGTATACACCATGGAGTTTGGAAACCGTAAATCGTAGTGCATCGATAAGGGTAGCTCAAAATTATTAAAGAATTAAAGAAAATTTTTAAACCTCTCTCCGAGTCTTAAGTTTACAGAGGACCTGATTTTATATAAAGCAAATATAATGAATATTTGCGTGCACGTTTTCTATAGAATAAATTTTAATTTCCATGAATGTCTAATGACCAAAATTTGGGGTGCTAAAACCTCGGGAGGCGACTGGGTGTAAGACCCCCAACTAACTTGAGCTAGCCTGTGGACCGTGTCATACGTTGGATGGTGGTAGAGGGGGTTTAACGGGTGGAGCAACACACATAACGGAGATCAAGGGGACATCGAACCAAAATAAATTTTTGCCGGAAGTCTCGTCCTACGCTGTCACTTGGCAAAAAGTGAGCGCGATAATTAAGAAAATAATCAAAAAGCAAGTTCAGAAAAATAACGAACTTTGAATAAAGCGCCGCTGGTAAGCTTGCATTTGGCCAGGAAAGGAAGGAAATTTCAAAAAGTGGGAACGGTGAATAATAAGGGATATTTACAGTCACTCTGAATTTTTGGGATATGTTTTTGGAGTTGCTATTTACTTGGGGGTCCTATACCTTAGCGTTAGAAAATATCCCGCCTGTTTATCTACGTCTGAGTCAGTCAAGGCGTTGTATAGTGACCTGAATCGTTGTGCCATGATGCATAGTTCCCTATCTCCGACGCGGTGGGGGGGGGGGGAGAAAACAAATAAGATTAGGCCGCATTACTGTAAAGAAATCGGTCATTGCTGACTGGTTGTCCTTCTTCGGCCAGCAAATCCAGTCCCTAATAAGACGGACTTGAAGCTCGCGCCGCGGTACCGACTACAAGTGATCATAACTAACTGGCAGTTGTGGTGCGAGTTCACGGTCAGATGATGGCAATTCTGAGCTACTTAGGGTCGCCTTTTGACCCCAAATGACTGTGGACGGTCGCAATTCGGAGCTACTTAAGGTCGTCCTGTGGCTGAGTAGTCTCCCCCTCCAGTCCCGCAAGCGGGCCGGGTCGATATACATGACTCCCGAGTTACTTTAAATGAGCAGATGACAGGAGAGCACTCTCCAAGGCCCAAGCAGTCACAGGTCCTTCTCCTCATCATTATAACTGGCGTGCGCTCTGCTTGTGGTGTCCAGAGTCAGGACAAATCTGTATCTGCGTAGGAAATTCGGCCTGCACTTTCTCGCAGCTAGCAGCACAATTTACACACACACACACACACACAAACCTAAGGACAGCATTCTCCAACTGAAACGGTTTTAGACGTAACTTCAAGAGGCACGTGGGGAGAGAGAGAGAGAGAGAGGGAGAGAGAGAGAAGGGCAGGGAGAGAGGGCGGGGATGTTCACGTGTGGGCTCAGGCGTTTTTTAAGGCTGCATGATTCCCAGCAGCTACCGCCGCCGCTCCTCCCTCCGGCCTTGTCGTCAGGCCTGGCAACATCCGGCGACAGGCAGACCTGACCCACAACAAGGAAGCAGAGTGTGTGCGCATGAGAGAGAGAGAGAGAGATGTCCAGACGGGTAGTTATCATGACGTACTAATCAGTATGCAAATGCAATTCACCGCCCACCAAGTTGACAGCTACACTGCTCAGCACCCGCTAGCTGTGCGTCCTCATAGGCCATGTGCATAAAGGTAGGACGTACACATGCCGTTATCGCTGCTACTGCTGCTGCTGCTGCTCTTGCCGCTGTCCCGCGTGACCGTCCTGGTGACGAGGTCGTGTGCAATCTGGTCAGTAGGGGCGGCGGTGCAGAACCGCAGCGATATGCGATATGACAGAGGTTCTCTGAAATCTATCATGGGGGCTGTGAAAAAATAAAGCATGACAAGAACGCATGTGTCTTTCATCCAGCGTCTCCTGTTGACTTTCATTCTTGCCTACGGCTATACTTTTTTGTAATTCGTTTGATCAACCGAAGGTACGGTTGCAGCAGCTCCTCCAGATGGCATTTTCTGTTTCTATGCAACAGACTGTTTAACACAGTTCTTACGTTCAACAATTCGACAAGTGCGTAAGAGAGACTAGGAGTAAATGACAGTTCGACGGTCATAGGCGACGCCGTTAACTAGATGGCCCATGGAGTGGACGGGGCACCGGTGTGGACTTGCGCAGTATCTACCGCAGTCTCCGCTCCCTCAGTTACCTTATTCAGATGGCCAGACGGCCGGAGGTGGAGGCGAGGGCAGTGCCTGCCAGAGTCAAACTGCCCGTCTACACGTGCCATGTCCGCGACCCGCTCCCCGCTACTTGTGCTGAGCTTCTGTAAGTGTGCGACTTTAATCTCATGTCTAAGGGTGCACATTGAGAACGCCTGTCTGAGCCTGTAAACCAGCTGGTGATGGAATGAAAGGGATGAAGAAGTTGCTGTCAACCGAAAACGAATAGTCTCCTATTGCGAGACTGCGACATACCAAAGACGCATCAGCTATGCCTCAAGCCAAACTGTCTCGGCTGGCGTGCATCTCCCCATTTGCATTCAACCCCATGTTTCCACCACCATTATCCAAAACAGGGTGAAGCTTTTGCATCAGGATGGGAAGTAGGTATCTCTGTGAGGTCATGTCTGTTCCTGAGATGGAATCCTCAAAATCCTGTGTGATCTGGGGTAGGTAGGCCCGACCAGCTACTGTCCCCAATATCACCTCCCGTCTTCCTAAACATGCGACTTAGACACCATGGGGACGGCAACTGATGTGCGTTGAAATCCCGTAACGGTACCCTAATGACCGTCTCTTAGAGGGTTGTAAAGCGGCCTGGTAGTTGCGTTACTGGGACCAAGAGTCTGGCAAATATTTCAGCGGTTATGGAGATGGTTTTCCATGGCTGAAATGTGGTTCGCCAGCGGAGAGAAATCAACACAGGTCAGGTCATGATGTCCGGTTAGTCAATTAACTCAGTCTGCTTCTTCTCCTTCGTTGAGCATGGGCGCGGGCGGGGAGAAGGAGAGGAAGAGTGAACGAGTGGAGTAATGGCCGGTAAATCTTCATCACCTGCAAGTCATATCCCTCACGTTATGCAATCCTGATCAATCACGGCGGAGGCCCCCCCCCCCCGGTATAAACATAGACGAATGATGTGCGTGTACAAAATGCTTCATATCTGGTAAGATGCCGATCCGAATTGTTAAAAGATCCTGGGAGAAGGCTGTTGGTTTGATGAACTTCCGGTCAGTGGAACGGATTTCGTAAGCTCAGGAGTAAACTCAATCCTCCCTTCACTCTCGCCTTTGTGAGTCCACTGCTTCCCTAATTTTTTAACGAGATCACCTTTCAAACCGCGCATGCAGTGTTTGAGATTGCGGGCGATTCCTAATAAAAATAATGATTTTACTGAAAAATGAGGTACGTGCGCAGTCAAAAACCTGCCCTGCCAGACCGGACAAGACTGCTGTAGTCAGGGTTATGTTGAAATAGGTTCTTTGCCTGTATGAATTCCTTTCTTCCGCCAGCTTATCCTGACCACGACCAGTCTTCTCTAACTCGGATTCCATGTTTGGAGAGTGGCGAGCAGGACTACTGGATTCCGCGACTGATTACTAGCGAAGGCTCTTGCCATCGGGTCCTGCATTTGGGGACGGTGAACCTTTGATTACATCCATTTTGACTCCTATGGTCGTCTTCTTAACTGGGCTTGACATAGTATTCTGTGCTAGAGAGGTTTCCTGTGGTATTCGAAGTAGATTCGACTGCAACAACTGGAATTCATCCGCAGCTTCTCAGACTCTTCATACAATAGTGCTGGTACTGCTAATAAGGCGCGCACTACTACTGAGCTGCGACTTATTCGACGGGTTCCGGCCACACATTCAAATTTGACGAGACTGAGATTCTCGCAAGAGGTGGCAACCGTGTGAGCCGGGAACTGCTTGAGTCATGGTTTACTGACCCCCAGTCTATTAACAAGTGCAATGATCTTCCCCTTCCATACTCGGTGCTGAGACTTCGCCTAGGCGAAGTAATTGGCCACGCGGGAAGCGCACAGGTGAACACTCTTCCCAACACCCGGGTCAGCGCGTCAGATGGTCGAGCAATCATCACGCCAACATCCAACGCACGTGACGTAATTGCCGCAATTAACGACGCGAATGTCGGCCATCACGCCACGTGCAACGGTCCCTGATGAAGGGGGAGAGCCGTGAATATTCATAGTTATGCGGTAGCATGGCTACTGCATCCTATAAATACTGCAGCCGCATATGCATGAACCAGCCTTATCTGCTTTCGTCTCTGATGATGGATTCGAGCAGGAATCCGAAACGTCAGTCTAGTAAAGCTCTTGTCCTGCCGATCGTCTCTTCTTCTTCAATATCCGAGAGCGCCAAATGACATTGCTACTACTACTACTACTACTACTACTACTACTACTACTACTACTACTACCAGCAAGACTACTAGTACTAGTACTACTACTACTACTACTACTACTACTACTACTACTACTACTACTCCTATTGCCATTACTACTGCTGCTGCTGCTACTACCAATGCTGCTGCTACTGTTGCTGCTAATACTTTAACCACTACTAGTACTACTACCACTATCACTACTACCGCCATTCTACTACTGCTTCTGCAGTCACCATGAATACTACTTACGCTACCATCACTATTAGTATAGGTGGCGGCATATGGGCAATTTTTACTGACTCTTTAATTTTTAGACTGGTGACGAGGGTCAAACTAAGGTTCCAGGGCCAAAAGCTGTTCTCATTTGGCGGCGGGAACTTCAAGGGACGGTGTGACGAAGGGGATGTTCAAAGTTAAAGAACTTTGTCCTGTTTCAGATCTATGAAAAACTTATCCTCCTGACAGGTCACGCTAAGGAACAAATAGTGCTAAAGCGATTGTAGTTGCTTGGAAACTCTTCTTTGTCTGGAATCATTCCTTTGAGGCCCTTCTGTTACGGCACTTACAGTGCGTGACCGATCACATGAAATGTGGACCAACATTTTGAAATGCGTCTTCCATCAGGAAGGATTACGTAAACGCAGTTGTAATACTGATTATCTTGCGACAAAACCCTATAATATTTCGGACTCGATAGCATGTCAGCCTTTGAATGCACTGCTTTTAGTCTCTTGTGGAAACCGTACTTTGTAAAAATGACTACTTAAGTAGCATGCATTTTCCACACTGATTTTCGATGGTCTAGCGAATTCAAATACATTTTATAGAATGCACGAACAAAAATATGCTTTCTTTCAGTCGTTTGATAGCGAATCGCGTCATCTTTATTTTGTGTACTCGAGGAAGCCGTATAATGAGGTTTTAAAACGGGTTTCTAATTCCCGAATAATTTGGAGCCTAATCCGCCTTTGCATTAGCGCTTAGTGATTTCAGTCTATAAGATGCATGCGTACCGCGTAGAGAAAATCGCATATTCTTCTATGTTTTTAAAGAGATACCACAAAATTTTTACAGTGGATGAAGGCCATGTTGTACATTTCACGAGGAGCAGTGGTAAACGGAGAAGTACAATGCTGTATGAATGGACATTTCACGGTCTTAAAAATCTCATAATTAGAAATTTCTTTAAAGCTAATCGTACTCCTTTTTGAGTAGAAAATATGAAGATGACTCGATTCTCTATCAAACGGCTGCAAGAAGGCATATTTTTGCTCGTGCATTCTATGAAATGTATTTGAATTCGCGTGACCATCGATAATCAGTGTGAAAAATGCATGCTACTTAAGTAGTCATTTTTACAGAGTACGGTTTCTACAAGAGGCTAAAAAGCGGTGCATTCAAAAGCTGACATCCTACCGAGTCCGAAATATTATAGGATTCTGTCGCAAGATAATTGATATTACAACCGCGCTTAAGTAATCCTTCCTGATCGAAAACGCATTTCGAAATTTTGGTCCAAATTTCATGAGATCGGTCACGCACAGTAACTTTCGATTCCTGCAAAATCATGTCGTCAGCGGCCGATAGAGTCCTCTTAAGTGATTTCTTATTTGAACCTTGATCAAAATGCGTTAGCGGCTACAGCAAGGCATATTTTAGTATTGCAAGTCAGAGTACAGTTTTCAAGTCGTATGACCGATCCTAGTGCAGTCGGTGACAATCATGGTCATATTTGTGCTTCTCGATGTTTCTTACTGAAATTTTCCCCCTACTGTTCAATAATCCCTGCCTAATCGAAATAATTTATGGAGTATGAATAGCAAAATGGCCAGTACATATTTCCCTCAGGGGAGAGGGATGGGGCCAGACACTTTGGAAGCCTGTGATCGCAGTTTGAATTGGCCGTCTGTTTTAACATCTGGACGGGCATTCCGAGTTTCTGTCCATACGAACGTTGTCCTTTTCTGTCATACGACTCAGATCGTCTCCCATTTTAGATCTGAACGGCTCTCTGCACGAGTTGCTACCTGTCTCTGGGACAAAAGCACCGTAGATGACATATCTAGTAAAGCACTAACCTAAATCCTAAAATGTGATTGGGAGGGATTGTAATATTAGACATCATGCAGCTTACTCGCAAGATATTTCGGTCACCACAGTGTATCTGATTTTGAATGTCGTCCTTCCCGACCAAAACCGCCCTCGCTGAAAAATAACTTTAAGTAGTGTGAACTTGTCCCATTTCCATATAAATCCAAAGATAGTTTATAGAAAGCATGCACAAAGGTAGTCTTTTTGTACTCATTTGCAGAATTTGGAGTGTTCCTGATTACGAGATTTTTTACGCCTGCGAAAGGTCCGTTCAAATAATAGCGTATCTAACTGTTTATATTCGTGCTTCTTATGAAGTATACGATATTGTAACTGTCCGTTGTAAAAGCCTTATTAATGACATAGAGAATTATATTATTCTGATTCTAGTTTCCTTAAGCAGAAAATTTTAAAGGGCCGTAATTTGCTGCAAAATTGGTATATGAAAGGACATACTTGTGCATATTTGCTAATAAGGTATGTTTGGATTTACAAGAATACGTACTGTGGTTTTTGAAGGTATCCACAAGGATGGGCATTAAAATGGCGGCATCCCGAAGTGACTAATATACCTTCGGAATACGATGCATAATAATCATTATTAGAACCCAACTCAAGTGACCCTTTCTAATCAGAATCACCTTTTGAGGTTTCGGTTAACGTTTCAGTAATTACGTTACCTACTGCAAGAGGGCAGTCCAGTGGCAACAACATCGCTAAAGACCACCTCGCGCTTCTTCTAGACCCTTTTCATGTCTGATGCCGAATATCTGGCGCAGATCGTATGTGTATGTGTGGCAAATTTATTTGGCTTTCTGAACCGCTCATCTATGCAAACAGCATCGATTTCGCCGACGGTAAGCTCTGTAGACTGTTCTGTGTAGATCATATACAACTCTGCAGATCATGAGTCTGTAATGCATCCCGGGTAACAATCGGGAGATGGCACCCAAATGTCCGTTGCCTAGAAATAATACCTACTTTATCTATTTAAGCAGGTTATAGCCCTACAGTCTACATGTTGCTTCACTTATATTATCACCGTCTCCAGCTGTTGAGATGCGACCCCTGTAGACTGAGCCAAGGTTAATCAATCTTCATTTAGGCTTACATGGCTGTCGAGTGACAGCAGCAGTGGGGTTGCGGGTAAATCCAGCCTTGGATACTAAAGTTGAGAAACGATTGCTGTAGACTAACCATTGGTTTGCCATCCTTCAGATATGCTTCCTTAAGTCAGGAGCGACGGCATTATTCCTTTTGCGGCTTATTCTGCAAGAACATAGCTTCGGACAGTTGAGAAATGATCACTTTATGCCTATCCTATGTTTACCAACCTTGACAGTATCTTCCACAGCTGAAGAGCGAGCGCAGTAGTCGGTATGCGGATTAATCTACAGTAGCATACGTTCGAACACTTGCGACACGATCGCTGTGGACGAACTCTTTGGCATATGGATTATGACCATTACTTCCTTAGGTCGGTAACGATCGCAGTTGTAGGTATGCGGCTCAATCTATGGCACCATACCTTTGGACAGTTGCGAAACCATCGCCGTAGACCACAGCTTCGTTTCTGAAAAAATTCTTACTATTCTGGAACAGTATCCACGCATTCGAAGGCTCAACCCATTAAACCCCTATTACCACTTATCCCGTAAGACAGGCTGCTTTGGTTGGCCGGAATTTTTTGAGGGCTATCTCCCGATTGTTACCGCGTCCGGCAACGCAATCGCTTAGACCGAGAAAGCAAGTTGCAGGTGATGATCTGCGGCACACTTGCTGAGTCTACCTGTCGCCTGTATCCACGAGCCGAAGATTCAGGATTTTATGTTAACTGACAAAAAATACCCGCGGTACTGACCTATGTGGCCCCCTTAACGGGACTTGGAAATAGGTACATCCCACCCACGTAATAAAGGTAGACCTGCGTATAATTCCGGAAAGGACAAAATATTCCCGAATCCTAACCTCAACATTAACCCTAACGTAAAACTAAACCGTTGGCCTAATTCTCACCCTAACCATACCCTACACCTTGAATCTGCAGTTAACACTAACTCCGACCTTAACCCCCAAACTTGGTCCTGAATTACGGTAGGTGGCTAACTCATGAAATGTCAACCGAAATTCGGAAATGCGTTTTCTTTTCGAAAAGATTAATTAAGTAGGGCTGTAAAACTAGTAGGACTACAACATAATTCTATAATATTTCAGTTACCTCAGCATGCCGGCTTTCGAAAGAACTTCCTTCCGGTTGCATGAAAAATTACGTTCTGTAAAAAAAGACTACTTAAATAGCGCGAAGTGTTCTCATTGATTTTCGATGCCCCTAATAGACCAATTATATTTTATGGAAAACATGCATACAAATATTCATTTTTTCGCTCATTCGGTAGATAATTACGTCTTTTTCCAATATGATACTCGAAGGAAAAGGATAATTCGATTTTCAAAAGCTTTTCAAATTCCCGAATAATTTTGAACCCGCTCTACCGTTACATTTGCATTCAGGGTTTCCAAACTACAAGCCGTAATTTTCCGCGTTCTGAAAACCACACATTTCTCTACGGTAATAAAGGCGGACCATATAGAGTTCATAAAATTTAGCAGTGGATTTGATCAATCATGTTACCTTTACAAGCCACATTGGTAAATGCAGAGACATGACGATTTATGAACGGCCATTTCACGTTATTTAAAAATCCCACGAATAGAAACTTTTTAACGACCAAATTATATCCCTCCTTGAAGTATAAAATAAAAAGAAGACGTAATTTTCTGCCAAATGAGCAAACGAAGGAATATTTTTATGCATGTCTTACATGAAATATGACTGGACTTTTCGGGACATCGAAAGCCAAAGAGAAAAATCCATGCTACTTAAGTAGTCATTTCTTACGGAGTGTAGTTTTTATATGCAGCGCAAGGAAGTCCGTTCAAAAGACGGCATCCCGAGGCAACTGAAATATTATAGAATTATGTTGCACGCTGACTAGTTTTACAACCCTACTTAATTAAGATTTTCGAAACGAAAACACATTTCGGAATTTCTGTTGAGATTTCATGAATTAGCCCATCTACTGTACCTTACCGTCAACCTTAAATCTAAGCCTCACCCTAATCCTTAACTTCACCCTAACCCTAGCCTTAAACTTAACACTAGTTACACTGGAAGTTGACTCAAAGCAACCAATATTACAGGCGGTTCCTGTTCTCGTGTCCCGTTTAGGAGGCCACATAAGTCAGTCCTACCAAAGTACCTTCTCGAGAACCACGTGCCTTCTTCCCCCCCCCTTCCCTGCTGCCTGCTAGCAGCTCACTCTAACTACTACGGCACACGAAGGAAGCGGCAAATCCGATTGGCTTTCGCTAAAAGTCCACAACAAGTTGCATAATGTCCTTTTTACCAGTGATGGCTGCTCTGGACTATCAGCAGGAAAGGGGCACTTATTCGTTATGGGCAAGCAGTAAAATCCGACGGCCGGTGGATAATATTGTCTTTATCCAGGCGATCAAATGCACTCAGTGCCACGTAGAGCCACAGTTAGTTCCTTTGGAAACGCAGCGAGGTTGCGTAGCAACAGACAGCTGCCGAAAAGCGAATTCTCCCCGGGGAACGCGGCGGCGTGCGGGTGGCTTGGGAACGATGAGAAGGCGGGGGCGGACACAAGAAGAACAGTCCACAAGCGTCAGTCCTGCGCAGAAGTGACCAACTGCGACCTGACATTAAAGGCGTGTTTGATTCTGAGTCCTCAGCTTATGAACTGACGTGTGCTTGCCAGCGATGTCGCGGTTTGAAAGAGGTGCGAGGAGTGTAGTGCTTATTGAAATACTCACCACCAGTGTCCGTGTACTCCAGCCCGGAATGGTGAAAGCTGTCCCACCGGATACTGACATTCAGTTGGAACGTTACTGCCGCGGTACAGATGGCTAGACTGTCCCCTCCCCCGCCCACTGAACTCAACTTACGGACCGCATCGTATCTCGTGAACGCGACGATCCTCAACACTACTCATTTCAATGGTAGGGGCGCTCACCGATCGTTCTTACGGAACTCACTCGTTCCGTTGTGCCTTACGGGCTCTCTCTCGAGCCCAAACAGCAGCCGCACAGCGGCGCATGATATGGGCAGTATGGTATTACCGACAAAGACAAGAGAGACTGGAATGGCCATTTCTGGCTTATTAGACGTCGTCAGACAGTCATGCCCAACCCCGAAGTGTGGAACACCCGAGGCTCGAACTCGCGACCTGTTAGTTAGAAGTCCACGCCTCCAACTACAGGGCCACGAGTCCGTTGCCCTGTCAGTTTTCGATCGGGAATATACACTGCTGGGGGGCGCTGTAACTAATTTGCCAAAAAAGCCCAACCTCACTGCATCGATGCGTAATTCCTTTCTGCATACGGACAGGCTGTTACATGTGTGCACCGTTGGACCACGAGCCCGTTGCTCTGTCGGTTTCGATCGGGAATATACAATGGTAGGACAATGGTAGAGGGCGCTCACTGATCGTTCTTACGGGGTTGGGTATGACTGGCTGACGACGGCTAATAAGACAGAAATGGCAATTCCAGTCTCCCTTGTCTTTTTCGGTAATACCATACTACTCGTTTCAATGCCTACGAGAGCGTCGCCAGTCGCAATAACGTTATCTTTCATAATAGACTACACACTTCCAGATTGCACATTTCGTACCACTCCCTGAACTAGTCAGGTACTGAGCCGTGTCCGAATAACAATACGTCGTTACAATTAAATTGTGCGCTATATTTATTGAAATACAACCCTATCGTGTTGACGTACAAAGTTACTACGTTCGACCTTTTTACGACTTTTAGGCGTACGCTGCCAACAAGCAAATGAGTGAGCTGAAAGTACTTTAAAATTCGCCATTTTCGGAGTAGATGGCCGGACTCTGACGGCACCACTGTAGTACAAGGAAATGAATATGGCGAAAGTACCACTGAAAGTGTTGCTTCCGAGGTCGATAAACAAATGCAGACGTCTGTCCAACGAAAGCCATTAGCAACCATGTAGGCACGGCTTTTAGGGGAGGAGGGAAAGGGTGTATTTCAGTCTTACAGTTCGACCAATCACATGCCGCATACGCCAGACCTGAGGAGCTTGTTTTGGTTCTGTCAAGACCACTAATTATCCCATATATATAAACAGTAGTGGTCTGCCGATGTCTCGGCGTCCCCTTATGTATATGCCGACAGAAAGAAACTGCGCAAACACGATGCATTTTTCCTCACAATACGGCCGTACAACGAGGTGCCTGGAAAAGAGAATACGTTAACACATACCGGCCTGGCCAGGCTGATGTGAAAAGAAATTGATTTCGAGTTCTATTCTCGCACATCTGGTCGATACTAATCACCGAGTCGACGCCAAAGAAACCTTTCGGGTTGTCTACCGGACACCAGCCAGCTTCTCCTACGCTAACGGGTGCTAGCTACAGCCGAGGCAGTGGCCATACGGTTAGCCAATCCAGTGCTATGTTGTCAGAAAACGTTGACACAACCGTTCTGTCTTCCGTGGCCAACGCCGACCCCAGATGATCATTGCACGTCACACCAAGCATCTGATGGCAGTAATATGTGCTCAACGTACCCAACTAACAAACAATACTCACAGCCTGCGTCACCCCTCCCCCTCGCCATCTTGACCCAATGACCATAACACGCCTCGCCATGCGGGTGGCGTGGGAATGATGAATGTTAATAGCCCCTGAATCACTTATAAACCCTGTGAACTTCGCATATTTTCAAATTCTATGTAACTGTTTTGGCCTGATGACGAGTTACCGAAAAAACCTGTTTGCCAAATTGACTTTTCAATGCTAAAATTGTCAAAACAGCTGAGTTTTTCGCTGTCCTAATGCACCCAACTACGAATTTTCGGCAAGATATGGTTATGTAGCCCCACCGGATGGGCACAATACTGTTGGGGTTAGGGTTCGAGGTCAGGGTTAGGACAACTGTTTCTCAACCACTCAAGGTACAACCGCTCATTTCCAATAGCTTTTCTTTTGACAACTACTTGACCTCATCACCCGTGCGTTCCCCGGCCCCACCTCTAAAACCCCTATTACCACCGGTCTCGTATTACAGGTGGTTGGGGTTTGTTTACTTCAGGTAGGGCTACATAACCACACCTGACCGATTTTTTTTCTCCCCAGAATCCTCAGCAACCACGATGTGGATAGCGACGGTTGGTACAAGATGATTGAGACCTGGTACTTAGAACACAGGGGCCAGTCACCGCAGGAGGCTATGCTCTTCTACCTCCAGCTGGCCCAGGATCTGGAGGCTTTCGGCGTGGAATACTTTGAAATCCGCAACAGACGCGGAACGGACCTATTGCTGGGAGTCGATGCCATCGGACTTGCCGTATATAAACCGCCCGACAAGTAAGCCCCCCCCCCCCCCTATTTGCCTCTGCCCTTGCTAGACCAAGGTCACTGATACTAGACCTTTCCCGTAATTTGCGCCTCAAATTCCTTATGGCTGTCAACCTGGGCAGCTTGGGGGCAAGCACTCTTTTTGTAGCAACCTTCTCTCTCACAAAAGGCAAGATCCTATTTCTCAGCCGTACCTGTTATGAGTGTTAGGGGTTTGGGGTTAGGGGCTAGGGGTTAGGCTGAACCTTGTCTACTGCAGGTAAGGCTACGAAGTACGATCCGACCTCGCAAAACCTTAGAGTGGAAGTGACTAACACCAGCGGGTCTCTGTTCTCAGGACCCAGTACGCGTGATATTCGACTTTACGCGTGATATTCGACTTTACGCGTGCCACACGCTAGACGGCGACTTCGCACCACATGGCCCACCATGCCAAACCTCCCCTCTACTGGGCTTGGCTTCGTCCTGCTAGAATGTAGTGACCCCTATTCCGAGCTCCTGTCGCGGCGCTGGGCCTCTCGCGGGTGTCTGCACGTGCGCAGCAGGGCTGTCTGGCATTCGCCCACTCGGCTTTCCAACCGACCAATCAGATTCAAGGCGGCGGAGTCAGACATGGCCTGTCGTAGGAGGCTTTGACGCATTCCCTCTCCCGTGCGCCAATCAAGTGTACGCGCCGGATAGCCAATGGGTGATGAGATTCATTCAATTTAACTATTCCTCCTTCGTTTATGTAAAAACGGATTGTTTTTCCACTTACAAGGTAAAAGGGACTTCGTCCCGTTTGTGGAGAGTAGGATACACGACAGGTCGACCATCGTGTGCCCAATGGAATAGCGCGGCATCGACGACTTGCTCGTGAATCAGTTAGGCGAACTTGCGCGTATCTGTCCTCCCCCCCCCCCTCTTCCCCCATTCATTCTGCATGGATGGCAAGTCCTAGTCAAGACGGTGGGGAATGAAGGCGAGTGCAGTGTCTGAGGAGCTGGCCAACACGTCTACGCACGCCACACACAACCCGGTAATCGGCGCACGCACCTGGCCTGGCTCCCATAGAACATAAACGAGTGTCTTAGTGATCACATTGAAAAGAAGCCATTTCAGTCTGACCCTCAGTTTTTAGAGGGATCGAATTGTAATGACCTTATTCCGATGCCTGCCACAAAAGCTGGGTCTCTCGCGAGTGTCATCACGTGCGCGCCAGGATTGTCTGGTTTTCGCCCACATGCCTTTCCAACTGGCTAATCAGATTCAAGGCCGAGCCAGACGTGCCCTGACCTAAGACACTGTATTACGCGAGCCAGCTGTCTTTTTAACTTCGTCTGAGAAGGAACCTTCCAAATTCGACAATCCCTGGACTTTTTCAAACGACCGTCCAGGCTCGACGGAGTCAGAGTCTGTTTTCATTGTTCCAACCTCCAATTCGTCCACAAAGTCAGACATGGCGTAGAATGATGGCTTTTACGTAAAGTTTATTAGTAAGGTTCGAACCAGGAGATGGTCGAATTTGATTTCGTAGGCGTGCCTGCAGAAGGCAAGCCCGACTCCTAACCCCTAAGCCCCTAACCCCAACACCTAAATTTTATCCCTAACCCTATCCCCTACCTCCCCGATCCCTAACCCCTAAGTCTAACTCCCAACCTTAAATCCTAACCTCAACCCCTAACAGGTACCGCTACAAAATGAGATTTTGCCCAGAAGATAGCTAGAGTAGGAAAAATAGGCAACTCGATAGCGTCCACACGGTCGTGCACTTTCAACTCTCAATTGATGGGTCTGTCCAAGTTCTCTTCCGGCGCGCTGTCCGACCCTTGACTCACAGTCGGTTCTCGCTCACAGGCATCGCTTCAAATTCAAAAGGAAAAAGACAACGCAAAAGCCAACGCTATGTAAAGTGTGTACAGAACATTCAAACGAGTATATTTGTTCGGGAATCAGCACTTCACAACACTTTGACGCATTCCCTGACTGGCACTGGTGGCTCCGCTATCCGGGAGCTCGACGTGC
>CACRXP010000091.1:172453-202128 GCA_902702965.1 Spirometra erinaceieuropaei | reverse complement strand
ACCAGGCGCCAGGTGAAGAGGAGTAGGGAGCTCGCTGGGTGCTGCGCAAGTCCGCTTCTACCGTAAACTGATTCACGAGCTGGCTAACGTCCCTGCTCCTACTTTGCTGTGGAGCACACGATGGACCTCATCGAAAAGGACGGCTGAACCGTGACTGAGTGGACGAAGGCCACTGACAGCCGAACAGCTTCTCTTCCAGCAGTCCAACTCCGAGGGGTCCAACGCCATTTCTTCACGTTGGCTGGTTACATATTCAACGCCTGGAACCATAGGCAGCTACGTGAAGAGCATCTTTACGTCATTAAGCTGAAATCAAGCCTCTGTATGATCGGAGAGGGAGTGGTAGACCGAACAGTGTCTCAACGCGTGGCGAATTTGTGACCCACATTTTTCAGTTGTTTTGTGTGTAGATCAATAAAGCGCAAAAAGAGCGTACGGTTTTGTAGACGTTCTCTCGTACATGACCCACAGTTGCCATGGCTCAAAGCCACCAAGCCAGCTACCCGCATGTAATTACCTTCGCCGGGACCCACCTTCTCCCTGGCGCTGACTGGAATTGTGGTGTTTCACTCTCCCCCTCCCCTCCCCTCCGCAAACTCGAGCTACAGCTTACTTATCTACTTACCCGTGTCTTTTAATTCATTACCTCAATAGCCATATAAATGTACAGGTCTGAGGAAAATTTATTGAAAGCAGACGTATGCTCGCCAAATTACCCTTTGGATTTTGACTTGCGCAGCCCAAAAATCGTGGTGCCATGGTGACACATAAGTGGTCTTGCAATTTAAACAAAAGGACAAAACCCTTTTTGTTAACATTTTGTATTTCGGAATAAAAGTCAGAAATGTTTACGCACTCCTCAGCCGTGAATGTCTCTGCTATAAATTCCCAAGGAGAACGCCCTCAAAATTAAAAACAAAGGTTTTCTATAGCTACTGGTCTAAAGAGCTCTACGGGCCAGCATGCATCGTTAGGCCAGTCCCCTCTGAAAAAGACCCACCACGTCCAGATACGTTCCAGTCTCCATTGCAAATGGCTTCACCAAAACGAATCAATTTATTTTCACAGCAAGCACCAGCATTACTTCGCAATAGTTCAGTGAGTGACGAACAGAACGACGTTTTAAAGGCATATACTGTCGGCTGTCAGACCCGGTTCTCTCCAACCAGAACTGTGATGACCGAAGTAACATCCACAAATCTAGCCACATTGCTGGTCGGAAAGCAGGTGTTACGTTCCTGTCTTGCGGTGTCGATCTCATAATAGCGACCAATCAGAAGTCGAGAAGTCATATTGTAGTCCTACGTCCGGCGGAATCAGGATTCGAGCTCAGGTTCTTCAGGCATGGCTGACAGCCAATGATTAGTAAGCCATAAACGCCTTGTCAGCAATCGTTATCTATTCATTAGCTCGATCGTTTAAAGCAGAGAGGTCTAAATTCTCCCAAGCTGTCACACTAGTGTGTTGTGAGAGCAGTAGTTTACAGCAGTCTTGCGCTGTGCAGAGACAGAAACAGACTAGACATTGACGCGGTGGCTGACATGACCTGGTGCAAAGTTTCCACACGTACTAAGACTCCTCTCGGTGGATCTCGGATCACCTCTAAATTAGAACGCGCTGAGGGGCATATTGAGCAAGCGCTGCTGAAGCACGACCCTCGTACCATTCTGACTCACGACCTTAGCGCGCCTTGTTGCTTGAAGTGAACAGTTAGAAGTTTGGTCCGAGCTAGATCGACCTCACTCTCTCCTATCCCACCTAAGCGCCAGTCGCCTGTCTGAGGCATGTCAACTGACGATGGAATCGGACGCTGACAAAGGCCAACACATACCGCTTTGGATCTCGAGCGAGGATTGGGATAATGGTTGTATGGAGAAGGCAATATAGCATTCGAAACATTGGTCGGTGTATTCCATCAATTGGTGATTTTTCAAGCCACGACGTTAGCCTGTTGTGACAAATCTATGTGCATGACATCTATTACGGTGAGAGATCCCTTGAATTGCCATGAGCGAGAGTACTTGAGTATGGCTTTCTCCCTTACCCCTCTCCTTGCGTCAGCGCCCTGTCCAAACCTTCTATCGACTGCTAAGTTTGGCCTAGCGTGAGGCCGCATCCAACCTGTGGTGCAAGCGTGCATAGTTTGAAAATCTAATGGTTCCTAATGAGGATATTGTCCCTTAGCCGACTAGGTTGATCCAATAGCGATGACTCGGGTGAGAATTTTTTTACGGTGAAGAAGACTGGCCCCTGCCTACCCCCAATTTTCTCTTCCAACTCCTACCTTGCCGCCGTAGCAAGACAAAATCGAAACAGCCGAAGGTGAGCGGGAGCTCTAGAAATGATGGATCTGAACAGCCCTCCTTCGCGCGTGCCACACACGACCTGGTCCTAACCCCGCATGCAGCAGACTGAATCTGGGGATCTCGGTTCCCACGCGTAAGTAAGGATGCATAAAAGGCAACACTTAAGGGGCGAGGACTGCTGGCACAGCGTGATTACTCCAAACTCCCCAGATTTACTATAGAGGCAATGGACTCCCCGTATCGGCTTCAATTTGTCCTCTTTCCCATTCCTCGCCTGCCCGTCCGAGTCAAGCTGATTAATGCAACGTTTTTGAAACGACATTTTCGATACATGGCTCCTTTTGCAAAGCTGGATTTGATTTTTTGGTTGAAACTCGAGATAGAGAGTTTACTGTCAATCTTGTGAGTAGGATTTGCACGTCAGGCTACTTTAAGTGTGTCACTCTGTTTTTCCCCTTCTAGAAGCACTGCTAAGGTGGGCTTCGCATGGTCAGAGATAAGCAATATCACATTTAGCGACCGGAAGTTCACAATCAAGCCGACAGAAAAGAAGGCGCCGGTACGTTCTGGTTACTTTTGCTGATACCATATACACACACATTCCTACGCATGCAGCACTCTACGTTACCCTTTTTTTAAGTCTACACTCCTTTTTGAGCTGGATATGAACACCTCACTGTCCTGTCTTTGTCCCCATCGCCTGTCGACTGGGCTCCAGCCACGGAAACTGAAGTTACTCGCTAATTCACACCGACTGGCGCTCGCCCAGTAGGCATCATTTTTGGGTAAGATGCGGTTTGGTAGCCCCACCTGATGGACACAATAGTGTTGGGGTTGGGGTTAAGGGTTAGGGGTTATGGTTGTTGTTCAGGATTAGGAATTAGAGTTGGGGGTTAAGGTTACGGTTAGGGGTTAGCGCAACTAGTTCTCATCCATCCAAAATACAGTCGCACATTCCCAATAGCTTTTCTTTTGCATACAAGCACTTGACCTCGTCGCCTGTGCGCTCCTCGGTTCCACCTGTAAAAAACCCTATTACCACCGGTTCCGCATTAGAGGTGACTGGGGTTTGTTTACTTCAGGTGGGGCCACCAAACCCCGTCCGAACTATTTTTTGTTTCAGAAAGAACAAGCTGGAGAATAAAAATGCCTTTGGCAATCGGTAGCGGTAATTGTAATCAAGAGCTCCTGTGTCACCAGCCCGCCTTCTGAGCTGGACACATTCTTTGTCACGAATGATGGCAAAATTTTGAGTTCCAGGTGCATGCATGAGTGAAGCAGAAGGGTCGAGCTCCGGAACACTTTGTTTATTGTCCTGAGCTTTCACAGCAACCATCCGGTGGCTCACAAACGAAGCTGTATGAAGACACTCTTCAAATGGATCGAAACGCATTGCAGCAAATCGGAGGAAAGAGCTCGTGAGGCCCGTTATCTCCGCGACCAGTTTGTGCAAAATCGCTGCCTACGCGGTCGCCACCAGAGTACTCGAACATCAACACCACCGACGATATGGCATTCTCTGCCATACATCAATGACGTTTCAGAAGCGACCGAGCGCATTGCTGCGGAGCTAGGTGTTAGAATTGCACACCGTCCCAAAGCCACCATGCGCAATAGGGTCATGAAAATTAAAGACCGGTTAAAGCCTGACGAGCAATCTGGAGTAGTGTATCGCATTCTGTGCCCAAATTGCCCTTGTAACTACACATGGCAGACTGGACGCATGCTCGGATCGGGCACACACGAACATAAGCTGGCTGCGCAACGAGGCGACGCATTATCACAATTGGTCGCCCACACCTACGAAATGGGTCACGAGTTTAACCGCGCAGTCACCAAACCAGTCGCTCACGCCGGAAACAAAACAGACCGAGAATTGATTGAAGTCTGGGCCTCGGATGCGAACTCGGTCGATCGATTTATCGATCTGGCGCCGGCGTACACAGCCCTGCGTAGTCACCTCCAGTCCTGCGCCGTCGGCCGATGAGTGGTCTACATGCCCTATAACTGTCGCTTGTTCTGTTGCTGCTACTACCTCTGGCGATGGACCCCTGTACGACAATAAGCAAAGTGTTCCAGTGCTCGACTCTTATTCTTTACTGATACATTCTTTGGCGTCCTGCACGAGGACCGCACTAATGTCAGTCCCCACTCTCGATAAGTAGTTTGGGAAGTTGAGATTGTGCGACAGTCGTGAATTCTCCTCAACTGTTTTACATTCGAGCATTGACTGTCAACGCTTCAGTCATTTACCAGTACAGTAATAATTAGCAGTAATGTCGTGAACTGTGGGTTCAAGGTAATTTTTGCCATTATAGCCTTTTTCGTCAAAATTCTCCTTTTTATCAGAGGGTAGACCGGTGGCTATTCTCGGAAGTGATATCAGCATTTACATTTCCTGACCCTACCTTGGTCAGGGTTATCCGTTGTGGGCGCACGCACGCACACACGCACACACGCACGCGCGCGCGCACGCGTAACTCAGGGAGGTTAATTCAGGCGTACCGAACTGGATTGGATGCAGTCGAAAAGGTACGGGGTTCTGATCAGATAATGGGGAAGGATGGAACACATTGATTCAGCGAAAAAGCAGCGCGGGTTTTTAGGTCGTACACTAAACCCCCAACTACGGCCCAAATCTGCGTTGAGAAGCATGAAGGCAAAAAATTCGTCGCGGTCCATTGAATGAAATTATTTTGGAATTTAAGTCACTACACTGGTTGACAGTCCTGTCCAACATTAAGGCACTTCAGCGAGTCAAATAATTTTTTAGCATTTCATAAGCCCTTTTTCTAAGTTTGATTCCTCCTATCTACTAGAGGTATTGCTTTGCTCTTCTGTGGATGGGGGTTAAGATCGGATTAATTGCCCTGGTCTAAATCACAAGTATATCTGCTGGTCTCCTGATTATAAAATTGAAAATTCATCAATCCCGGTTCGACGTCATAAATGAGTCACATGTGAGAAGTATCTATGGAAGTTGAAACAAACAAGCAACGATATACAGCAAAACGTTACATACATGTCAATCTAAAGTATATATACATACATGATGGTAGAGGGGCGCTCACCGATCGTTCTTACGGAACTAGCCAACCCTTTCCTTAAGGTGTACAATCTGTGTGGAATGAAGTTGCGGATTGGTGTGCTACTTGTATCTGATTTTTTTAAATCTGTCTTTCGATAAGCTCAGGTGCAATTTTCGCATATGAGAGTGGATATGTTGTTGAGTGGATTTAATGCCTGGATAGCCATAGCGTTGGAAATACCTTTCTCTTTTGATTTTTGATGCTCATGCACTGACTGGGTTGTCCGTAAAATCTTATGTGCTAGCTGTAGTGTCGTCTACCATGGTGAAACTGTGAAATCTGTCTCAGCCCGTGTACATGAACACTCGTTAGCGGTGAGGAGGTGAGGGCATTTATTTCACGTGGCCATGCGCAGACTGGAGACGGGACACAAATTGTGCGGGATGACACTCACATTTTCCGTGCCTACCTAACGGGAAAAGACAGCAAACCCCCGAAAACAATGAATCCAGAGGATACCTGAATCAATCGTCATATCGACTTAAATGACGCATGCATAGGCCTCAACGACAAATGAAAACCAGCACAGACAAACCCTAAGACATGACGAGATACAAGTGACGCATATTGGCGCATGTTTATTTCGCCCAAACATTATCGGGACAGTTAAATAGTAAACTCTTTTGTAACTGATTCATACGTCTTACCAGTTGGGGGTAAGGCGTTTTCGGAAACTCATGCAACAAAGTTTATTTCGCTCTTAAAAAAAAACTTCTTTTCAAAAAACCCATATATGTATATATACCTGAGTTGTTTAAGAAAATAAAGAAACATTATTTCGTAAATCTCAACTCTAGTTCCAGGCCGTCGTCAGACGTGCAGCCAGTGTGCGTGTAAGAACTGATTTTTCAGTTTGACCTGTGTGTTGCGTTTGTTACGATGAGTCGCTTCTTAGTAGGTGATGTCGCTTTGAAAAATTCCCCTAACGTTATCTTTGCAGTCAACTTTATAGTCTCTCTAAAGTACATCCCACTCATGCCCACGTTGATGACATCGATTTTGCAGCCAATATTATCACCCCCCTCGAACGGAACTGCTTAACAAACATTCCTTTTTTGCCTTTGATAGGATTTTATATTTTTTACGGCACATTTGAAGGACAGCAAACGTATCCTTGCACTCTGTGTCGGCAACAACGAACTTTACATCAGGCGCCGACAACCAGATTCCATGGAGATTAAGCAAATGAAGGCCCAGGCTGAGGAGGAAAGAGGCATGAAATCAGCGGAACGGTGAGTCGGCAGGATATTTCCTTTTTATTTTCCGCCTGCGATCGTACTCTTACGTCCTCCTCGATGTAATCGCTTACTTCTCATATGAAGATGCAAGCTTTTGGCACCTGTTCTCCCAAGTCGCTCATGCCTTAAGGATACCTTCACATGTCACCGATTTGGGACTCGGAAAGATACTAGCTGACAGGATATCTGGGTCCTGACCTGCAGTGGGGATCATACTGCAGTGGCTTCCTCGTGGTATCGTCCTCTCCCCACTTCCGTAATAGCGGAACCCATGAGTGGTATGCGACAGACGTCCAATCTCACTCCCAGTCGCAGGACGCACACAAGCCGCGGATTAATGGACGAGGGAGGAGGGATAGTGGTCGATGCGGGCCAGATTCAGAACTGAACCTTCATTACAAATAAGCAAACACGCTTTACAGCTGCCATTATGCGCTAACACTCGTGGCCTGGAAGGCTGCAAACTTATGGAATAACCAGATCCTACTTCAGTCTAAGGGCCACACTGCAGGAGATTCTGGCCACTGTTGCCTTTGTGGCATCCTCCCTCATGTGAGGCCGGCCGGCCAACCGCCATACAACACGTGTGTGGCACGCGTAGACGGGCTATCTAATTTTGTCAGTTACTGCACCGAAAGTACGTGGGCTAACTCATGAAATGTCAACTGAAATTCCGAAATGCGTTTTCGTTTCGAAAAGGTTAATTCAGTATGGTTGTAAAACTAATAACCTTGCAGCATAATTCTATAATAATTCAGTTAACACAGGATGCCAGCCTTCGAAACAACTTCCTTTCGGCTGCATGCAAAAACTACACTCTGTAAAAAAATGACTACTTATGTAGCATGCATTTTTCACATTGATTTTCGATGACCCTAAAGTCAAATAATAGTTCATGAAAAAACATGCATAAAAATATTCGTTCGTCTGCTCATTCGATAGGCAGTTACGTCTTCTTCCAATTTGTTAATCGAAGAAGGGACATAATTCGGCTTTAATAAAGTTTCTGATTGTGAGGCTTTTTAATACCGTGAATGGTCGTTCATAAATCGTCATGTCTCTGTATTTACCGATGTGGCCTGTAAAGTTAACAAGATGGTTCAAATCCACTGATGAATTTTATGGACCCTATATGATCCCCCTTTACTACCGTAGAGAAATGTGTGGTTTTCCGCACGCGGAAAATATACGGCTTGTAGCTTGGAAATCCTGAATGTGAGTGTAACGGCAGTTTAGGTTCAAAATTATTCGGGAATTGGAAAAGTTTTTAAAAACCGAATTATACCCTTCTATAGAGTATAAAATTGAAAGAGGACGTAATTGTCCACCGAAAAAAAACAAAAGAAAGAATATTTTAATGCATGTTTTCTATGAACTATAGTTGGACTTTTAAAGTCATCGAAAATCAAAGAGAAAAATGCATGCTATATAAGTAGTCATTTTTACCGAGTATGGTTTTTGGATGTAGCCGGAAGGAAGTTCTTTCCAAGGTCGGCATCCTGAGGTAACTGAGTTATTATAGAATTATGTTGGAGACTGATTAGTTTTACAACCCTACTTAGCTAATCTTTTCGAAACGAAAACGCACCTACCGTACGCCTGCCTGCGATTTTCTTGGCCTTGCCTCGTTGTCGGAAAAAATTAAATGACGCGTGGAAAGAGGGCGATAGAATGACGTGGATGCATTACAAATCAGTCTCACTGTAAACAGATTCTCACCCAGGTTAACCTTGCTGAGCCCACTCTCTGTTGAATCCCGTCGCCTAATGCAAGTATCCTGTGCACGAGTGTACATTCGAAGTTCAAGTACGCTATTGGCGCGCTAATGGAGTAGGAAATGCCACGCTTCCATACTTCCTACCCAATAAACATTTGTTTTGCCCAAACTGACCTGGTCTTATCCACCGTTTAAATAGTTTGACGCTAACTTCTACCATACACTTTAATTCCGCCTTTAATATTTAATCACAACATACCCCTAATCCTTATCATAACCGCAGCTATTACACTAACCCCGACTAAGGTAAGCGGATTGCATGCATTTTTAAACGGGAGGGAGGAAAGTAATTCAGTCATACCCCGACAACAGCACGGTAAGAAAGCATCTTATGAGCCGACCTTCGGCTAGAGAAGACGAATGTTGGAAGTTAATGCTTTTCGTCTCATCCAAACAAGAGGTAATCAATTTCTGACCAACTGCTGCGTATTCAGTGACAACCCAGCCAACTGATTGATCTGCGTGAGAGGTCAAACACGTGCCACCTATTTTGCGGATCACATTGGTGCGATTATGGTAGCGCTTAGTATGCGAAACTTTGTTAAACTGACTTGCACGGGCGTGATGGTCCTTTGCAAGGAAGAGGCTATACTCACTGTCATGCTCTATCGAAAGGTGCACTGAGCGTCTCAACCTTCTCCTCGGCCGGTTTCCACTGAGCAATGTCGGTTATAACGTCCACCAAAGGCGTAAAATCGTTTACGATTATCTGCAGCCTACGTCTTCCCAAAAACCCTGAGATAACCATTAGGAGAAGGTCACGAGAGTGGATAAACCAAAGCTTGTAGCGGTTAACCAACACTTACAGCCTCTAGAAACGCAGCTCGAAGCACTTTACGAACGGCGAGGTTTGGTTCTGCAATCCCACCTGAGTGACACCACATGGTTAGTTTTCTAAAATATTTATGGTAGATGTGGATACGCCGACTTTACAAGTATCACGTGTTTGCACTTCCCCTACAATTTTAATCCAGCGAATGACTGTTTCAGGGGGAGATGAGTGCTTATATGCCAGTACCCGTTCCTTCAGGTATCCGTTCACACGCGCTTCTCTGCTGCGTGCTTTGAGCCCTGCTTGCGCCCTCTTTATTAGCCTAATACAGCGAGTGGTCAAGTAGACTTGCTGATGAAACTGTTCGCACGATGGGGAAATTCGTCGGTTCCATCACAGTGGCCTTAGCAAATTTCTTTCCAATGGCAGCTACGTTCATCTGACCCCTAGACGTGGTTTTCAGGATGAGCCTCAACATCGGACGTCGACTTTACTTTCGAAAATGCGCGTCAGTGCCTCTCGTCAGCCATCCGATCCGTGGACAGTCGTTTGGTCCCGACGAGCCTGAGTCTTTGGATGTTCTTCTGCGCCAGTGGATCTCAAAACCAAAGGCGTAGGCCATTTTACCGGAAAGGACAATTCTCCCATGGCTTTGTTAGAGGACTAAAACTGTGCGGTTTTTTTCTTCCTGCTTGACGGAAGAGCTCCGTGTGCGTGAGGAGTTTTGTTTGTTGCGGAGACCTTGTGGTCTGGCCATTTTGTGGAAATCTTCCGTTTCAAAATGTGGCTGCACTGAAGTCTGCTCACTCATAACTGTTTAAGTTGTCACCACTTGTTGCACATGAAGGAGGACTTCCGTTGAAAATGACAAACGTTCCGAGGTGCCGGCGTTTACAAGACTGTGGGGCGAGGTTTGGCCCTGAAGCCTCACAAGAATTTAAAAATATCACGCATTTACATCTCCCCTACAAGTTTAATCCAGCGAGTGACTGTTTCAGGGGGGAGGGTGAGTGCTTATACGCCAGCCGCGGTTTCTTCGGGTATCAGTTCACGTACGCTCACCTGCGCGTGCTTCAAGTCCTGCTTGCGCCCTTTTTATTACCTGAATCCAGCGAGTGGTCAAGTAGACTTGCTAATGAAACTGTTCGGACGGTGTGGAACTCCGTCGGTCCCACTACAGTGGCCATGCACTGCAAATTACGACACTGTCCCCTCCGTGGCCTTCCAGTGATGATTCCGTCCTCCTTATCTTCTCAATCCAGCAAGTGGCTGCGTCAGAGGAGAGTGTGTACACACCACCTTCACTCGCTTCCCCGCGCGTGCTTCAAGCTCTGCTTGAGCTCTCTTCCCCTTCCTAGTACAGCGAGTGGCTAATTAAGATAGGTTTTAGAAAGCAAACAATATGTTATCACTCAGGTGGGACTGCAGAACCAGACCTCGCCCGCTATACATCTCTCGACGACAGATTACATAAGGGCACCACTGAAGCTCACTAAGGAAAACCCGTCAGATTTGAGTATCGGTGTCATCTGGTTTGTAGGTTTTGACAAGACTCATGTCCCTATGTGGCGAGTAACTAGTCCTCGTATAAGTTGGAACTGTGGTGTTCGCCCTATGTAAGTACAGGCAAAATTATCGCGAATTGCTGTGGTAGGATTTACCTAACTTTTGCAAATCGTAATAACACGCAGTAGGGCCTTTCCTCGTAACCTCTATCATCATCATCATCATCATCATCATCATCATCATCATCATCATCATCATCATCATCATCATCATCATCATCATCATCATCATCATCATCATCATCATCATCATCATCATCATCATCATCATCATCATCATCATCATCATCATCATCATCATCATCATCCTCATCAACAACAACATCCGCATCTTTAGCATTCACAGAACGATAATAATTTTTCTCACGCCTGAGGCCTTAGTCAGATGGAAGGTAGGCAGTTTTTAAACAAAAATATCTTAAAAAAACAATTATTCCCCTCCGGCCAACACTAGGTTGCTTTTCTGTGGCAACAGAACGATAACAATTTTCTTTATTTGCCTCTCTCTCTTAGCGCAAATCCGAATTTCTAGCTGAAACTGAGCGTCATGTCCTAGCCCTCATCACCACCCGAATCTTCCTCCTTTTCTTCCTCCTGCTACTCCTCCTCCTCCTCCTCCTCCTCCTCATCATCATCATCATCATCCGCGTTGTCGTCTTCGTCGTCGTCATCATCATCATCATCGTCCTGCTCATCATCCTGCTCATCATCATCATCATCATCATCATCATCATCATCATCATCATCATCATCATCCTGCTCATCATCATCATCATCATCAGCAGCAGCAGCAGCAGCAGCAACAGCAGTAGTAGCATTCGCACAGCAACAATAATAATAATAATCGCTCTTGAGGCCTTGACAGAGTGGAAGATAGGCAGCTTTTGAACCAAAAATGCATGAGAGAACAATTCCTCCACCCGGCCAACACTTGGGCAGTTTTCCACGGCAGCAGAAAGGTAAAATTCTTCGTTCTTGCCTCACCCTTAGCGTAAATTCGAATTTCTAACCGACTGTGACCTCTATATCCTAATTTCCATGTTCTTTGCTCCCTCACAACCACCTGCCTTTTGCGGTCCAAGTGAGCGCCTAAAAAGGGAGATCCAGGCTCGCAGGCACGCCGAGAAGAGGCTGCAGCAGTTGGAGGCCAGACTGTCGATTTATCAGGACAACGACGACAGTATTGTTGCCATGCGAGCATCATCGCCGAGATCCCCGCAGTTAGGACATTCCCAATCCCACCGGAGTTCTGCCACCCGCCCCAGCGATGCCGATGAAGTTTCGACCTCGGAACAGGGGCCTCCTGTATCCTCTGATTCACATCTGGTAAGTTGGTATGCCGGTCTTGGGAATGTTGGGAGTTGAGGAATCTCGTGGGATCGGCTAGCGACGAGCTGGTCTGACTGTTGGGGGGAGGGAGGAGCATACAGCAGTATGGCTGCCTGACGATTGCTAATCAGCCAGAAATGGAGATCCCCATCTTCCTTGTCTTTGTCGGTAATAACATTCTGCCTCTATCATGCGCCGCTGTGCGGCTGTTGATTGGGCTCGAGAGAGAGAGAGCCCGTAAGGCGCAACGGGGCGAGTGAGTTCCGTAAAAACGATCGGTTAGCTTCCCTCTACCAGTATACAGCAGTTTGGAGCTACACCCTGAAACAGTGCCTGGGAATGGAATATGACTGGCCGACGACGCCATATATATCTTAGACACCTCCGCCCAAGCCATGTCAGACCACGACCTGCTAGACTACCGCCTCCGGCGACTTTTACACAAGCATGGTATCATGACCAGCCAAAATTAAACGCACACTCCCAGTTAACAGAGCAGCCGATCACCCAACGCCGACGGTGGATTACAGTTTCAGCAATTCATCAACGCACGTGCTCAAACTTTGCCTGTCGCGCATGGTTAAGTTAGACCACCGTTTGGCTGATAGCACAGAGAACCCCTCTCTCACGCCCTCTGGTATTTTTTCTCCTCTCCGGATGTACAGCCCTTGGTCCTACCTGGGGGAATTAAGATACACCAACAGGGTTGGCCGCCATCTGAAGGGACTGCGTTCAAGTCAGATCTGCGCCACGCATTTGTGGTGAACCGTCACTATAGGCAGAGTGCTGACGTTTGACTAGATGCCTAAATAATTCCCTGGGTGGAGAGAGTTCCTTGCCACCCTTCCTGTGCCTTTACAATTCCCCTGATACTCTGCTGCAGATTTCCAACGAGCAGTTGCCTGATCAAGCCGGTGGCGGAGAAAACCCCCTCTAACGCTTGAATCTACCACGGTGCGCTAAAAGCCGTGGCGTCGAAGGTTTCCAACTCGGACCTTGCTGTCAGTCCAGTGTGAGTTTCTGTGGAGTGGTGGACTGGTAGGCTGGGAGTCACGCTACAATGGCTCCTTCTTAATGTGGTCTCTATGGGACTTCCACTCCGTAGGATCCTAGCCGTCCCTGTTTCTCTTGTTGTGTACAAAATCCTGGTCAGTGTATATTTGTGAACCAGATGGTGTGGTTGAACGCCTAGGTGCGGGTTTACGCCGTGCCAGCCACCTGCGTCCTCTCCCGCCTCCGGTCTTCTTGACTCTTGACCGGACCTAGGAGGGGGAGGAGGAAGGAGTGCGTAGGTGCAGCGCAAGCGTGCTATCATTTTAAACTAACTCGCGCGCAAGGTAGCGTCCCTACTCTGACCCTTTTGTGAAGCACACGGTGGATATCGTCGGTCACGACGGTCAAACTGTCGGATTGGGATTAATGTTATTGTTAGGGTTGAAGTTAGGACTCGGCAGTGGCCTGATTGTGCACGATGCGAAAAACTTATATTAGGTCCCCACGTAGCTGTCTGCAACTCAAAGGAAAGAGGTCAACATTAGCTAATCCTATTTCGTAAGTTAGTGACCACTGCCCAGATACAAGTTTCATTGCTCGCCGTTGAACTTTTTCGAGTACGCCGAGTCCTTTAGCGGCTCAGGGTCTCCATGCTTGGATAGCAAACTCCAGATGCGGTAGCACAAAAGTTCAAAAGACCTTGCCGAAGCAGTCTTTATCAGTTTCGTCAGTGCTCCCTGGCATTCTTTTCAGACGAGCGTCTTTTGGGAGGGGTTAGCAGCTCCACATCGTGTGATTCTGTAGTTTGTCACACTTATTCCTTGGCATCCCAGTACTGCTTATAAAGCGCACCGGTGGATGCCGGTTGGTGCTGTAGTGGTGGTGGTGGTGGTGGTGGTGGTGGTGGTGGTGGTGGTGGTGGTGGTGGTGGTGGTGGTGGTGGTGGTGGTGGTACCCCTTCATCCCTTCTTGAATTCATTCCGTAGAATAATTTCGTCTTAACAATTGCCGCTTGAAGAAACGGTTTCCTTCGGTTTGAGAATTTGCCATATATGGGATATTTTAAGGCCGTGAAAGGTCCGTCCGAATAGCCTTTTACCTGTCCATTAAGGCGCCAGATGCACTACACGAGTCACTTTCTGTCGATGGCAAAGTCTTATGGGACCGATGTGGCGCCTTCTTTAAAAATTGAGAGAAGGCATTATTTTCCTTAAATGCTATGTGCACTGCTTTTAGTTTGGAAACGCTAAGCGCGAGTGTAACTGGACGTTGCGTTCGAGATTATTCGGTAATTTAAAAACTTTCTGAAATGTGTCCTGTAAAACAACCAGAGGAGTGGATTTGGCCATAGCTTCGGTTTCTAGGTAAGCCCCCCCCCCAAGGTGCAGCACTGTCCTCAATGATGATATCCTCGATGGGTACAGTAATCTGTACGGTAACCAGGATGGCGGGGGAGGGGAGAATTTACTCCGCTGGAGGTCAAAGGAACAAACAGGGAGATGACCACGATAGGGTACCATAAATTGCGGAAAGTCGGGGAGAAGGCTTCTCGAAGAAGAAGCGTTGTTGAAAGTAGGACGTTTTGGATAACTTGTAGCCTTTCTGAGGTCCCGCGTGGCGTCAGGCGTACCAAACATATGAGACATGATGCTCACCCGTCGGCAGATAGGAATGATAAAGTTTATTGGCAGCAGTACAAGAAGGAAAAAACTAACAAGGTGGAAGTGACGAGACACGGAAATATATGAGTAAAATTGCTATCCAGTACACGACATTGCACAACCCCCTTTATGGAACATCGGGGAGTGTGGTTCCTAAAACACATAAAACTCTCAAAGGCAATTTGTCGTTTAAAACAACAAAGGGAAAGGCTCCGGCTGTAGCTTCGGTTGTTTCATACTGACATCAAAAAGGCGCGTAAATAATGGCACCAAGAGCGGCGGGAAGTTAATGGCCAGTTGCTCAGGGAAAAGACCGATTTATGTTTAACCACAACAGTCGCGCCGACGTTCCTTTTTGATTGTAATTGAGAAATGCAGTCAACAAATACGAACGAGATTATGATGGTCAGACTGATTTATTGGCCGTCGTCAGCCAACTCTGCGCACCTGTCTGGACGAGCCTCATTGGGCAATTGACAACGCTAGGGTGTAAGACCCCCAGTTAAATTGAGCTAGCCTGCGGACCGTGTCGTACGTTGAATGGTGGTAGAGGGGGTTTTACGGGTGGGGCAACGCACAGGACGGACAGCAAGAAGACACAGAGAATAGATAAATTTCTACCGAAGGTCTTATCGTACACCATCATTTGCCAGTGAAATTGAGCGCGATAATTAAAAAATAAACAAAAAGCAATTTTAAAAAGTAGTGGACTCGAATAGAGCGCCATGATGGGAAAGAAATTTCAAACAATGGGAACAGTGAATAATAAGTGATGTTTACAGCCACACTGAATTTTAGGGTAGATTTTTGAGGTTGCCATCTACTTGAGGGTCCTACTAGCTATCGTTACTGGGTGGTTTACCAGCTTATCTCATTTTCAGTCATTAACGTCAATTAAATGTACCTTAAGTCGGGAATGATTCCACGAAAAAGGTTTGCAAACAGCGCTCAGACAGTTTCCTCTCCTGTGCTTGACCCGGCAGTTGACGCTCAACTCGAAGACTCTTTTTTGCGACTGGTCGGTTGTGTCGGATTAGGGTTCCCTCGACTCAGTAAGGCTCTTTGCGGTTTTTTAGCTGTTCTATCCTACTTCTGATAACCTCTCTTCAGTAATTCTTCTTGCTCAGTTCAGACAATTACCCAGTGTTTTAAACCTTGCGATGTAAACTGTTTTAAGATTTAGAGGTGTGAACTTGGAGTAACGTTCTAGACGCAAGTCTTCTCAGGTTTCTCCAAAAGCCTGCATTTTATCAGAGTTCCGTCCAATGAAGCGCCATAACCGCGTATTTTTTGAAAGTTGCCAGTGATTACCCAAAGTATGCATTGAGATTAATTTGTCATAATTGCTGCCCTGGCACACGTATTTCGCCGATTATTTGTCCAGCAGTGAGTCTTCAGTTTTGTTTGGAGGAAAAGTGATTCTTGGAGCACACCAAAGTTCTGAGAAGAGCGATTTCGAGTTTAAAACCGCACCCACGGCATGTTACCAGAAATACCTCCTTTAAACTACCGTCGGTCGAAGTCCGAAGCACCTTTAGACAAGTGCAGGGATCGCCATTACAGTTTACGAGTGCATGCAGCTTACCGCTCTCCACTGAACACGGCCGGGTATTTTTTCGGTCGAACCTGCTGGAGAATCCTGCCCCGCCGACATACGGGCGAACCCCTCGACCTACTTTGAACAGAGATGATTCTCAACAGATTACCTCAACAGTCAACCGTAGTTTTAGCCAAGTTTATGGTTCTATCGTCCTGAACCATTTTACCAAATGCTGGGGGTTTCGCACTCACTAAAAGGCATGAATTGACAGTATGTTGTTGTTGCTGCTGGGACGCCTGAGAACCGAGGCACAGCAGGACGCGCATGTCCCCTAACCTCATTGGCGAGCCTACTCCTGTCCTGATTAATATTTCCGATCGCAGCCGAAAAGACAACGGATACGTGGCTCAACTGGTAGATCACTGGATTTAACAACGCTCGATTACCAAAGAATTTTTGTTGGAATCCCAGGTTCCCTGGACCTGAATCTAGATTCGACTGTCTGATGATGACCTGCAAACCAGAAACGGTCACCCCAATCAGCCTTATCTGTGCTGGAGCCCCCTTCTCTATATTAATGTTGCCACTGGAAGCCGACATGTGCCCTTCCAAGCATAACAGATAAGAAGGGACGATCTTAGAAAGCATAATTACATTGTCCTGACGAAGAGCTTGCTTAATAGCCCACTGGTGAACACAAATCTGACGAAATATAACGAGCAGATGATCCAGACTGTCATATTTGCTAGCTCAAAAATAAGGAACTTTTGAGCCAAGCGGCTGCAAAGTGCCCCGAACTCATACGGAAGGCGGAACTTCGAATTTTTACGAGGTGATTAGAGGACAGGTCAGACAAACGAGACACTGGATCGGCGGGCGACCTTCGAAATATAAGTAACTCGGTTGAGAAGAGAAGGATGTCCTAGTCCACAATATGTCCTGCAAACTGCTGACGCATGAGCAACCGAAAGTGTTGAGTCCCGAAGCTTGCTTCAATACCACAGACAGCAGTCCAGTCAGCCTCATGGTCACAGTCGAATCGACTTTCAAGCAAACCGGGAAATCCGATGAGACAAAGTATCTCATTCGGCAGCCTGCCTGTCATTTGGCAACTTCTTAACTTGCTACCACGACCAACCTCCAACTTCACCCATTGAAACTGTGCATTCAGCAGTCATGGTTGGATGCACGGAAGTTCTCCTTGTATGTCAGGGTGGTCAGATCATATAATGGCCTCTATGCCGATGTTGCGATGCCCTAAACCCTCATTTGCGTTCGTGTTTTTAACTGCTACGCGGCACTCCGACTGGTGTGCGTTTCAGTATCATTAACGGACTTTTCACCCATGGTCTTTGTGCTACATTGAACGGTGTTGACAGATAAATTAATGAAGACAAAAGTTTGAGTTCCAGGTGTATGTATAAGCGAAGAAGAAGGATGATCGAGCACCGGAACATTTTGTTTATTGTTCTTAGCTCCTGCACGAGTTTGAGAGCTCATAACAATAAACAGAATGTTCCGGTGCTCGACGATCCTTCATCTTCACAGATAAATTAGTTCTAGTGTGGCCGTTTTATTTGCCTTAGGTTGACTTGGTCTTAGCGTGGTCTCCGATTATCGATCGGCTTAACGCGATAAAGATCTGTGCTCCAAAATAGGTCCGGAATAATGAGAGATCAAACTCATTCCCTGAAATCTACACTCGCATTCTCATATTTTTATGCTCGCCTTTGAACTATTCCAACCCAATGGTCTCTCCGTACGTCGCACTTAATTCTGTGTTGGAAATAGAATACTCAAAAGCTTACGTTTAATCCTTACCAGAGCCGAGCAGGATACTCTCAGAACACCGAGGGTTGACACAGGTATTGTGAGACTACGAGAAGACAAAGAGAGTTGTACAACTGGCTGGAAATAGGTTCACAACATTCGGGAGGCCGGCACCTTGCTGGAGGATTGACCGGCATCCCTCTGATGCGGTGATGAATTGACAAGGAAGCTGATGACAAAGCCGGACAAGTCACTCGCCGGAATGCAGGCAAACGGAGTCATAATAAATCCGTAGATGCGGCCACAACAACGTTATACCCAAAGTACACAAAACCAATGTGCTCTTACGGCCGATTGTGTAATTACGCGGCGCACCAACATTTGACCTGGCTAAATGGCTGTTGCGACGTTTGAGGTTTCTCACCTCGCGCGGATCCCAGACGGTTTACTCAGTTTCTACAACTACTCTGGTGGATGCAAATCAGCGTAGACAACGACATGGTGTCTTTTGACGCCGCCCCTTCGATCCTGCAGGACCTGGTAGTCGAGGGTGTCAGCGAACTGCTTTAGAGTTAGTGCAATGAGAAAGAACGAGGGTTAAGCGGAGACATCCCATCCAACTCTTTATAGTCTGTCTGAAAACATACTTCGCCGTCGAGTTGACCATGTTGAAATAGATCAAAGGGATGTCAGTGGGATAGCCAGTCTCTGATTTCATCGCAGAGGTAGTTTGCCAAAAAGTAAAGACACCAGTTTCCACAACTCATAAGCTCTTCCTGAACGTTTACGTCCATCGGACCTTCACGGGACACCTAGGAACGCAGGTATATAGGAAGGCCAGCAACAAGCACCAAATTCTAAGTCACCATGGTTATGGTCAACAGGTGTCCCTGGACCTTCAGAATGCGACAGGCGGTCTAAACTAGGTCAAAATTCGGTAGCAAAACAGCCAAAAGGCTGGTAAGAGGTTCCATACACTGTCGGCGTCTCTGAGGTAGTTTCTTATTTCCAGAGACAGCCAGAAAGTCAGTTATTGGACATTTGATCATCAGACCCAAGGCTATCCTGCCTCGAGGTGAAAAGACAAACAGTATCTGCCGGGTCCAGTGTAACTCCTGTGAAGTAAACTACTTTGGAGACGCCGGCAAATGACTACAGACCTATGTTAAGGAACACGTGAGGGCAGTGAGGAAGATGTATCCATTCTCCCTGTTAGGGAAACACTGCGCAGGCTGTTGACACACGTTCGCCTACCGCAATGCCAAAATCCTGATTCAAGGAGATGACCGCATAGTCCTGGAAACAAACGAGGTCTGACACGCGAGGACCACCCCCACCAACCGTTGTGTGGATCTTTCTGCAACCTTCCGAGCTCTCCCGACGCAGCTAACCGAGCGAAAGCACAATCGCAACCCTAAACTAGACGTGAGTCCAAACACGGAAAAACCCCCGTCCTACTCACGCGTAGCTGCATCACCACACAAACACACACACACACACCCGACGAAGGCGTAGTCGCCAATACTCCTGCATCATCCACTACTCCGACGGACGAAGATGAGGCAGTCAGGGGGATACAGACAAGATTAACAGCCCAGGGTGTCAACTAAGCTCAATAAGGATGCGGGTGATGATCATCAACGTGCAGTCAGTCGCCGTTCTTCCACTTCCGGGCACGACAACTACAAAAATTATCCCTGGCGTTGAACGCCAAAGCCAAGACACTGTCCCCACCCCCTCCAGCAGGAGGCACGACGACTAACGACTGACGTGTAGGCTGCGAATATAAACTCCATTTTACTAATACCGTATTATCATGGCCATCACCACAAATCAGTACTGCGTGGCGCGGTACGACGCCTCCGATGATGGAAACTTGTCTGTTTTGAAACGTCAGGACAGCGCAAAGATGGTTCGATAGACCGTCCTTTCTTCTCATGTAGGCATAGAAACGCGCGTCTGGTGCAGCTGATAGGGATCAGGTCACGATGCACGCGTAGATGAACTGCTTAGTGTTTCCAGCCACTGCGCACGCGTCCACTTCCAGCCGCCCTGACATTGTTTCAATCAGTCTGTTATTACCGACAAAGGCAAGGGAGACTGGAATGGCATTTCCGGCTTATTAGCCGTTGTCCGCCAGTCATACCCAAACCCGAAGTGTGGAACGATCGGTGAGCGTCCCCTACCATTGTATATTCCTGATCGAAACCGGCAGGGCAACGGGCTCGTGGTCCAGTGGTTAGAGGCGTGGACTTCTAACTAACAGGTCGCTAGTTCGCGCCTCAGGTGTTCCACACTTCGGGGTTGGGTCTGACTGACTGACGACGGCTTATAAGCCAGAAATGGCCATTTCAGTCTCCCTTGTCTTTGTCGGTAATAGCATTCTGCCTATATGTCATGCGCCGCTGTGCGGCTGCTGGTTGGGCTCGAGAGAGCCCATAAGGCACAACGGAACGAGTGAGTTCCGTAAGAACGATTGGTGAGCGCCCCCTAACATTGTCTCAATTGTCAAAGCAAGAGGGTGAGGGAAGAGCGTTCAGTAGATGCCGCGCAGGTCTCCCATTATATACTACTTGGCGTTCAAGTCACGGTTGTTACACCCACTAGGTGGGACACTCGGTAGAAGTTAAAACTGTCATATATTAATGAATGGCGTGTTTGTACATCGATTACGGTAGCTGAAAATTTCACAATTCGCCAATCCATGCGAAGAAAGTTCGACTATTGACTTCGAAGATGTCCACTGTGTACGTCACAGCGGGGTGAACGGTGAATTGCGTATGAGGTAGTTTAGAGTGATGGTAGATTTGCACAGCAGCTACCACACTCTTCTCTTCCACCTGGGCCCGGAGCCATGACCGAAGGCGGAAGAGCCGGTGGCCTGTGCTTGATCTCTGCTGACTTGCGCAGCATCTACCGCACCCTCTCCTCCCTCCCCCCACCTGAGCGTCCGGTGTCAAGACAGAGTCTTGAAGACCAGAGGCGGAGGGGAGGCGCAGGTGGATGTCACGACCGAGCCCGCACCCTGGCGCTCCACTTCACATCCCTTGGTCAAAAACGTACACTGACCAGGATTTAGGGGGGAGAGTGGCTCTTATCCCAATTGGCGTGGCGTGTGCCTGCAACTGGGCCTGTCACTACATCTCAATGTTTACATTTGTTAAAGGGTGCGCATTCCCGATAACGCCTGCTGTCTTCCGATCAAGCCCCCCGTGTTGGTCCGGCGCATCTATCGGCCACCGAGTACTCAAGCATGCGGGTGCGCATGCACACGCCTGTTGACTGACCAGCGTGTTGACTCAGGCCAAAAAGACTACCAAATCGTCACAAAATGGATCAATAAGTACTCATCAACCGCCGGGTTCATTGTTGAAACAGTCCTCCCAAATATTTAACAACGCGCTTTCGAGGTATTGTAATGGACAACCACCATAACCGGTCTGGAGTCATTGTTCAAGACCTCGCTGTCTCAAGGTCATTCACCCCTTGCAGGGAGCCGTTCCAGATGCGCTGACCTGAAGCGGACATACCTGCGTCCTCTCAGCCGCAGCTGCCCATGAGGCCACTTGAACGCACCCCACCCCCTGCAACCACAACCTAAGCCACTGGGACACCACCTCTCGGCAAATGCAACACACACACCGATTGGAGACCGCTTGAGCTTGGCCCACGAGCCTACAAAAGCGGCTGCCATTACTGTCTCAGGGACTCTCAGGCATGACTGGACACATTCAACACCAAACCTGGCTTCACCAGTGGTCACTGCCGCCTGAGAGGTTAATTCGGGGTTCTGGGCACAATAAACCCCTCATTCTGTGGCCTTATGTATCTCTCCTTCCAGTCTTGGATTTGACTTGATAATTCTAGCTTACAGACTGCATACATTCTCAGACTGCTTAGTCGCAACAGTATAAAACTCACGTTTCAAGCGCACAACTCGTTTTTATTTGGCAAAAATTCTGACAAGAACCTTCAGTCGCCCAGGGCAAAAGCGGTATAATTTCTGGCTTTCTAATTTGAAAATTGACACAACCCTTCCCTATCCTGCGCGAGCCTGCAGTTGCCGTCGTCTTGACCGTGGCATCGGTTAATGGGAACGAATCAGACGTACAACTATCACTATAGAAGGAAAACAGTCAGGTTCCTGCATTACAACAGCAAAATGTCCAGGAGTGAATGCGATGGGAGAATGTTGGTCCGTGTTGCCGACGCCAGTGTCATCGCTAACTATAGCGATATCGATTACAGTCAAAAACAGTGGATTTGAACCACCCCGGATATACTACTCGCAATGAAGCAGGATATCGAGGAGTTCATTGCAATACGCCAGTTAGCAAGAAGGACGAGATCAAATGCATCCAAAAACTCTCCAGTACGACGGGCATCTACTTTCTTGCCCTCCGTAACTTTGTGTAGCTGACCTTTTATCTGCCTCACGCTCCCTGCCAATTCACTGCTCGGATCGCGCGAGGCTTGCCATTAGCCTAGCGAGAGCACGAAGCCAATCAACCCTGCCCCTTCTCTGATTGGCTGACGGACACTACCTGAGGCAGAGTGAGATACGCACACGCGTGCTGAGGCCCGATAACCTCAATCGCGGACACAGACAAAACAACTTGCCTGGAGAGGCAGCTTGCGGCAACTGTTTGCAGAGCCTTTCGTACGTTCCTTCAGGGGAGAAAAGTTGTCCAACCCAATCCGTCTTCTCTGACTTCTGCTTTGGGAACCGTTGTGTCGTCGACTATACCACCTTCGACAGTGTCGAATGCTCGAATAGAACTGGTATGAGAGCTCTAATGAGCCAGCGACATGATGGAGCATCCGGCAAATGAGGGATATTTTCGGTTTGGGGTTATGTCCTTCGCGTCAATAGGAATAGAAATCTTCCACAGGTCCGGCCACCCACTGCGCCGACAGCTGATCCGACCAATAGACACTCTTCCCTAACCAGCAGATGTCAGCCGTTGCCTATCCACTTAAACGCAGCTGCGGAGATGGCAACCACCTCGATGAAACTGACAAGCAGTTGAAAACGCGGGCGTAGGAGTACTGTCGGGCGGTGCGGAGAGCGGACTAGAAATCCAAGGCGGCAACTTACGCCGTGCAGGCTAAGAAGATTTTGGACTGCGCTGTGAACGGAGATAATGATCGCGCTCACGTAAATTGACGGAGCGACAGAGCCTTTAAACAAAATAGGTGCCTGTTTTCGACAGGTAGTCGGGGTAACTTACTCCGCGGAGCAATTGTGCTAAGAGGAAATAACTGGCGGTATTTATTTATACGTTTCAGAGGAAGGAATAAAAAGACCTCGCGGTGGCTGTTGCATGGAGGTTGTCAAGATTCCTTAAGGTATTAAAAATACGACAATGCAATACTTTTTGGCAGTGCCTTCAAGGGGCATTAAATTCACTTACTACAAACATTAATTAGTAAAAATAGTATCACCATTTTACAAGTAACAATATAGAGGATCAACATTTGGGATACGGCAAAGTTCTTAGGTTTTCAGCTCTTTTACTCAGCACAAGTGCTCCCCCGGGGACTAAGTAACCCCGGTCATAAACCATACCCCTTGTCCTGCGTTCTACCCACAATCGGCATTGGCAATCTACGCGTCGAGCAGTATGTGTGTGTGTAACCTGCACGCTGCATAATGAGGTCTGTGCATTGGATTTTCTAGTCTCTGAAGATGTGCAACTTAATGGGCTACTTGGACTGTCTGAATGCCGGTACAAAATCCACTCCCCCCCCCCCCATTGGAAGCCACTTATCCTTTGATGTCGTACGTGAGAACCGCATTTAACTGCTTCACAGAGTGTCAAAACATCGGCGTAACACGCCTCTGGGCTGTTGCCTAATACATGTACAGTAGATGTGCTAACTCATGAAATGTTAAACGAGATTCTGGAATGTGTTTTCGACTCGAAAAGATTGATTACGTAGGTTTGCAAAATTAATCAATCTGCATAATAATGCAGTTGTCTCATGATGCCGGCATTTAAATGAACTTCTTTATGGCTACCTGTAAACACTAAATTCTGTGTAAAATGACTATTTAAGTAGTATAAAGTCTTACATTGATTTTCGATGTCCTTATAGATTCAAATATATCTCACAGAAAGCATGCATAAAATATTCACTTTTTTTAATCATTTGGAATAAAATTAGGCCTTCTTCAAATTTTATACTTGAAGGAAGGGTATATTTTGGTTTTCAAAATCTTTTCCAATTCCCGAATAATTTTGAAGTAGATCTGTCGTTACGATTGCATTGAGGGTTTCGAAACTACAATCCGCGTTTTTTCCGGGTACGGAAAATCATACATTCCTATACGTTATCAAGAGGAAGCCGCATCGGGTTCGTGAAATTTTGCAGTGGATTTGAGTCATATTGTAAACTTTACAAGCAACATTAGTAAATACAGAGACATGATGTTTTATGCACGGGCATTTCACTGTCTTAAAAATCTCATAATTGGAAAGTTTATAAAAACCGAATTATAGCCTTTCTCTAATTATAAAATTTAAGGGCGTATTTTTATTCCAAATGAATAGAAGAATGAATATTGAACTGCATTTTTTTCTTTGAGATATATTTGAATTTGTAAGTGCACCGAAAATCAATGTGAAAATTTCATACTGCTTAAGTAATCGGTTTTCACAAAATGCATTTTTTACAGGTAGCCGGAGAGAAGTTCATTTAAAGGCCGGCATCCTGAAGTAACTGGATTATTATGGGATTATGCTACAGGCTGATTAATATTACAACCCTACTTAGGTAATCTTTTGAAGTCAAAACGCATTCCAGGATTTAGGTTAACATTTCTTGAGTACTCGCATCTCCTGTACGGAGCGTACGCCAAATTAACTCTCACAAATGATTGTCCTACCTCTTACTGCATGTTAGAAACCTGTGAACATTGCTCGGTTTTTGCGCTGGAAATGATAAAATTCGGCTCAAATACTCATATCCGGTTTATGCAATAACCTGAAACTGCTTGGACCAGGGGTGGGAAATTAATTTCTCCAATAAAACTAAGGCTTATAGTGCCCTGCATCATGATAGGCCTCCCGTATTTTCTGATCGCCCTTGCACCCATTTGTGTTTTCCACCTCTATCACAGTCAAGTGCCTCGATTAAGGCGACGCGTCCCACAGTTTCGTTCGCCACTCCCCTAGAGAGCAACCCAACCACACCTACCGATGCTGGCGAAAGCCAATCCTACTTCACCGACGAAGACGACGGGGTCCAGGGTCAGCAACTGGTGCCCACTTCTGCCAATGACTTTCAACAGCGCAGAGCCTCCTACGAGACCGATCTGAGGTCTACTCTGTTGAAGGAGGTGGAGGAAATAAGTGCTCAGCCCGTCGATACTGACACCGACGGTGTGACCAACGTTACCGACTGTAACCCCCGCGGACCTTGCCCATACAAGACAGTAAGCCAGACCATTTTCTTTGAGCCCTCCAATGAACACGCACTCCCAGACGATGCGGAGGAGGTGGAGGAGGAGAAGGTGGTGCCTTCCAAGACGACGGCCTTTATGGCAGTGAAGCAGGAGGCGCCAGCCTCAGCAGCCACGTATGTCTCCTCTTCCCTTTGTCTGCCCACGCCTGCTATGCCAACAGTAGCCATCGCTCCCAGCAGGGTCGAGAGCCTTCATCGATCTGAAAAACAGATTTTCCTCAAGGAGCCCAGCAACGTCGGAGCCTTTCCACCAGGTCAGTCCTCACCGCCTCCGAGGAGACCTCTGGATCTCTACAAGAAGCCCGATAGGCAGATCTCCGGTGCCGGCCTCCCGCACTGGAAGAGAGCGACTAGGCCTCAGTCGAGTGACGGCAGTCCAACCTCCACCACCTCCTCCTCGCCGCCCTCCACGTTGGTGCTGACGACCGATACGGAGTTGGAAAATGGGCAGTTGAATTCGTCCCTAGAGGGAGATGAGCAGTTCTCAGAGTCCAACTCCAACCCCAGGCAAGAACGTAAGTCGCTTGTAAAGATAATTTATGCGAAAAAAATCGATTAAGAAGTACGGATAACAGGAGACACCTTTTCCTACTATTTGTCCCTGATGCTTTCACTTGCATCCCCTCGCTTCCACTCCCCTCCCAGCTTACGTTCTACCCTACCAGATCGGTAACAATTGGGAGATGGCACCCAAAAAAATCCGCCCAACCAAAGCAGCCTGTCCTACGGGACAGGTGGTAATAGGGGTTTTACGGATGGGACCTTCGATTGCGTGGATAAATATATATAATACTAAGAAGTTTTTTTCAGAAATGGCTTTTCGAACGATAAAGTTTAACCTCATCACTATATGGCAACAAAAATGTGCGCGGTGTCGGATTTACTTGAAGAGGCAGATAATATGAAGTCGATCCAGCTCGTATTCCCTGCTTAATTGCTTTTTAAAATTGGAGATTGAAAGCGGAATGCAGTTGGCTAAAGGAAACGTTCTACGTTGTGCTGCTCATGACCCTATGCCTTCATATCCTCGCTTTCAAAACTGCACGTTCAATAAACACAGAGGATGTGATTGAAAACATCGCCGCACTTGACCCCGACGAGAGTTGCCATTTTGTGAAATGCTTAGCTGATGACACCGTCTGTCTAGGATTGTATGCTTTTAAAGTTTTCCGGCCCTCAGTTGAATACCCTTATTTTATTCCTTTCATCAGCCTGTGGACGAAAACTCATGCAGTCCTCCGGCATATTCTCATCGGTAACGGAATTTTTTGGGTGCCATCTCCCAATTGTTACCACCAGATCAACTAGAAACCCCCGTTGTGCGCATCATTGAAGATATTTTATTCAGATATTTCACACATTTTACTCGGTCAGAATTGGCAACGATTTCTTCCAGGCATTTAGTAGTTGGAAGTGAAACTTGTAGGTAAAGTCACCAGTGTTGGAGTGCAGATCAAAATGTAAGTTCGGATCTAATTTCGTAGTCGTATCTGCAAAAGACAAGCCCCAGCTTGACACCTGACCCTAACCCTATCCCCCAACTTTAACCTTTAACCCTAGTCCCCAACCTTAACCAGTAACCCCAATCCATAACCCTGGCCCCCAACCTTAACCCCTAACCCTAGCTCCAACTTCTAACCCCAACCCCTAACCCTAGCCCCAACTTTAACACCTAACTCTGACCCGAAACCTTACCCCTAAGCCTAGGCCCCAACCCTAACCCCAAACCCTAGCCCCAAACCTTAAACCCTAACCCCTAACTTAGTGAGATTTTGACAAATATAAAACAGAAGGAGGGGGGACCAACTTGTCGCGGAAACTATATCCGTGGACAAATTCTAACTACTAAGGCCATCAGGCCAGGCGCCCAAGTAGGAAGAGGGGCAATTTCACGCCAGTAGAGGTAGAGAGGGAGAATTGCATTCTGTACAGAATTGAGGAAGAATGTGCTGAAGCAACTGGCAGCCGGACGGGAGTCGCGCTCACGGCCGGCCACGACGGAGCAGGCGCCCGAATGTCTTGAGTGAGGGCATGTCCGCACCAGCTCTGGAGTTGATTGGCCAGTCTGGTTAGCTGAGCCTCTCGGTTTCAGCGACTGGCGCGAGACGCGCTAGGGAGGTACCCTCCGAACGTCAGCCAAATGACTGCTGCGGTCGCTAACGGGCAAACATGCGCCCGACCGAGGCCAGACACCAGCTGTCGCTCAATAGGGTCACTACACTTGCGAATACGTTTTCAGTGCTGAAAGTCGGAATTCACGGGGTTCGGAAATTCGCACCCCAGGACAGTAATTTTCTGGCAAACTGTCAAATTCGCGTTGAGTGCGCTCACCCGTCTGAGGTCGCAAATATTCGATATTACCATGCCCCCCCCCTCGCCGCCTGAGAAAGCCGGTGTACTGCTGCCTATGCTGCCCTTCTAAAAATGCTGCAAGGCATGTTTTCAGGCTGTCTGGCCAACTTCACTCTCCCACAGTATCTTGATTTGAGAAATCACTTATTAGTGCTGATTTTCGATTTTAATGATGTTGACGGTAAGAGTTAAGTATATGTGCGGGGTGGGAAAAAAACCATGGAGAACCGTCTACAATGTTTTTAAAAGAAGGCGTTTTCGGTAAATTTTTTGGTCGGCCCTTCGTCGGCAGGATGGCATTCGCTGACTGATAGCACCCCGAAAAGTCGGCACTGCTGAAACGTCAACATCGGTTCATTCTTCTCCATCCCCCACACGTAATTCTTTAGTCGGAGGAAAAAAGTTCGGGACGAAGAGCAGTCTAATAGTAGAGTAAAATACTCGAAATAGCAATAAATGGAATGCACACGCCTGTCAAGCGGAGTGTTTAAACGATGGTAAATTTTGTATATACTTCGCTGTGCACCTTGCCATAGACTTCCATACGTTTCTTCTGGTCTGAGGAATCGTAAACCAATATAGAAAGCCTCCCCCTTACAAGCAAACCAACAGATGGTCAACAAGAGTGCTTCACTAGCACTCCGTTGCCTCTCCAGATATCACTGTTTTCCTTATTGGTCTTCAAGTAGAGGTCGCCTACTAAGCAGAGCAGATGAGTAAAATTTTGAGAAGCACTCTGCTCCAACGGTGATCGACTACCGCCTGTTCTAATTTCAACACACTGGTGCTCTCTTTTGTGTCCGCATAATTGGTTCCTATCCGACTCTCCCCTTTTCTTCCTCCACCCTCCTCCTCTCACTTCCCACAGGTTTCCCTCTATCCTCTCTCTCTCTCTCCCTCCTGCACCTTCTTCGTTGTTTTTTACTCCAAGTGCATACTTCTTTTACACTTAACACAACTTTTCCCCGGCTTTCTCTTCTTATTTTTCTTCTTATTCCCCCTCCTCTCCTTTTCGTCCTTTCTTCCTCTTATTCCTCCTCTTCTTCTTCCTCTTCTTATTCCTCATGTCCCTCCCCTTCCTCTTCTTTTTCTTCCTTTTCCTTTTCGAGTCTTTCCCGATACTTTATGACTGTCATTGCCGCCTCGGCATCTTCTCCGTTCTACCCCGGTGTCTGCCAGCTTATTTTTTTCTCGTCGTCCATCGTTTTACGTCACATCTCATTTCTTTATTTTCTTCCGCCTCACTCTCCCACATTCCCCTTTCTACTGCATTTCTCCTCTTTGCGCTTCGTCAGCACTTTCAGTCTTTCCCTTTTTATTGGCCGCTTCGCTCCCCCCGACACCATCTACGTCTGCAGTAATCTTTCCAGTCTTGCAATCCTCTGCATTTCGTGATGTTGGTCTTCCACCCAGGCCCTTGTCTGTTTTCTGCCGTTCTGATTTTAACCGCAGACTTTGACCTTCAGGAGTCGACTTCACGCCTGCAGCGGTGCCCGGTTTGCGCTCGGAGGAGTCACGACAAACGGTGGTCAGCAAGGATCATGTCCTGCGATCCAAGTTGTTAGAGCTGCGGGAGACCCTGCATTCCAAACGTCTGCATCCTGTCACCACCTCCACCACCACCATCGCCACCACCTCCGAAAATAATAACAACGAAGATTCTTCCCAGCTCACCGATGTGGCAGATAAATTCGACACCCTCCGCGCCATTCGAAGAGGCAACACAAGGAAGCGGATAGACGAATTCGAAGCCATGTAGGGTCAAGCGGACCCTCCGTGGTCAAGTTCTTCCTCCGTGTTCAACGGACCCTCTCCC
>CACRXP010000091.1:145320-172261 GCA_902702965.1 Spirometra erinaceieuropaei | reverse complement strand
CACCTAATGTACTTCCACCCGAACCGCGCCTCCGGGCGTCTTTTGCTAGCATGTATATTCCCTTTTGTACGTTTGCACTTACTGAAGCTGGAAAATTATGATTTTGCACGCATTCCGCCCTATTCCATTTGGTCCCTTGCCCTCTCTCCTAATTCTTTTCACCCCATTCCACTTCTCCTACCTCCCCACGCTTTCATCCTCCACATCCCCCCCTTCTAATTCCCTTACTCTCTCTCTATCTCCCTCAGATGGTCCTCCCCCCGGTTGATCTGTGTCAATCGATTTTGCTTTCTCAAAGGACCCAGCACCGACTTAATCATTATGCAAAGCTCAGCTCTTCTCAGACTATCCTATCTGCCTTTCTTTTAACTTTCGAGGCGCATGCCTACATTCCTTGAATAAAACACTCTCGAGGTGAAAGTGAGTTTTCTTCACTTCTTGCCTGTTGGCTCTCGAAGTACGCAACCGTGTTGACGAAAGACATATGTACGTTTGATGCGTAGAGCGTGGGGACATTTTCTAATGCAGAGACGGAGGGCCCGTATTTGATCCTCGAATCGGACCAGATCGTGCCCGTTCCTCTGCGCGACGTGGCCTTGACTACTTACTATCACGACAGGCAGCACGTGAGTCAATGGGTCAGCGATTCCCTCGTGGCACATCAAAGGAAGGAAAGCGCGCACCGAGAGAGTGCTATTTTGGGTCTGGCGTTTCAAGCAGTGCAGCTCGGCTACTCATCTTCAGAGACTGGAGATTCCAGTGCACAGATTTCGTTTTTTTGGCACGTCTTGTCTACTGCATAGGCCGTCGATGCCGGCTGTGTGACTGAATAGGATCCTCGTTTCGCCGCGATCTGCGTGCCCCCGCCCTCGTTGACCACAAAGTAGCAGTCCCGAATGTCTCGCCTTTTCGGTGGCTCCTGTCAGGTAGGTTTGTAAAATCAGATAGAGGTGGGCAAGTTTGTGTGGCCTTTGACTGACATCCAGGTTTCTTGCACCTGTTTTGGTGTGTGATTGTCGTCTCGACCCACAATCTCAACGGCGTGAAGGTTGAAAGTGTGTCCTGTTTGCGCGGCATGGGTTGGTACCCCCGACTTTGGATCCAAATTTCGAACAAATGATTGCTGCTCATGCATTCAAATCTGCAGTCTTTAGCCGGTTTTTTCCGACGTAATTACACTCTTCACACCTGCACTGAAGTCAGCAGGCAGCAGCCGACCTCGCCTGGGTAGAGATGGGGTCTTTTGGTCGCAGGCGAATTGTTGAGACATTTTCTGAGTAACTGCCATTCTGAATGATGCGAGTGATCTAGCCGCAACCTCAAAGACACCCCCGCCCCTTCACATACGGAATGTTCTGCCACGATTTTGGCTGACTACAGTCTTCAGTCGGTTTTCTTTTGGATCGTTCTACTCCTGACGAATGCCGATGTGTAGCCGTTAGCTCTGAAGAACTCTCAAAAGCACCTGATGCCGTCCCGTTTGGGGACTGGCGAGATGCAATGACAGTAGAGCATGTGTTTGAAGCTTAATCTGTGTTTCACTATAAACCAAGTTACGCGCAAATCACCGTCCCTCCCCTCACCTTACAGTGGAGCACACGATGGACATCGTCGAAATTAACGGTCGAACTATCGTGTTTCAGCGGATGTTTGTTGCTGTAACTGAGGGTTTGCAGCCTGCTTGTCGGTATGTGGGCTGTAATCGCCAGCTGGCCATCCGGTCAGTGGCAGACTAGACCATCCAGCAACGGAAGTCTGTCCTCTACTTCCTCATCCATCGTAAACTGCAGATCGGAGACAGTCGAGATCAGTCAGTCCTGTCTCTTCGGGTATAGAAGGACGCGCATGCGAGACCCCATTGTCTGTCCTCGGAGCAACGGAAGTGCAGGGGACCCAATAATCACCTCACAGTTTGCCCTTCGATGACAGAGCTTGTCTGATGCTCGACTACAATCACGGAGTGGGGTTAAATAGGTGCCCCGTTTAAGCAAAATATCAGTATTTATATGGGTTCTCTGCCGTGCACTCATAATCGAAGAATGGAGTCTAAAAGCGACCGAAAACAGTGCAAATGACCGCAATATATAGAAAATGTATGTTCTTACGTTTACGGTCGAAAGATATTAGCATTGTTTAAGAACGTTAAAGAAACGACCAAAGTGCCAATTTTTTTCTTGGCCTCACCGTTCAAAATGCAAAGTACGCAAAGATTCGTCAACGGAGGGCAGCATTAACGCAGTTCTTATGGAGGTAACTGATTAGGGAAAGTTTTCTCATTGATCGAAGACATATTCGTTGCTAACTTTCGTTGTGGGCAGCCATTTTTCTCGAAAATGAAGTTTGATGTTTGAATGAGTCTTCACATGTGACTCAAACGACCATCTTCGTGAAAAGGAGTGCCCGAACACTCACTAATTCGGTAAATGTCTTCAACAATTATCTTATTTTAAAGTTCTCAACAGACCGTTAATTCCTAATCTCGCTTTATGGACCATCGGGTGAAAACACTGAAAATCATGAAGTATTCAGCAAAATTTCGAGGCCGATCCGAAACTCGACGTAATCTAAAACGAAGGAAAAGTGTAAATTCATTGGACGAAAGAAACGTTCTTTCTATAAACACAAAATGATATGTTTACGATCACGCCTGTCAGCCCTATTTAAATTTATTGGGCGCCGATCGGCCTGGCAGCATGTCACATTTTGAAGACGTTTGTTTTTACGAGGTCCTTATTGGTGAAATCAAACAAAATCCAGTTTCTCTTGTTGAACCCCATCTCATTTAACACAAACGCGTCAATGCTAACACGAATCCCTGGGAAACTGTTTTTCAATCTACACTAAGAATGTAGGCAGTTGACAAACCGCCATGTATAAAATTACACTAATTATTAAACGATATTTAGCTGTATAATTCACTGAAGCACTATTACTAGATGTTATTTCATTTGTACTTTCAAATTTACAATGTAAGCGGCATGAGAATACATTCTATACATCTAAAAACGAAGGTTACTAAATTAGAGCGGCTTCTAACTTTTTCGGGACATTGCGCTTTTCTAAGAAAATCAGAATTTTTAAACAATGCAACACTGCCTCTGATATTTATTTTATGTTTTTAATTCTTTTAAACTTGTACTTAATTAACATGGACATTGGACTCATGAAATGTTGTCGGTTTGCGAGTGATTGGCAATCATTCGTGAATTTCGACACATGTCATGAGTTAGATAACGCACTGTAGGTGTTCCGTGGTGAAACGATCCCACAGCGGGTCACGCCGCAGATGCGCCGGCACAAAACGGGGGAGTTCGATTGGCTTACGGTCCGCGTTAGTCAGGCCGCACAGAGTGCGCGCGAAAACACCGTTACTGCCGTCCATGGGGTCTGGTGGTATGCTTGAACGTAGGCATTAACAGCACGTCAACCACTGTCCCCGCTGGCACCTGACAGTTCGCCCGTCGTGTCCGACGATGTCTGCCGTTTGCTCCACAGCAAGGTGAAGCAGGTGCGATGACTTTCGCGTGGGGGCAGACTTGAGCAGCATTCACCGCACCCAAGCCTCCTACTCCCCACCTGCAGCCGGTGTCAAGACAGAGTCAAGAAGACCGTAGGCGGGGGGGGACGCAGGTGGCTGGCACGGCCGGAACCGCACCCAGTCTTACCACCACACCTCCTGGTCCACAACAAACACTTCAACAGGATTTTTACCAACAACAGCACCATAACGGGTCGGAAAGAAAACGAGGATGACTGGGAAGCCATATCCTCACGAGCTGTATACCCAGCGGGAGCGCAAACGAATCTACCGGCAGGGAACCAGGTGCCAGAGAACTGCCAACGCACACCAGGCTGCCAGAGCCACGGTTTCCACAGCAGACGCTCACAAACCTTAACCCACTGTCACCACAAGCTGGTTGTCGGGCATGGACAGTAGACTGGCGCAGGAATGTGCGATTACTGGATTGGTGTTAAGCAAGCACTTTGTGTTATCTGTAAAGTTCCACCGAGACGCTCTGAATGCCTGCGCTAGCGAATACTTGCAACGACAGAGGGGGTGGCGTTCGGTCGAGCCCTCTTCCTACCCTGGCCAAAGCTGAGCACAAAATACTTTTACTCAGTGTGTTTTTAAACATTATATCTGAGTTTCCCTTACAATGGTTTCAGTATATGCATCTTCGTTGACCGTATCTGGAAGAACAGCTCACTTCTTATAACCATAATATAACGCTGGAGATAGTATACTGAGTATTTATTTGATGATTGCTCCTTAGCGCAATAGATGTAACTAACTGAGCATTACATCCGAACAGACTCAGGTTCACAGTGGACAATAAATTTTTTAAGGGGGGGGGGGGCAGTTTCGTAATTTGCTATATTGCAGTACTGTAAAAGTATTTGCCTTCATACGACGGTATATGCAAAGGTTTCCCCAGAATTTCACTGCTAAAGATTTTAATCCACCCGTTGTACTTTTATGCAGAGACTGCAAAGGCATGCAAAATGTAAGCAAACAAAATTTGAAAATGGTAGGCGGCGCTCACCGATGGTTATTACGGAAGTCACTCGCTCCCATGTGCCTTACGGGCTCTTTCTCGAGCCCAACCAGCAGCCGCAAAGCGGCGCACGATATAGACAGAAAAGCTTACCTTTTCGGTGAGTTTTATGTTCTTTACCGTCACTGTTAGCAAACAAATCATTTAAAATCCCCTCAGATACGAAATAAAGCTCGTTAATACACTGTTGCTTTACTACAAAAGGCTTTTAAATCAATTACTATGACTGAATTTTTGAGCGAAATGCGCTATTTATCAAATTCTCAGACGAATTAGTATTGCTTCCTAATGATTACCATTTCCTAAGGTTAGACTTGTGTTTCTTATGAAGCCTCCCTCAAGAATAGTCAAGGTCGAAGATGGCAATGGGATTTTGACCGATTTGAATACTTCAGCAGACCCAGATGTCATTAGCACCACATTTCTTGATTGAGGTAGTTAGCGAGTTGTCTACACGCAAGCCATGTCCTTGGAGTCGTAGATTTGGATTTCACCGAGTTTTCCACAGTGTGTCTGCTGAATGACAGGAACGCCGTACACACAGGGCTGGAATTATTTTGCCAGTCGTTTTCTCGCATAGTTCCTTGACGAAAATCCAGCATTTGTAAACAAGCAAAAATAACCATAAATTTCGTGCTAATATTTCGGCAAGGGTTAAGCATGTGCGCGGGTTAAGGAAAAACTGTGGACAACTGCCTACAAAACTTTGAAAGTGGGTGCTGTTCGGTAGAGTTCTTCGTCAGCCCTTCTTCGGCGGGCTGACATTTGCTGACCTGTACCGCCCCCGAGAGTCGGTTCTGCTGAAGCGTCTACCTTGTCTAGTTGTTCTGCACACCCTCCCCACGCGTAATTCCTTAGTAAGCGGAAAGCTCACTTATAAAAAAAGTTCGCGCGGAGAGCAGTCAGGTAAAAAATACTCGAAATATTGTAAGATGAGACGCACACGTCCGCTGGTAAAGCAGGTGTGTAAAAGTGTTGGCGAATTTGTTAAACAACATTTAGCATTTCATCGCCCCGCGCATATACTTAATCCTTGCCCATATTTTTACTCACTTCAGCATAGTAAGTAGGGAAGTAAGTAGGGGCCTTCTAAAAACACTAACTTTAGAGGCTACTTTGACTCGGGGGTAGTCTATACGGACAGTTGCACAGAAACTAGTGCTTGCTGGGTAACCTGACGCTTTCACCTGCTCGGCCGCACGTGGGAGAAGGAGATGGCTTGTTGATTGATGAGCAGGACTCCTCTTGCCGCCTGGACGGCTAGCATCTTGCCTAATGGACGTAACAGACACTTCATATGTCGCTAAGGCGCCCCCCCCCCCCCCCCTCCAACCACCCACCCGCTCCCTGCAGCGCAAGGAAGGCAGGCTGAGATTGACATTTAGACTGTCCGCACGCAGCCACTTATTGCCAGGCGACGGGCCGTACTGTGCTCGCTGCTGCGCAAGTTGACATCGTTGGCCACTCTACAGTCAGCGGTCCAGAGTGGCGTGTGGAAGATGGAAAACAAAATGACTGGGCAAGAACATTGGAAATCTCTCAAGCCAACAGTGGTTCTCAAGTGTTCAAGGGCAAGACACGAGCTGAGACGGTGGTGTTGCCGAAATGCTATGGTAAGGGCCGAGAAGATAAAGGTTCCCAAATGAGAGGTCAGGGAAGACGAAGTGGATTGGACAACCTTTACTGCTGAGGAGGTGCGTACACAAACACGCAAATAATTTTGTCCGTGTCCGCCCCAGCGCGTGTGTGCGCCTTTCGCTCTGTCCCAGTTAGTGTCCGCCAGCCAATCAGGCAGGGGGAAGTGTTGATTGGCTACGAGTCCTCGCGAGGCTAGTGACAGGCTGTAACGCCCCTGGACTTGGACAGAGTTGTTTGAATGATGTGACACTTTTGGCGCGAGGACCTAGGGTGGAGATGGCGTAGTCGCGTGTCGGTGAAGATAACCGGTGTCCCTCCCTCTCTCTTCTGCCGATCCCTTTCCCCCTCGTCGCACCGTAACGTAACGTATCGTCCGAACCGCTCGCCTCCTCGCTACATCGGCACTCCCTCGGCCCTTCCCTGCAGTTGCCCCCAGCGCTGTGCTCCCCACCGGTTTACTAGCTGGCATGTTGGCATCGTCTCTCCACCCAGACAGGTCATTCTACAGATGTAACCATCCTACCTGTACTATTAACGATTATTATACGTTTCCCCGTGCAATCTCGTCATATTACAATTTATCTCTTATTCGACATGCCTTCTTCTTCTTCTTCTTCTTCTTCTTCTTCTTCTTCTTCCTCTTCTTCTTCTGTGTATGGATGTGTATCAAGGAATGCTAATAGCTCCGTTCAGGTCTACCCCGGCCAAGAGCTCTTCTCGGCGTTTCCTTACTTCGGTGTATGCTACCCTTGACTTCCTCGGCCGCTACAAGGCCTCGCGCGGTCCCAAGAACAAGTCTACAGGGAGCGTGAGGCGGGCAGACAGGCAGAGAGACAAAGCGGCAAAAAACAAGGGAGCGTGGACTGCCACAGTGTGTTTTGTGGGCTTGGCATCGTGTCACACCAACATGGGACTTTCACATGCACCACAGCGGGTCGGGCTACTTAAAAATTTACATGTATTCCTTAACGGAACGGGGACCATGCGTTTTTATGCTAATGCCGTTCACAGTGCAACACATTTCTGGTTTTGTAGAAAAGTGGGATAAGGAGCTAAGGCTTAGAGGAAGCTGAGGAACAACCCGGGACAGCACAGCAAATGACCGATTCAAAATCCAGCCGGCAAACTCAGAGATTACATGTTCAAAGTAATATTTGCATTATACTGGCAAACGGTTTTTTGGCTTCATATACCTCCTTCAGCGCACTGCTTTACACTTATTTAGAGTACAAGGGCTGATTATTTGATGCCCAATTTGTCAATTTTAGCAGTAACAGTGTATACCAAAGAAAGGCCGGAAAATGAGATGTGGCGATCTCCGGAGCCGGACATTTGTGGTTCAGGCAAGCTTCCACCACCAAAGCAGGCAATGGCAAAAAGCCTCACGGTTTTTTCGTGAAGAAGAAATTGTCGTGGCAACAGCAGCCACCTCCCCCATCTGCAGACGCCGCAAGGTGAGTGGCGGCAGCGGCTGTCGTGGATTCTCAGCTCATCTCTGTGGATTAAGCCAATCGACAGACGCCGTAGAAGTCGGGCAAATGCTTCGGGCGCGTTGTCAATGCATGATGGGATTCAGTGAACTACCGTTTTTAGCGGGGACTGGAATGTACAGCCTAAGGGTTCCTTGCCAGCGCTGTACATAAGGCGCAGTCTCAACCGTTGACCCCGTCCCCCCCCCCTTCTGCAAAAATAAATGACAGGAGGTGCCTTATTCGTAGGATTGTTTCCACGCGAAGAATGCGCTCATGCTAAATTTGCTGTAAAATTATGTAACACTGTCACTCAGTGAACGATCCCTGAGCCTATGTCATGACCAGGTTTGCCCTGTTTACTTCCGCTCTTTGGACGGGGTCGTGTGCCAATGCGGAGACTTTACATGAAGGCCGCTCCACAACCATCTTCATTCCTGTTGAAGTGTATTATTTGTTTTGTGTTGGTGGCTTTCCAGCAAACGGTAGTTTGCAGTTGCCCAGTTGCGCACCGGCGAACAATCTGAAACATTTCAGTTTATTTGATAAGGATGATAGGCAAAGCCTTTGAAAACCCTATTGATTACATGTCAGCGCGTTAGAAACAACTGTACAGGAACAATGAAAATATTCGCTATATAAACGGTACTTGATTCATTTGAGTAGCATTGTCTCAGAGAAAAAATCTGTGGGGAGCCGGGGTATTTAGCTCAGATTCAGACTGTCGAGGGAAAACAGGGGACACAAATAATCATCCAAGCGTTTCTTGAAGAATTGCAGGGATGTCGCCTCCACGACTGACTGAGGGAGATCGTTGCATTTCTCCACTACCCTTTGCGTGAAAAATTCAGAACGAAGGTTCAGCCTGGACATCGTTGTCCGTAGCTTCATCGAGTGGCCACGAAGATTGGGTGAAAGGTGCCACTGAAACATGTCCTCAAAGCCAAGTCTACGTCAAATATGGCCTCATAAAGGCACCAGGCAGCATTTCTAATTCTTTTATTCCCACTGCCCGCCGGGAGGCAGTGGTAAACATAGTTTTTCAAAAAACCAGGAAGGTAGTCGTTATCCTCATTCCGGAAGTTTTCCAGCGCAAATACTAACTCAATGAAGAGTCTTCTACTTTCATAACGTTCATTGCAATCTTTCTCTTTCCTGTTAGAAGTACATCAGAAACATTGCAGCAACTTGGTTTTCAATCCTGGAATCATCATATTAGGGCCTTACTAAGCTTTCTCGGGCGCATTTTCCTAATTTCACGTTTATAGACGGATTCGGCTACATTAGCATTCAAACCCGCACTCGCGAAATTTGCATCGGATTAAAGTCTTTTACTTGTTTTAATTAAGTAGGATTAGCTGATAACTATAATTTGCTCCCAGCCCTCGGCGATCTGTGTGCTGACACCAGATCTGGGTAGATTTCAGCGGAAAAACTCTTTTACAAGTTTGCTAACTTGAACACGAATTTTGCTTGTATTTTGAAACAAAACATGATTTTTCCCATCTTCCAGTGCGAAAGTTCTTTGTCTAGAATCCTGGCGGGAAATGAGTGAAGGTGTTGCTACTAGGCGGTGTGTGTGCGTCTGTACTCAGAGCGCTACTATCGTCAGGCCGAATCCTAGGTGTTGGAAGGAGAGAGACAGAAGGAACCTGAACATGGGGTTTAAAGTATACAAAACGCAGAGTTGTCCTCTCAGGCGGCAGTTGCTACTGGCAAAATCAGGACTGGTGTTGACCGCGTCCAGTCATGCCTCAGAGTCCCTGAGGTAGTGGTGGCAGCCGCTTTTGTAGGCTCGTGGGCCAAGTTTAAGTGGTGTCCAGTCAGCGTGTGTTGCATTTGCAAAGGGGTAGTGTCCCAGTGGCATGTTTTGCTGGTCTGGTTGTAGGGGGTGGCGCGTTCAAGTGTCGCATGGGTAACTGCGACGCTGTGTGGACGCAATTGCGTTCGAGCTGAAGTTCGTCGAATGGCTTCAGGTCAGTTCGTCTGGGACGGCTCGATTCATGTGGTGAATGACCTTGAGGCTGCGAGGTCATGAACAATGACACCAGACCGGTCATGTTGGCTGCCCGCTACACAACTACCGGCGCTGAATGAGGGAGCTGTTAGGTGTGTGATGTCGTGGCAAATACGTCCTGTAAACACTGTGTGTCCCATCTGTCTCCATCGCGCTTGCCTCCCCCTGTCTCTGATGCTGAGTTCGAGTAAGAAGCCAAAACTTGTTTTTCCAGTGCATACTCATCCTCCCTATTTATCTGTCCTGTGTGCACAACCCTTCCGCCTGACAAACTGGATGAGTTACAGCAAGGAAGTGACCTGTGCGGATGAGTGGGGCTACACTGACATGCCTGCTAAACAACCGGTGGGGAATGCAGCTGGTGTCTGAAGTGGAGGTCCAGCCGATCGGTGGACCCGTGCCCCGACAAGAAACCCTTTTAATTCTAACGTCCTATCTCTCAAATCCGCCATCCCACTCTTGTTTCGCTCCCCCCTCTTTGTTACGTCAATAAGCTTACACGCCTCAGTCCCTATTATTGACTGGTTGTTTGCTGAGTTCATGGATGTTATTCAGACGCGAGAAAAGCGAACTACCGAAGAACGGGTTATAGTCACCGAGCGCCCAGACTGCTGTGATCCAGACACCGAAGACCGCTCCGCCCCCAGATGGACCCGAACAACAGGACATGGACGTTATAGACCTGTACGTCCAACGTCAGACGGTACACCCCTATGCTGTCTTACTAGTCGGTCATTTTGTCAAATGTATCTCCCTCGCAACTGTCAACCACCCTCTAATCCTGCCTGAATGAACATGGATATGCAGCCTATTGGCTAAATGCAAACGCCTGATTTACCCGATGCTATTTTCGTTTCCCAATCTTCTGAATCTCGGCTCGAGCTGTCTGGTTCACAACGGTAGACAGAAATGGATAGCCTGATGGTCTAAACCTACGAAAAGTCATGCAGTCAATAATATTAAATTAAGAGTTAGTCTGCTGCGCAAACGTGCTCGTTATGTTTACTGAAGTAATAAATTAATCGATATAAACAAACACCTGTGGCGTGAAGTACTTGCAATTCTCTTGATTTGGTGAGCGCACATCTTCAAATAAGACCTCAAATGGATGCATCCTTCAACTCTTTTGGGGACTGCTATCGCTTGAAAGTGTTTTCCTGAGTCACTCAGCGTTTGCTTTTCCCCCAGCGCAGAAAGCGAACTTTTTCAGACATGCAGTAAATGACTTCCGGTGCATCCCTCCTTTCTAACGTAGGCAATTATGTCCTGCAACTTATGAATGTTTTTTTATAGCAGTTAGTATTTTCAACTACGAGGAGAGAGCACATAAGGCGCATGTGTTGAGACGAAATTCAGATTTCGTCTGTTTGTCTGTTGAGATATTGTGACGCACGCTTTGTTATCCCCCTGGTAACAGCCGAGGTCGGAACTTCTGCAGCTTACTCCTTGCATACAGGACGTGGTACTGGAACAGATTAAAACTGTGATTTTCTTCCAAAAGCGCTACCTCTGCCAACACATGGCTCCGTCATTCTGTGGGTCTGGGTCACGTGAACATTTGGTGAAAATTTGTCATTTGCGAGTATTATATCTAGAGTTGAATATATGCTGTATTCTCTATGCCAGGCATTTCAGATGAAATAGGTAGATAAAAAATCATCCTTGCCTGGACCGATAATTGGCTTTGTTTACGTGAGGCACATGAAGGGCGCTTTTAGGCTGAATGTGTGCACGCCTGATCGATAGTGTTGCTCAGTTGATTTTCCTTATCGACATTCGTGAGACCACAGTATGTGATATATTGCCTTTTTATATGCTTCTTTTTAGTGTAATCTTTAAATTTCTTGAGTAACTGTTTCCTTAAAGTTTCTGAAAATGGAATTAGATCTATGCATACGAATGGCACATCTACTGAGTGAACGAATGTTGTGTATGCGGATGTATCATTTGTCAATGGAATTTATATGTTAATACGGAGAAAATATGGAGCGAAACTATTGAAGATTTCGACGAAACACTATTCGCAAGCGTGCCAAGGGGACACATTACGCCTCCACTGAAGACCTCTCGCTCCCGTCTACGTCGTCCGTGGTGCCAGAGTAATCCCCGAATGTGGCCCAGAGATCTCCGTGGGTAAGTATTTTATGCGTAAGTGATTAGAAGTAGAAGAAAACGCAATGCCAAAGAAGACCCAAATCCGTTTAATTGCAAATGTTTCCTGACGGATTCGAAGGAATTCTGTTTGAAGGCCCAAGTGCCGCAGTCCAGGGCCAAGCTGTTGTTCCAGATGTCGCGACTTTACCTTCCAGCGGTGCCCATGGACGCGCGGATGCTATTAGAGACGCTCCTACGATGTCTTAAGAAGTTCCTTTCCAACGGCAGCTACGTTCATCTGAGCCCTAGACGTGGTTTTCAGGATGAGCCTCAACATTGGCATCAACTTTACTTTCGAAAATGCGTGTTCATTTGCATATGGACAGAATGAGGCTTTTTAAAGGGTCTGGTCAATGCCTCGCGTCAGCCATCCGATCCGTAGACAGTCGTTTGGTCCCGGCGAGCCTGAGTCTTTGGATGTCTTTCTGGGCCAGCGGGTCTCGGAACCAAAGGCGTATGCCATTTTACCGAAAAGGACAATTTTACATGACTATTTTTTAGTTCGAGAGGACTAAAACTGTGTGGTTTTTTTCCTGTTTGACGGAAGACCTCCGTCTCCTTGAGGAGTTTTGTTTATTGCGGAGACTTTATGGTTTGACCATTTTGTGAAAACCTTCCGTTCCGAAATGTCGCTGCACTGAAGTCTGCTCACTCATAACTGTGGTAGTTGTCACCAGCTGTTACCCACGGAGGAAGACTTCGGTTGAAAATGTCGAGTGTGTCGACGTGTCGGCGTTTCCAAGACTGTGGGGTGAGGTTTCGTCCAGCAACCCCACCTGAATTCAAAAATATCACGCATTTGCATCTCCCCTACAAGTTTTATCCAGCGAGTGACTGTTTCAGGGAGGGGAGGAGGGTGAGTGCTTATACGCCAGCCTCGGTTACTTCAGGTATCTGTTCCCACGCGCCCCCCTGCTGCGTGCTTCGAACCCTGCATGCGCCCTCTCCATTATATTAATCCAGCGTGTGGCCAGGTAGACTTGCTGGTGGAATTGTTCCGACGGTGTGGAACTCCGTCAATTCTGTAGCGGACAGCCAACATGACCGATCTGGTTTCATTGTTCACGACCTCGCTGTCTCAAGGTCACTCACCCCTTGCAGCGAGCCGTCCCAGACGAGCTGACCTGAAGCCACTCGACCGACTTCAGCTCGGACATAATTGCGTCCACACAGCGACGCGGCTACCCATGCGCCACTTGAACGCACCCACCCCCTGCAACCAGCACAACAGGCCACTGGGACACCACCCCTAGGCAAATGCAACACACACTGACCGGACACCACTTGAGCTTGGCTCACGAGCCTACAAAAGCGGCTGCCACCACTGTCCTAGGGACTCTCGGGCCTGACTGGACGCTGTTAACACTAGCCCTGGCTTTGCCAGTGGCCACTGCCGCCTGAGAGGACAACTCCGGGTTCTGTGTACAATAAACCCCTCATTCTGGTGCCTTTCGTCGTCTCACTTCCAACACTAGGATTTGGCCTGACGATAGTAGCGCTCTGAGTACAGATATGTCCACTCGCACCCCCTATTTACTACCGTTCCACCACCGAACCCATGCACTGCAACTTACCACGCGCTTCCCTCAGTGGTCTTTCAGTTACGATCATCCTCTCAGTCAAGCGAGCGGCTGTGTCGGGAGGAGAGTGTGTACACGCCACCTTCACCAACCTCCCTGCGCGTGCTTCGATTTCTGCTTGCGCTCTCTTTCCCTATCTCATTGAGTGAGTTGCTAATTTAGGTTTGTTAACTAATATTGTTTTAGGAAGCTATCCATTTGCTATCAATTAGGCGAGGCTGCAGGACCAAACCTCGCCGACTTTGGTTGGTCCATCATCGTCAAGGACTTAAATACACGGAATCGAACCGAAATTCGATCGATTTTCTCTTTCTTCGCTGCCTCTGCCCTTAACTGGATGTTTGGCAGGTTTCAAAGTTGTTTGCATCAGGGGTCATCAGCTCAATGTGGTTGGTTGACCCAGTGCAGTGGTTGTTCGGTCTGGTGGCTCTTTCGACACCGAATTCGATGAGTTCGCTATTGTGTTGACGGCATTTTCTGAAATTGTATGTGATCGGTTTATTGTCGTCTTTGTGTACGGGATTACTCGCGTTTTCGTAGGCTGAAGGAAGCTCAAGATGTTTGTTGATGAAGTCGACGTCTGAATACCACACCCTAATTGTGCGTTCTTTTGCCCTTGGGTTCCTTTGACCTAAGACGGTTTCTGTTTAAGGTCAAAAGTATGGTCAGCTGAGAGTTTGTGTCTAGCCTCCGAGTGGCCAATTTCTACTGATGTAGGTGTGTCAGAAACTGTCGTTTGGTTTCACCAAAGCATCACTCTATATCATCGCAACACATTCTGTGGACAACTCCCGCAAAGTAGGCATGGCCTATCGATCCCAGGCAAAAATGTGTTCCTATTTAATGCTACGCAAACACACACTGCCACTTGTCGCAAATTCGGCAGTTGTTCGTTCAGTTAGATTGACTCTATGCGCCCCTGGCACAAGTAAGTCACGGACTCCTGCCATCGTTCGCATCAAGCCGGTTTTGCAAACATGTTAGCAAACGTAAGATATCAGGATCAGTAATTTGAGAAATATGAAGGGCTCACCGGAGGAGGGGAATTGTATTGCTGACGGTTCAGAGGACTTGGATGGCTCTCCATTATCAAAGCGCTTTATGCAAAAAATCGACTCGAATTTTTAATAAACGGCTGAATAAATTGGCCCTGCGCTGAATACTTTTTTCTTCTTCCTCTATCTTGCCCTTCGTGCCGTTGTTTGTGCATGTTGGCGGCCTCTTGTGTCGTGTGTCGTAACCTCAATGGGAGGTCGGGCACACCTGTGAATTATTCGATGGGCCGTGTTTGATCGGTATTTTTAAGTCCCGTGTGACCGTTTTGGCCTGGTCATGGCGTATGCAGTGGCGCAGGACTTTATAGGTCACAGGAAGGTCTAGATGCCTCTTGATGAAGTTGGCATCTGAGTACCAAGCCCCAAGTGTGAGGCGTTATGTCCTTGAGGTGTCCCGGTCTGAGACGGTTGCTCCTTGAAAGTAAAAACTACGACCAGCTCCTCCGATGTGATTCGCAAGCTGTGAGTTCGAATATAGTCTCCGAGTCGCAACTACTTTGGGGAAACTGGACGGAAACTGCTGACCCGCCTAGGTGAACACAAAGTGGTAACGTTCGGTAGGCGGAAATGAATGTCGCACCTGGCACAGACCCGGTTGACGGATTTGGACAGCGCTGTATGTGAAAGAAGTGACGCAAGGGTTAAGGTTTTAGTAGTGTTTGACCTCTAGAACTGGAATTACCGGGCACCGGTAGACAGTCTATTACCGGAATCAGAAATAAAACAGAAAAGACAAAAAAGGAATGACATTATATTGCGTCCAACCTCTTCGTAACGGGATAGAGCAGGGTGACAGAGGCCATCCTGTAGCTCTGACGGCCCGTTCGATGCATAACGTCAAAGCCTGAACTTCTAAATCGATCTTCACCAATCCTCTTTTGGCTCGGGTAGCAAATGATGTACAGACTTGTCGCGATGCCACGACATCCTAGAACACGATTTGTTAAGGAAAAGAACACAGGCGTGGCCAATTAACATTTTATTTGCAATTGCAGTGACATAAAAAATCTTGATCGACGCGAGATTGAGTCGCGAGTCAGAGGTTATAAAACAATCTTTTGTAGGACTTATGGAAGCGGTCTTGTTCTGAAGTGCGCTTTACCCGAAACGACTAACTTACATCTCAGTCATCACCTGACAACACACCGGCACTCACACGGTCGGAAGCCTACACATGCTCACCCGTCATGTCAGTCGATGAATGGAATCTACCTGTAGCCAGCCAACGACAAGAGGTTTGGAAATTGGCTCCAAAAGCGACTAGTAGGTTGCATATTTGGGACGCAGGATCAACTGAAATCTGGCTTATCCCCTAAAAGTACCTGTGCCCTTTGTGGCTCAGACGTGTTTCAAGGTCACACTCACCCACGAATGGCCTTGGCGGGCGTGTATCTGCTGACGTAAGCGTGAGATGACAAAGGCAGGGCGACCAAACAGCCCAGGCACGGCTGAGCAGCTCCCAGGTCGGTGTGTTTGTGCTGCCACTAGGTGCATGCAGTCCATGTTTGAAAACAACCCAACAATTCCACCACCCGTATTTGGCCTCACGCTACAAAGACCCCTGTCGTACGTTGGTGCGGTGAAATTAGCCATCGGAGTTCCTTCACGCATATCCTCTCTGCCTACCCACCACCAAAATAAATATCCATGTTGAGAGGATGCGCTGCAATCCGGCAGGCAGCCCAGGCTGACTCGATTAATATTTTAGCGGTACGAATTCATGGGCCATAATTATGTCCGGAGGCTGTTAGGGCTGACTTGCTCGTACTACCCAGGCGTGAATCGATTGTCACATCGAAAGAAAGTGTGTCCAAATGTTATGGCAGTCAGGCCGTCGGCAAGCTAACCATGGCTTGTGAATGCAAAAATCGGGTCAAAATAACAGACAGTACAAAGGTAGAGCATGAACTCATTGATCGTATCTACGGAACTCGCTCGTCCCGTTATGCCTTACGGGCTCTCTCCCTCGAGCCCATCCAGCAACCGCACAGCGGCGCATAATATAGGCAGAATATTATTACCGACAAAGACACGGAAGATTGAAATGGCCAATTCTGGTTTGTTAGATGTCGTCAGTTAGTCATAGCCAACCACGAAGTGTGGAACACCTGGTGCTCGATCCCGCGACCTTTTGGCTAGAAGTCCAGCGCCTATAAGTACTGAGCCACGAGCTCGTTGTCCTGTCGGTTGCGATCGGGAATGTACAATGGTAGAGAGGTCGCTCATCGATCGTTTTTACGGAACTCACCCGTCCCCGGGGTTGAGTATGACTGGCTGACGACGGCTAATAAACCAGAAATGGCAATTCCAGTCTTCCTTGTCTTTGTCAGTGATAGCTTTCCGACGTAACTAATGCAATAACGACTCCCCACCTTCCACCGCCAGCCTACCGCAGTGACCCTGCTCACTCTGGCAACATGCAGCGTTTCCTTCTTCTGCTTCTTCTTTTTCTTCTTCTTCTTCTTCTTCTTCCTCCTCTTCTTTTTCTTCTTCTTCTTCTTCTTCTTCTTCTTCTTCTTCTTCTTCTCCTTCTTCTTCTTCTTCTTCTTCTTCTTCTTCTTCTCCCTCTTCTTCTTGTTCTTCCTCTTAGACCATTCAGTGGGCTGTCACGTATGGTATATCGTGTAACCGATGCATATTCCACTGCCTACCTGTTGGTAGTTTGTGAATATTACGCGATTATTCCGCTGTGCTTGGCGGACTTTGGCTCAAACATTCATATCGAATTCCAGCCTGAGCCTGTAAGTGTCAAACAGACCTATTTGCTCCAAATTAGCCATGAATTTTGGAGAAAATTAAAAAACTGCAATGTCAAACCGGGAGGGACATAATTTAGTTTTAAAAAAGTTTCTAAATGTGGGACTTTTAAATACCCTAAAATGGCCGTTCATAAATCATCTTGTCTCCGCATTTACCAACGTGGCTCGTAAATTTGACAATATGGATCAAATCCACTGCTAAATTTTACTAACCCTATATGGTCCCCCTTTATTACCGTAGAGAAATGTGTGGTTTTCCGTACGCGGAAAATATACGGCTTGCAGTTTGGAAACCCCGAATCCAAGTGTAACGGTATAGTGGGTTCAAAATTATTCGGGAATCGGAAAGGGTTTTTGAAAACCGAATTATACCCATCCTTCGAGTATAAGATTGGAATAAGACGTAATTTTCTCCCGACTGAGTCAAAGAATGAATATTTTTGTGCATGTTTTCCATGAAATATAATTAAACTTTTATGGGCATCCAAGATCAATAAGGAAAATGCCTGTTAATTAAGGAGTCATTTTTACAGCGTAGTTTTTGCATGCAGCCGGAAGTAAGTTCATTCGAAAGCCGGCATCCTGAGGTAACCGAATTATTATAAAATTATGTTACAGGCTGATTAGTTTTACAACGCTACTTAACTAATTTTTACGAAGCAAAAACGCATTTCGGAATTTTCGTTGACATTTCATGAGTTAGCCCACCTATTGTATATCATGCAACCTATGACGGCAGCTTTGTTTGGCCGCGATATGCCTAGCTGCTAAGTAGACGTCACGCCTCACCTTAAGGCCGCATCAGCGAGCCAGAGAAGCTAGTGGACGCACTCCTCCCGGGCGACCTTCCTTAGGCGGAACGGCGAGCTGTCGCAGTCGACTTTTTCACCAGGAACGACACACTGGGGCGTCTGCTTCGTCTCCGCAGGAATTAGACGATATTCTAGTGGTCAGGAAGCTGCCATGGCGATGCGGCAAATTTGGCGAGAATGTCAGTCAGAAGCTACCCCCAGCTGGGTGACCGGTCCGAACGACGTGGACTAAGAGTTTTATGGGTAAATAAACACCTGCGAGGGAGTGGTAGACTGAAATTGAGTCAAAAAACCGAAACTTCGATGGCATCATGCTGTTGCAGGCATGCGCAAACTATAATCTCCACATTATTATTATTATCATCATCGTCATCAGCATCATCAATGGGTGGGAGTGGGGAGGCCTAGAGTCTAACAACGATGACGACTTTTCTCCAGCGGAAGGGCCGCCTGTCGGTGTTGAGACAGTCGTTGATGGCCAGCGGCAACCTGAACGGCCGTATCATGACGTCGTACTTTATGGCGAAGACGAATCCGGCGTCTCATCGCTCTGCCCTTTAAACGTACGCTCCAGAAGAAGATGTACTCCACATTCGCCTCCTTTTAATGATCCCTCTTAGAATGAACGGGTTCTTCCGAGTACCGCAATGTCAACTTTGTAGCTGGACAATTCGCCGATGACCAGAGTTGCAATCCATTCCGGGAGGTTTGCCAGTGAATGGTGTGCGGCAACCCACCTCCGGGGGGCACCTGCTGTTACACTGCGCCTCCGATGCGTACCTACACGCCCTCACCAGCAACAGTAGTTTTTCTCATTTTCTGAGGCCGTGCATGCTGCTCCAAATCGTGGCTGGCCTATCACAGGAATTGAAAACATGAAGGAAATATTAATCAACGCGGAGACGTGTGAACACTTCGGCTTGCCTTCGATTTCTACATGAAAGTAGGCCGTTTCTCAGTTCGACTGCAGAGGTTTGGTGTATGGAGATGCGGAGGGGATGGCCGTCAAACGCCAACATCTCGGCACCAAGCTCGCCCCAAACATTCTTGGCTGGATTCGCGAATTTATCGGCTGAGTAGACCTTGCTCTGCCGACCCAATTTCAAAATTTCAGATCCCTGATGCTGAGTTTGTAAGTCCGCGCATCGATGTGATCTAAATTGAGGTGATTGGTCGGAGGGGGTCGAGCGAATTTTTAAATTTGCGGGGGTGGTGGATTCGCACCGACTGTGTCCGACCCACCTCCATGCCTGAGGCGTCCGTTAATTATCTTAACCTAATTTTGCTGCGAGGAACTTGTTCGCTACCATTAACCAGATTTTCTCTGGATGGTCTTAACTAGACTCCCTATCCTGGGTTTTGCTTCCTCTCTCCCGCCGACTGGTGGCGGCTTCCTGTAAGTGGAAGCTATTGTACTCTCCATTTTCTTCCTCCTCCCCCTCATCCCTCTCCTCCTCCTCCTCCTCCTCCTCCTCCTCCTCCTCCTCCTCCTCCTCTGTTTCTTCAGCTTGGTCATTTAGAAGGAGAGTGGGTTTTCTAGTTGTGTTAACATAAAACTGTCTGTTTGGCCTTCCTGTGCGCAATGGAGGGGCTCATCACCGGCCCACCAGCACAAGTGTTTAGTCGCCACAGCGAAAACACCACAGCCAGGGCCAAGGAGGAAGAGGAGTTGCGGAGGGCCCGAAGGAGTAATGACAATTCAGATGTGGACGAAAGTTCGGAAGTTTACTTGACACACGGCCTTCCCTCAGGGAAGAGGGAGCTTGACGCGACAGCGCAGGACCGACGGTAGTCGGCAACCAGCCGCTCAAGCCCGAGTGAGTTCTCACAGGCAAGGCAATTGTTTGTGAAGTGGCGCAATGTCCCGCTGAATGGCACCTGGTTTGCGTGGAGTGAACTATCAGCACACTTAGACAATGATGAAAGACATGGCAGTCAGAGCGCCCAAGCCCGCTTTCGGCGTTCTAATCTCGTTTTGCCACCGCCAAATGGGCTTAGTTTGTCACCGCGCAAGTCATCATCACCATGGTCATGGGTGGCAATTCGGCCATCGCAAGCAACAAAGTCCATGCGTGCCCCGTGAAGTGGGTGCAACACTGGTGACTCTCGTGTGAATTGGTTTACACCGAGACAGACTTGCACAGCACCCACCTCACCCTCTCCTGCCCAACCCACGTGGTCCCGATGGGAATGAAAAATAAAGCAAAACCGACGTGGATGCGGATGCAGCCTGACTCTCTACAAACTGGGCAGATCGTGAGAGAAACGGGACACTGTAAATAATCCTACACGGACTTGTTTTGCTGCAGCCCACCCGACGGCCTCTTCAGCTACAACGTCGTCCAGCAGTCGTGGCTCCAAAGTTTACCTACCGACATCGACAATTTAGCACGCTCGTGGACTGTGGTTTCCTACTCCGAGCGCCTGTCTCAATGCTCGGCCTCTGGCGAGTGTGTGTGCATGTGCGCACCAGGGCTGTCTGACATTCGCCGATTCGGCTCTCTTACCGGCCAATCAAATTCCAGGCCAAGTCAGAAGTGGCCTGTCTGAAGGACACCGGTGACTTCGCTCACCCGGCGCCCGATGTGCTCTCGTCCGGCTGCCAACTCTCTTCAACCTCGTTCTCCAGTTGTTCTGTACAGAATACACAATCCTTCCAACTGGCGTCCGCCTTCTCTTTCCATTAGGGACCGGGTCTGAAGGTCATAGTAGCCAGGTGTTGAGTCGCGTCATGCAAATGGCGACTCCTCCTCATTGGCCCTTAACTGGCATCCAACTCCAAGCTGTCATCCTCCTCGATACCCCCATGCCAGCGACTACACCCCGGTACACACGTCGATCGGTGGGCTAAACCAGATGGGTGAGGGGTCGCAGAAGGTAGAGCCATAGTGAGACCCTAGCCACGACGACCCAGTCCCCGGTAGAAAGATGGGGGGCTAAGGTCGTTTGACTACATCCATCTTGACCCATTACAAGGTATCGGCAACCGCGTCTTCCTATCCATGGACAGAACGAATGACGCGACAAAAACAACGGGATTAATTCGAGAGGGAATTTCGTGATGATTGGGTTCCGCCAATTCTGGTGGTTGCGAATCGATCAGGTTCGGGCTCATCAATGTCCCAGCAGCATGAGCTATTAGACCCAGTCCCGAATGGCGAAAGTAGATGGACTTCAGTTGCGAGAATGCTACATTCTTGTAGCGCCTAAGCGGTGAGAATGGGCAGTGTCCGTCAATCATCGGAAAATACAGAAGACACCAGTTTAAGGGGTTTATTGTGTACAGAACCCTGAGCTGTCCTCTCAGGCGGCAGTAGCCGCTGGTAAAGCCAGTCACAGTTAGTGTGACAGTAGTGCCAGCTGTTTTTGTAGGGTTGTGGGGAACAGGTTCGAGTTGTGTCCAAATGGTGTGTGTTGATTGATCGAAGGGTGGTGTTCAAGGGGCTTGCGCCTCCCAAACGGGCCACCTTGTAGATGCGCTGGACCAACACGGGGGTCATATCGGATTCCGGCAGGCGTTATCGGATTTGCGCAGCATAACAAGTGCCCACATTTTGGGGTGCGGTGGCAGACTCGGTTGCCGGCAGACGTCGCTCACACTGGGACCCCTGTCGCGCCCCCGTTGTTGTTGTTAATCAAAAACCTGGTCACTTGCTGTGTGGACCAGGGGGTGTGGAGTGGAGCGTCAAGGTGCGGGTTCGATCGTGCCATTCAGCTGTGCCTTTCCCCGCCTCTGGTCTTCTTAACTCCGTTTTGACACCGGGTCCGGATGGGGAGCGGGGAAGAGAGAGTGCGACAGATGCTGCGCAAGTCTACCCTCACTATAAACTACTGCACGCTCAAGTCAACGTGCCTGTTGCACCTTGGTGTGCTGTAAACAGTGGACATCGTCGAAATAGACGGTCAAACTGTCGTTGCGTCCTCAGGGGGTAATGTGTTCAATTGGCGCATAGGCGGCTGGGGCTCTGTGGACGCCTGTGCACCCGAGTTGAAGTCGGCCGATTGGCTGCAGGTCAGCGCGTCCGGAACCGCTCGTTGCGAGGTCGAATGACCTTGACGCAAGTTGGCCTTGTACAATGAAGCCAGACAAGGCCATGATGGCTGTCCCCAACGTTCTGTACAGAATAACTGGATAAGGTGCTGGAGAGAGCTGGCTAACGAACGAAGGTACGCCCGGTGTCGAGAGAGCAGGGTATGCGTCACAGCCCCTTGAGCGAAAACACGTTTAATTCGGCCTTGAAGGTGATTGGCTAGTCAGACAGCCTTGAGCGAGCGAGAACCAAGCTGTCGCTGGTGCGCACGTGCAGGCACTCGCGAGAGGCGCAAGGTTGCAACAGGCGCCCGCAGTGGGGTCTCTACAAAGTTATGCGGTTCCACGTGTGTTCCGACGTTCGGTGATTCTGCTTCCATTTCCTTTCCTCCCCTCTTCCCTGCCATTTCCTCCTTCGCCCCTTCACTTTAAAATTGCCATGTAGGGGACGACATACAATCCCGTAGACGGCCCAGGACAGCTTGTGTCGCTGTCCCACTAAACAAAGTCATGACCAATAGCGGAGTTCGGCAGCCGTCTAGGATGTCGCAGCGGCCCTATTAAGGACATCAGTGCTTACCCCCCGCGCAGGGTAAGGGTCTAGAAAGGGTGCTCTCAACAACTCCTGGGATTATTTCGTCTACACGCAGACCGTGACTCGTAGATGAACAGTCCACAATCGAAACAGTCAAACAAAGAACAACCCTCATCCCCACCCCACACTAGGGGCTGCTAGAGTAAGTCCGCCCCCTCTGACGGCCTGGAATGTTCGTTCTCGTCTAGACAATCAGCTGAGCAACCGACTGTAATGGAAGGTGACGCCAGATGCTAGAGGACTGGCGCGTCGCAAGGTGGAACTTCTTCTGATGAGGCCGTCAAAGGCAGAGCGACGTGACGCCGGTGTCGTCTTTGTCATCTGAAACGACATGGTGGGACGAATGGCCTGTCTGCAATAGGGCGTCACTGACCGCCTCATGAGCCTGAGCTCGCCACCTCAGGGACCCAAATTCGGCGCCATTATCATTGTCTACCTCTCTCCCCCAAATTCGACAAGGTGAGGGATGAGTTTCACGTGAACATGCATGTCCCACTGGAGACTATGCCGAAGGCGGGAAAACTCAAAGATGAGGCTTCGAGTGCAGCGCCGCAGGAGGCCACAAGGTAAGCGACCATAAGATAACCTGACTACTCCTCTACCGAATGTACTGCTCGCTACTTCGAGGTCAGCAATCACTTGACCGGGGGGACCGGAAGACCTTGGAGCTCTGGACGGCAACGCCATCAAGGATACACGATGGCCTCAACTGCGGGACCCCATCCACCACGCCGCCCTGGAAGTCCTTAACCACGTACATCGGCAGCATCTGAACTGGCTTGACTTCAATGATGCAGACATCAGAGAACAGACTGTACTGCAGAGGAGCCTGTAAACCACACCAACTTGCTTTTCTGGCTTGGGGATACGGGTCTTGTTTAGAGGCATGACGTCTACGTTGCAGCTAGACAGGTTTCTGGTGAACAGAGCTGTCCTAATTGTTGATCGGTTGTCAGGCGGGTCGTCTAAAAAGAATCAAACGCTGCATGTTGCAGAGTGAGCAGGGTCAATGTGGCAGGCCGTGAGTGGAAGGCAGGGTGATAAAGCGAGGCTTTATTGTCTTTGTGCGTCACCGAAACGGGCCACGTGGAAGATGCGCCGGACCAATACGGGGGTCGCATCGAATTCCGGCAGGCGTTGTCGGATTGGCGCACCATAATAAATGCCAACATTTCGGGCTGTGGTGGCAGACTCGGTTACCGACAGTCGACGCGCACACTGGGACGCTTGCCGTCCCCTATTGTTGTGGATCAAAAATCTGGTAACTTGTTGCGTGGACCAGGAAGCGTGGAGTAGAGTGTCAAGGTGCGGGTTCGACCGTGCCATTCAGCTGTGCTCTTCCCCACCTCTGGTCTTCTTGACTCTGCCTTGAAACCGGGTCCATGTGGGGAGCGGGAAAGAGAAAGTGCGGTAGGTGCTGCGCAAGTCTACTATCACTATAAACTACTGCATGCGCAAGTCACCGTATCTGCTTTACCTTTCAGTGGAACACACGGTGGACATCGTCGGCCACCACGGTCGAGCAGTCCTACTGACTCTGTTTTGTCTGTTGTTTCGACCCGCCTTTTGCATCCACAAGCCATGGTGGGCTTTCCGATAGTTTAGCTGTTATGACTTTTGAACACGCTTCTTTCACCCCGGATGTGGCAATCGATGCACGCCTGGGTAGGACGAACATATCAGCCCTGGTGGCCTTCGGATATAACAAGGGAGATTGGGATTGTCACTTCTGGCTGATTGGCCCTAGTCAGCCAGCCATACTCAACCCCGGGGACGAGCGAGTTCAGTAAAAACGATCGGTGAGCGCACCCTACTATTGTATATTCCACATCTAAAACCGACAGGACAGCAGGCTCGTGGCTCAGTGCTGAAAGGCGTTGGACTTCTAACTGACAGGTCGCAAGTTTGAGCCCCAGGTGTTCCGCACTTCCTGGTTGGGTATGACTGACTGACGACAGCTAACAAACCAGAAATGGCCATTTCAATCTCCCTTGTCCTTGTCGGTAATAACATTCTGTTTATATCATGCGCCGCTGTGTGGCTGATGGTTGGGCTCGAGGGAGAGAGCCCGTAAGGCACAACGGGACGAGCGTGCTCCGTAGAAACGATCAATGAGTGCCCCCTCTATCTTTGTTCTGTCTGTTATTTCGACCCGATTTTTGCATCCCCATGCCATGGCTGGCTTTCCGATGGTTTAGCTGTTATGACTTTTGAACACGCTTCCTTCACCCTGGATGTGGCAATCGGTCCACTCCTGGGTAGGACGACCAAGTCAACCCTGACGACCTCGCCATGAATTCGGCACCGCTAAAATGGAAATGGGATCAGTCTGGACTGCCTGCCGGATTGCAACGCATCCTCTCAACATGGATATTTATTTTGGCGGTGGGTAGGCAGAGAGGATATGCGTGAAGGAACTCCGATGGTTAATTTCACCGCACCAACGTACGACAGGGGTCTGTGTAGCGTGAGGTCAAATACGGGTGGTTGAATTGTTGGGTTGTTTTCAAACATGGACTGCGCGAATCTAGTGGCAGCACACACACACCCACCTGGGAGCTGCTCAGCCATGTCTGGGCTGTTTGGTCGCACTGCCTTTGTCTTCTCACGCTTACGTCAGCAGATACACGCCCGCCAAGGCCATTCGCGGGTGAGTGTGACCTTGAAACACGTCTCAGCCACAAAGGGCAGAGGTACTTTTAGGGGATAAGCCAGATGTCAGTTGATCCTGCGTCCCACATATGCAACCTACTAGTCGCTTTTGGAGCCAATTTCCAGGCCAGTTGTTGTTGGCTGGCTACGGGTAGATTCCATTCGCCGACTGACATGACGGGTGAGCATGTGTAGGCTTCCGATCGTGTGAGTGCCGGTGTCTTGTCAGCTGATGACTGAGATCTAAGCTAGTCGCTTCGGTTAGAACGCACTTCAGAAGAAGACCGCTTGCCAAACGGTCCGCAGGTCCTGCAAAAATCTGCTTTACAGCCTCTGACTCACGATTGAATCTCGCGTCGATTGCAATTTTTAATATCACTACAATTTTGAAAATAAAAAGTTAATTGGCCACGCCTGTGTTCTTTTCTTTAACAATACGTGTTCAGGGATGTCGGATCGTCAAGGCATGTATGTACACAATTTTTTACCCGAGCCAAAAGTGGATTGCTGAAGATCGCTTTAGAAGTTCTTTTAATAGGGATTTGAGGCTCTGAAGTTATGCATCGAACGGGCCTCAGAGCTACAGGATGACCTCTGCCGCCCTGATCTATCCCGTCACGTAGAGGTCGGAGGCAGTATAATGTCGTTCCTTTTTTGTCTTTTTTGTTTTTTTTTGATTTCGGTAAAAGACTGTCTGCCGGTGCCAAAAAACTCCAATTCTAGCGGTTAAACACCACTAAAACCCTAACACTTCCGCCACTTCTTTCACATACAGGGCTGTCGAAATCCGTCAACCGGGTCTGTGCCAGGTGCGACATTGATTGCCGCCTACCGAAAGTTACCACTTTGTGCTCACGTAGGCGGGTGAGCAATTTCCGTCCGGTTTCCCCAACGTAGTTGCGGCTCGAAAACTACACCCGAACTCACAGCTTGCGAATCACATCGGAGAAATTGGCCACAGTTATCGCTTTCAAGGAGCGACCGTCTTAGACAGGGATTTCAAGCGTCGAAGTGATGCACCGAGGGCTGTCGCCCATTATCTCGAGGCAGAGGCAATGTAATTCCTCTTTCTTTTCGTTTTTTCCCGTTTGGGTTCCCGGGTGGCGGTAATAGACCGTCCACTGATGCCTTATGTTTTCAATTTTTAATGAAAATCATCACGCCACGGCCATGCCTTTCACAGGAATTGAGATCCAGTTCGAAACGGCAGTTAACCCGCGGGGAATTTGTTCTCGAGTGTAGATTTGGACTTTAGACAGGCAGCAACCATGCATATTTTCTGATAAGAGACTGCGTCCCGAAATAATTTGTGCACTCTTTTGTGGTCTAATTCGTGTACTATTAGTCAGACCTCGTCGATTCCCGGAGATGGCACATACTTGATTAATTCGATGACGTACAGTCCTGTTACAAAAAACTGCGTGGGTTTTTAACCTGGATTTATCTTCCACAGGGGTTCAGATCACAAAGTCCACCACAAGGCAACAATGGCAAAGAGACTCATTTAATGTCAAAGGGTCGTCATGGATAAGGGCAGGGCGGAGTCTCGCTAGGTGAGCGGAGTTGAACCTGCCGTCTAGTGGCCTAAGTAGGCACGGGTTTTGTAATTGGCCAGTAACCTCTT
>CACRXP010000091.1:112728-137380 GCA_902702965.1 Spirometra erinaceieuropaei | reverse complement strand
AGTCTCTCGCTCTCTGACGGAACTCTGATCCGACTGTCATAGGGTGGGTGTGCATGTGTGCGTGTGAGTGGTCATCGTGCATTCATACTCAAGGCGTCGGAGGCTTGTTTAGCAAAAAAGACCACATCGGCGTCCGGATCACTACCAAGTTTTTCCAGGGTGGGTTTTACGTAGGCCTGGATGGCACTGTTGTCGAGGAAACGGCCGAGTTTGCCCATTACCTGTGCAACCTAGAAGATGGAAGCGAAAACTTAGGTAAGCATATTGGTCTATTTTACAGAAAAATACAGGCGATTGCAATGAGGGGACAGAACCTACCACTTTAAGCAACTTCTTCCTAATTTTCTAAGCAAGGCAAGTAAAGAGGGCTTCAATGGCACCTATCACCGCGGCTTGGAGGGCTACCGACTGACGTCTCAACTCAGCCCACGCAGTCTGCCCAGCTGAGTGTCCGTGTGGGGTGGCGGACGAATGGGCCGAGAGCAAGGCTGTCACAGCTCCTTCTGTGACCTGTGGCACTCACGCATGTGAGAGGTGGGTGTTACTTAATGGGTAGTCTTTCAATCGCTGAATGACTGGTTACCCAGCCTTTGAAGGGTCATGGCCCAGGCTAGATGTAGGGCACTAAAGTTTGTGGGCGTCTGATACGCCATGATTAGCAAACCATGGCCCTCGCAGCCTGGTGTGCGCTGGCAGTTCGCCAATATCTAGTTCACTGGCGGCAGATGAGCTTGCGCTCCCGCTGGGTAAACAGGCCGTGTGCATGCCTGCCCAGTCATCCACCTCTTTTCTGTTGTCGAACCCCTGGTCAAGTGCATGTTGTGGACCAGAGGATGTGGGGTGGAGCGCCAAGGTGCGGGTCTGGCCGCGTCATCCACCTGTGTTCTACCCGCTTCCGGTCTTCTTGACTGTATTTCGATACCAGAGCAAGGTGGATGTGGAAGGGGAGGGTGCAGTAGATGCTGCGTAAGTCCACTCTCACCATAAACTAGTTCAAGCACAAGTCACCTTGCCTACTTCACCTGCTGTGGGGCACACGGTGGAAATCGTCGGGTGTGACGGCTGAACTACCATTGGCCTTTAACCAACAGTAAACCTCCTATTGTGGGGAAGAGAAACTTACATGCATATCACAATTACGAAAAAAGTTCGCCGTCTGCACTAAGATTTGGCATGCCGATGGACGATGGGCGTTACGCACTGTCCGCAAGCAAAAGTAGTTTCCCAGTGGGCCAAAGACGCCCTTGACCGCCTGATTACGCAGAGATGAAGTGAAGGCGTGTACTGCCAGATAACCATGTCAATACTTAGTGAAGAGGACAGCGAGCCGCAGTCGGTAAAACCGCCACCCACGGAATACGAAGCCAGGATACAAAACACCCGGAACTACAAGCTGTCGCTGCAAGAGGGGACAGGTTCCAACACTTGTCTTAACGTGCAGTGGGTACTACACCAACCCTCTCATGATGTGGGTCCAGTGTGCCAGCCAATCACTGGAGTAGTCACTCTTGGTGGTACTTGACGTAATCAACTCGGCGTTCTCCAGTCTCTGGCTGCGAACGGTCGCGGCGAAGCCATCATATCCAGTGCTGAAATAAGGACATAGCGGTTGATGTCACTGCCCTGGGACTACGTGAAGAGCGTTCTCCGAGTCGGCAAGGTCTGACAGTCCTTGAACAATCATGCACTCCTTGACGCACCCAACGACGACAGGATTCAAGGTTGGTTAAACGAAATGGAAACACTGGATATCACTTTACACCCAGCAAGTCCAGAGTGGGCAAATTTGATGAGGGTGTGGAAGTAACTTGGGGGGTTGCACAACAAGGGCATGTCCGAGGTCAGGATGGAAAGCTTTCTCATGTGGGATAGTCCTGCGTTTTTATTCTGACGGAGGACGCCCAGACTGAGAGGTACGATAACTGTGAGAAGGACTTATTCGTACGAAGTTTCCAGATTTTCCTTCGAACCCCCTTCATCAGAGAGAGGGTTACAGATCCCTACCTGCAGGCCTCCCAAGATGGGCCCGAGTGTGAATCCGCGAAATGTCAGACGATCGTACCGCGTTCCCCACAAATGCTCCCTGCAGGTTGCCTCTTCTGTTCTATCGGTGGACAGATTATTTCCTCTGCCAGTCCTCAAAAATGATAGACAGAAACCAGGGATATTCCTCGCTTATTAGATGACAGCCGAAACCAATCTCTCAAACACAAGTGCTCGAGAAGTCGAGGCGAAGTTGCTCTGCGTCCAATGAACCACTGGGTAAGGCAGTTTTATGTTACTTCAGTTGAAACTTGACGTCGAAGAAATGACGCTGATACATGAGACCACACATACACGCATCTCACGGCTCATCAGCGCATCCCTCACTAAAATAAATATGAAGCGCTCGGCCGCTATCCGGACTGACAGTCAGGCCGCAATGGCCCTTACAGAAGCCTGGCACACTTGGAGTGGGCACTGTGTGTGTGTGTGGCCCGCGTAGACGGTTTGTTTAGCTTTGTCAGCCACTGCGCCCGCATCAACATTCGATCTTGACATTGTCTTGCCAACAGACCAAGAGAGGTGAAGGAGAGGATGCGATAGATGATGCGCCTAATAGTTGGAGCACGTGGCAACGGTCTTCGCTTGCGACAGTCGAACTGTCGTATTCAGTTGTCAAATGCCGTTTTTGATCGGTCTGAGAAAAACCACACTCGACTCAATGGACTGGCTATACGGTGTAACCATTATGTGCTTGAATAAGTAGGTACAGCAAGGGCTTCTTCCTCCTTTCAAAGGTGTTCATCAGAGCAGGGGAACGAGGGAGGTTGGGGAAAAATTTTGACCGTGAATTTAACTCAAAGTTTCGGATTTACCAGTACTTTAGAGACACCTGAATCTAAGGGTCTCTTGACTTCTGGCATCGTAATTCAAACAAGAAAGCCCTGGAACTTAGGGGATACGTTGAAGTTCATTACTAATATTTCTGAGGGACGTGACAGTTTTGTTTAATTCTTTGTCTTGAAGCGCCTCGCAACACATGAAACTAGAGGTGATAGTAGGATGGAAAACAACAACACAATCAAGGAACCTTAAGCATTATGAGGTTGTTAGGACAGTGCAAAGGACCGAATGGCGAAGATCAATAAGTGAGCAGAAAAGGCAAATTGCATAAACAGTAGAAGCAGAAATTATAAAACTGCAGAAGAAAGGCCACGTCCTTTCTCAGTATAAAAGACATGGTGAATTTCCAGGTATAACTGCTTACAAAGTCATTAAATATTATCCGCCGTTTGTAAAACTATCACTTATTTCCTGTTGCCCAAATCGAGGACCAAGTTTTGGTTCAGTAGTCGAGAAATCAACACAAGCTGCATGTATAGAAATAGCCTCAATGAAGTCGACGCTGCGCTATGCACACTTCCACGCACACCCGCCCTAGACACTATGCGGCGGAATAACGCCGACAGAATTACTGTGAAGGAATGAGCAAAACATGTCACCGCGTCTCCAATCGCCTTGCGTTACTTTGACAATGTTTGGTCTAAATCAGGCGAGTCCACAGAGGATGAGGGGAAACTATAAAGACGCGAGTACAACGTTATGAATTTCTGTTCAGTCAATTACCTCCCGCGATCTAATTTTGGCTGTCACAAAAGGCAGGTCTTTGTCCTGCGACACATTTGATTGGCTAACTGATTGCTAGTGGGCGGAATGCCTGACCAGACATAACTTCTGGAGGCGGTAACGTAGGATCGCCCATTGGTCTTACGCAGATGACATGCTGGCAAAATAAGGTTGCAACAGGGCGGCACTAGATTTTGATAAACGCTAACAGATGTTGTAAAACATTTTTCCCTATGCGAGCTTGCTGCATTGCGCACGTGATTTTTGCAGTAATTGAGCACTATAAACATTGCCTGGCACTTTTAATTGCGGCATCGACTTAGAACAAGTGCATCAGCTTCCGATAGTTACAAGCGGTCTTTCACACCAACACTGGCAGTGCTTAGAAAACAGGACGTAATCATTCTCTCTAGCAATCCCCCAACGATGATTCACATTTTAAATTAACAGAACGTAGGTGGTGTACTTAAAGGAACCCTGCTTGAGCAGTCAGCTTTCCGTATCAGAGTTGGTGGATTGCAGACCTTGCAGTAGGTTGGGCGGGTAACTAAACCCAAATGTGATCAAATTCACGTCTTCCGGTGGGGATTCCTAGTTTAGGTGGCTAGAGCGCTGGCTGTACTAAAGCCTTCCCCTTGCTGTCGTCGGTTTGAATCCCACCGATGCGTCGTTTTTCACAGTTTGGTCTATATGGATTCGCGTTTTGTTCTTCGACTCAATTACTTAAGGAGACTTTACACTAGCATCTAAAAAACTTCTACAAACTGTTGTGGAGCTGTAAAAGGGTTAACTCAGACTAACTTCTTTCCGGGCAATAAACTAGTTTAGATAATTAATGGGTAACGGCTAACAGCTAGAAATCTGCAACTTGGTCGGTGCTTTTGAAAGAGCAAATGCGCATACACCGTGGACGCGATCAAGTTCCAATATAACAGATGTGAAGAGAAAAATGTGAACATGGAGCGACTAGCTGACAGGGACTAAGTCATTTGTAACGGGCCGGGAGGCAAAAAACCTAAAAAAGGTTCGAAAAGAATGGCTAGTTGAGGATTTGAAGAGCTCAGTACGATCTGTATTATCAAAAGGTGGTCCAAAAGACAATCTCATTTGATAGATATTCATAGATATTTTGGCAGATTTTGAATCAGTCTGTTTTAAGTTTAATATACACTAAAGCAGACAAACTTCTCGCCAAGTATGAGCGCATACCGTCGGTTGTTGCAAGCAAGCCATATAGTCTCATCCTCCGGAATCGCGGCCAACCCAGACTTCCAGCACATCCCACTCAGTCCTAAGAATGAAACAGCTTTCGAGAACGGATGATCCTCCAGCAAGTCTTCCTATCCAACTAGACCTGTTCACATACCACTTGCGCATTCACCTGCACAAGCGCCAATAGTGTTAAAGTAGTTAAGCTTAACTTGGAGTTTCTTCTCCCTGGACTCCAGTTGGAACTCAGCTAGACTGGTGAGTTGACCTGAACTGAAAATTCGTCGCTCTTGCAGCTTCATGAAGGGTTTAAATAAACCTTTTGGTGATTGTCGGTTCTGTTGTCACATGACGGCTCAGTCACGATGGGAGCCAAAAACCTCAACTCACGGCAGCTGCAGTGGCCCGCCGTCGTTATCGGTGCGGATCACGACTGTCTCCAAAAGAGCAGTGTTGACAGGCACACGGCCTGATTTATAGCGAGGTTTATATTTCAGGCCGCAGTGTCTTTTCAAGCCGAACTTACCAGAAAGTTCGACCGTCGTGTTCGACGATGTCCACCGTGTATCCAACAGCAGGTGGTGGGAGCAGGGACGGTAACTTGCGCTGCATCTACCACACTTCCTCCTCCTCCACCATCTGAGCCCGGTGTCAAGATAGAGTCAAGAAGACCGGAGATGAAAGAGGCCGCATGCGGTTGGCTTGGACAGATCCGCACCTTGGCGCTCCACTCCGCACCCCCGCCCCGTGGTCCACATAACAAATGACTAGGAATTTGATTAACAAAACAATGGGGCCGGCAGTAGTCCCAGTTTGTGCGACGACGGCCGGCAACCGAGTCTGCCACTATGTCCCGAAATGTTGACATTTTTCATGGAACGGAAATCCGATAACTCCTGCCGGAATTCGATATGGTCCCCGTGTTGGTCCAGCGCATCTACCACGTGGCCCGTTTGTGGGGCACTAGCCGAACTTACCCTATAGCCCGATGGATTACACTGCCAGGCTCTTCAACATCAATCGGGTGGTAGGCGTCAACTTATTCCACTTAGCAGGAACTACAACAATCAGCAAATTTAGCCCCGCTAATCTAGGCATTTTCAGCCGATGCTGTATTGCTACCTACTGGCACGTGGATAGGTTTGCCTAGAGTCTAAGGGGTGCCCAGATGGGGAATACATCCTGCTAAAATGGAAGTCGATCGGGTGGTTTGATTGCAAGTGGTGTCTAATTCGATTGTCCAACGTCTCCCCTGCACTGTAACAAAACTGTGCCTTGAGCAGTGGCCATACCGGATGCAACTGCTTAAAATGTCTGGGTCAAACCAAGTGAGAGTAGTCGATGTACCTCCCCGTTTAGGTGAATAAATAGCGTTGTAGGACGCTCGTACGATGCTCAGATCAGTTAAGCCATGGGTTCTGTTTAATTGCCAGTCAACTTGAAGTAATCTTGGCATTAAATCACGATAAGAGTGGGAGAGGGGTTGTACGTTTGACGCTGCGAACGCCTTCCCCACACAAATTTCCCTACGCCCTATTTTCAACATTTCATCACCTCTGATACAGACGCTGTTCCACCAACGAAGCCCATTTTTTTTCAACCCGCGAAAAAAGCCCCGGTGGTTCGAGGGTCAAGGACGACGACGCCCATTGCATGCTCCGCAGAGCACCGGCGACTTGAGATACGGCCACCACATCCTCTCCTCCCTCACCCACCTCGCTTCGGTGTCAAGGTAACGTCGCGACGACCGTGGATGGGCGCGGGCGCAATGGCTGACAAAATCAAGCAGCTAACACACGACCTGGTTTCCACTTCAGACGCACCAGACTTCTGTGAGGGTCGTTCAGAACTCGCACGCGTGATGGTGCCTGGTGTGGGCCGCGCTAGGTAGTCAGTGCAGCCTAACTCTCCGCCCTGGGATGAACGTGTTATCCCGTCGGTCGGAAGACCTTCAAGCCATGCCTTTCTGCGCATTGTGATGGTTTCAAGACGCGCCAGATCTATTATGGCGAGGAAAGCGTTGATAAGCCGTGGGGATGAATTACCGAATGTTGGTCTCATTCTCTAGACCCTCTCTCCCATGTACGAGTGGGCTGCCCGAATCTATCAACCAACTGGTGATGGGAAAGTTCTACCACTGAAACACCGGTAATTGTCTAATAAATACGTTGTAACGATGGAAAATGCAACTACGTCGGTGAAACTAGGCGGAAATTGCAAACAAGTCTACAAGAGCACAAACTGGCAACTCGGAGACTGGATTGAACTCACAGCTTACAACTCGCAACGGAGAAACTGGCCACAGTTTTGACTTCCAGGGAGCAACTGTCTTAAGCCAGGGCACCTCAAGGACAGGACGTTTCACACTTGAGATTTCGTACTTAGACGCCAATTCCATCAACAGGCGTCTAGACCTTCCTGAAGCCTATGAAGTCCTACGTCACTACATACGCCACGACAAGGATAAGACGGTCATATGGTGCTTAAAAATACCGAGTAAGCAAGGCCCGTCAACTAAGTCACCCAAAAGGGGAGCCGTTTATTTACAATTCTGGTCGAGTTTTTGCACAAAACGCCTTGAGAGAGCCAGCCAAGCCCTCCAAAACCCCTCACATTTCGAGCGACTCCCACAATGGTGCGATCTGAAGTTGTGAAGGAGACGTTCTACGTGAACCTGCAGGCCTCGTATCTGTGCTGAAGGCGAACAAGGCAGTTATACGGTAGAACTTCAGTGCGCAAGTCGACAAAGACGCCGCTGTCTCGTCGTCAGGAAATATGGAAGCGCAACAGCAACAAACTTTCACTTGTGGAGATGCAGGCAGAACACAGCCTCCGGATAAAGAGCGCCAACTTTCGCCTTCCTGACCACAAGACAATACGGGTGCATCCTCGTTTGCGTCACTGAAAATCGTTGGACTACCACAGCTCGTTGGCAAACGAGACGGCCGTATTGTGCTAGTGAGTAAAACAATGTGCGGCGGACCGATCATCAATTAGTTGTCTCGGACGCGAGTCTGCAAATTTCAGGGAATGACACGGGGCACAGCGAACGTAGGCGGAGCCAAATGAGCGGAATTAAAGCTGATCTAGAGGAATTACAAGCCATAGAAGATGTAGATACCGAGAAAAAACGGAAGAAATCGAAGGACGCAATCTAAATCAATACCGCGGCGTCTCTAGACCCGCACACAGTAAACACGAGGGCCAATTTGCAGCTTACGAAGAGACCTATCAACCGCTGTAAAAATCCAGACTCACACCGTCGTGGGCAGAACTGCGTTCTCCCTCTTACAAAGGCTAAGTCGGTGAAATGGTGAACTTCCTCACGGTCAGCAATGAAGTCTACAAGTCCCGAACCGCAGTAACTGCGCAGATGGAACCACCTCGATGTCAGAGAAGTTTTTATATTTTTGGGCATTGGCCCGTTCATTTCAGAAATGTCCTCAATCGCAGATCCACAGTCTGAAAGGATCCACCAACAGTCTGGCTGGCGTAGAAGCCAAAAACGAAGCTGCACGCGCATCCCCATAAAAAAGACAACCAGACAGGCGCAGCAGCTGTTAATCAGTAGAAATCCGCAAATACGATGGCTCTCAAATTCGGGATACATTGACCGCATTGCTCCAGGAGATATAGTGACAAGCGGAAACTCGACAATGCCAAGGATGCTGCCATTTTTCGCGTCTATAAATAGTGAGATCGCTCTTCTACTGATTACATTCTCTAAAATAGCCTGTGCATACCTTGAGTCCAACTTTGCAGCCCTCAAAGACATTTGCCCGTGTTGAAAGAAGAAGAGGTTGAGAACTGATTGAAACCTAGGTGTCCAATGGAAACTCAGTCAACTGATTTGACGCTAGAATACAGAGCCATTCGTTGTCATATCCAAGTCCGCGGCACCGGTCGTTGATTGACCAGCAGGTCGGCCGTCGACACCGACGACGTCTACCGTGTGCTCCACACAACGGGGTGAGAACAAGGACGGTGACTAGCGCGTGAGCTGCTCGCTTATAGTGGTGGTGGGCTTGCGCAACAACATCTACCACAACCTTTCCTCCTCCCCCGACCTGGGCCCGGCGTCATGAACAACTCGTGAAGACCTGAGGGGGGAGAGGTCGCAGGTGGCGGGCACGGTGTAAACCCGCACCCAGGCGTACCATCACACCCCCTAATCCACAACAAACACATGACCAGGATTTTCAACAGCAACAAAAGTGGAGGACAGCAGGAATCCTAATTGGCGTGGCGTCAGCCTACAACTGAGCCTGGCGCCACACTTTGAGTGTTGCGCATTCCCGATGATGCTCGCCATAATCGATGGAGACCCTGTGTTGGTCCAGTGCATCTACCGTGTGGTCCGTTGATTGACTAATGTCCCCTATAACGGTCACTTGTTCTATTGCTGCTGTTATGTCTAACGACGGACTCCTACACGAGACCGGGAGCTCTTCTCCTTCTCGTTCACTAATCATACAAGCATCTGCAAATTGAATATTCGCTTCCATCCGTAAAGATTATGTTCACGGTAACTTTCCATGAATTGAATCCTCATCGGGTTCATGGAGGGGCAGAGAGTATGCATTAACTCCCTTCCCCACTCCGCCCCATATTTTCTTCGCCCCAGTGTTCTATGGAACCGTGGTGGCACAGAAGATGCACGGCGATTCCGTCAGGCTGGCCGTCGTGGTGCACAGCGTGTGGCGGGCCAAGGGTCTGGCGGCAGCCCATCTCCCCATGGAACTTCGTCACGGTCAGAACAAGATCTCCGTCTGGGTCCCCCTAACAAGACAACCCGACGAGAGTCCGGCCCGCTGATTTCATGAATGTCCTCAATCGCAAATCCGCAGTCTGAAAGGATCCATCGACGGTCTTGCTGGCGGATAAGCCAAAAACGAAGCTGGGCGCCCACCACCATGAAAAAGACAACCAGAGAGGCGCAACAACAGTTCATCAGTAGAAATCCACAAATACGATGGCTCTCGAATTCGGGACAACGCTAAAGATGCTGCCATTTTCGCGTCTATAAATAGTGAGATCGCTCTTCTACTGATTACATTCTCTAAAACAGCCTGCTCATACCCGAAAAAAAAACTCTTCTCTCAGACAACGCGGTACAGCCGGTCTCATCCTCGCACTGCAAAAAAGTGTCAGGAAATGATAATTAGATCATACGCAGTCTTCGTGAATCTAAATATGGTGATTGACGCTGGGAAATCATAACGAGACTCAGATGCGTCGAAAGGCTCACGCTGGTGGTTAGGCAAATCCGCAATGGCGCGTGCTGCAGACAACCGACTAACCTGAGTCATTATCTGCAACAAATTGGGTGTGGCATGGTTGCCTACCAACCATCGCCGGCCATAGGTTCACTGCAAGGTTAATGGACGGCTACACGAAGAAGGACCAGAAATTGATATCAACCAACGAATGGATGAGCTGCTTAGCGTTGGTCACATGCAAGCCGTTAAGAAAACTTTTACAGTTGGATATGCGACCTTTCGCCTGTCGGCAACTGCCGGCTTTCAGTCTGTCTTACCAAGATTTTTGGCGTGCTCTGAGGGTTTAAGGGCGCACAGGATTTACTACAGTTAGGAATGATGACGCACAGCGCCCCCCCCCCACATCCTCTACCACCTTTCATCGTGTACTAGTGGTCATGGAGTCAAAACGATTAAAAAGGAGATTGGACCTAGTGACTGACGCAGCATAAAGCCTCTGTCCCACGTGTGTCATGCACCCATTTGACTCCCGCTTTGATATTTGCAACAGCGTCGCTCGTTTAGGGAACCGACTTTAGCCTTACGGGTGTGGGCACGGCTCTGACATGACTCTTAAGCAAATTCTTCTTTGCAGATGGCGTTAAAGAGATCTTAACACAAGTTAGGGAGTGGCAAATTCGAACAGTACGACGCGAACGATTAGAACGGACAGTGTTGCGCGTACGTGGTAGAAACTTCGCTTTACAGGAAATCCTGCAAATGATCCTTGCGGGCCATGATGAGCCATCAGGCTAAGGAGCAGCGAAACTTCAGCCGAAGTAGTACGGATGTAGAAGGGGTGCCAGCAAATATTTACTGTCATCAGTTAGCCCTGGCCGAGATCCAAGACTCGGGTGTGCCTCGGAGGGGGAGGGGGATCAGTGCTAGACAGGTTCGAAAAAAAAGCGACATGTTTGATTCTTACCTTGAAGCGCACGTTGGGCACGGCGTCCTGGCTCAGCTGGGCCACAGTAGGGATGATGTTTTTGGGCAGTAGATCCGTATGACAGGCCTCTTCCTCGCCCAGTTGGAGGAGGGCAGCCAGACAAATCATTCGTCGGAGGTAGTTTGGGTCGTGAGCCAGTTGGATGAGCTGTTGGAAAGACAAAAGGCCCGATTATAACGAGGGCTCCCTGTCTAACCGCGTGACAAAGAAAGTACTTTCGGCGGTGGAGGCACGTGAAATAGGAAATCCACCACAGCCGGCAAGTGATGAAGAAACAAGACTGACAAGAGGAAAAACTGTGATTCACTAGGACTTCGATGGCAAGCGAGCGAAAATTGTAAGCAACTAACTTGATGCATATTCGATTGGTACCGCCCAGGAAGGGCTAGGACAAAGTACGTCGCCGCAAGGGTGAAACGACGGTCGTGCTGGCTAGCACTGCATTGGCTCTTTTACCTTCCTTGGCAAGTGTGACTTAAAAGACTCGTATCGTGCAACGAAGTATTCTGCACGGCATTCGCGGGGAGTCTGAAGCAAACCTGCCCGAAGTCTGGAACGTGTTGCAGCTGAGGGCGATAACACAGAAGAGTATATTGGAGTGTGAAGATGAACTAGTTCTACAGGTCACCCCACTCAACGATCACAGACAACCCCGGGTAAGCCAATAGTGTCCCTGGCGGTCCGGTGAAGAAAGCACTCGCTACGGAAATTCTCGAACACCGTAACCTCCGTCAAGAACTTGAACTGTGTTTTTGTACTTAACCGTCCACTAGAACATCCTGTTGCTGATGAAATGCCACCGAATTAGTCAAATTGGCTACCAAAGAAGAACTAAAGTCTGTGTGATTAAGAACGAGTTCCCTCCAAATGGGCCACGTGTTAGATGCGCTGAACCAACAGAGGGGTCATATCGGATTTGCACACCGTAACATATGCCAACATTTCGGGGTACGGTGGCAGACCCGGTTGCCGGCAGACGTCACGCACGTCCGGGCCCCTGCGGCTCCCCGTTGCTGTTGTTGATTAAAAACGTAGCCATTTGCTGTGGGGACCAGGGGATGTGTAGTGGAGCGCCAAGGTGAGGGGTCGACCGTGCCATCCACCTGCGCCCTCCCTCGGCCTCCGGTCTTCTTGACACGGGCCGCGGGAGAGTGAGGAGGGAGTGCGGTAGATGCCGTGCAAGTCTACCACCACTACCAACTAATTCACGCACAAGTCACTGCGCGTGCTTCACCTTGCTGTGGATCTGACGGTGGACATTGTCGGCAACGACGGGCAAATCGTCAAGTTCTGTCATGTGATTGAAACATACGGAAGAGAACGGGTGAAGTCTGTGAAATTCACAAATACTGCGGGCGTTAATTACGACATTCCTCACAGATTTGGAGGCACCTAACTAGTTAAACCACCAGCAATGACGGGGAACATCGGACGTGTCAGTCAACTTACTCTGCTAGTCCACCACTGTCCCACAAGGTGAGTCCAACAATGACTTTCAAAGAATCTATCCCACTCTTCCTCTTCCCGACACTCACCACCTCCCGATGGGAGGAAAAATTCAAGAATACGGGATGTGAGCGTGGGCGCAGTACCCAACACGACCAAACGGCCAATCTACGCGCTTCCCACGCGACCCGGGCACTAACTTTATACGCATCGAGATTTTGTTCGGGACGGGTCTCGGAGCTCACACAGGTCTTAAGAAGTCACTGGAGCCTTGCCCTCTGTCGGCCGCCCTTCGAGCCAGTTTGCTCGTGCTAGGTCCAATCGCGCTCGATTCATGATACTGATCTGTGCGGTAATCTGCAGTGAGGAAAGACTCTCCCAGGAATGGGTCCAACTTCCTCTTGCCTATCCCATGCGCCAGTGAACTGTCCGAGCATTTCGGCCGACGGGTGTTAAGCTTTAGCGGAATGGTTGAGGTGGCATCTGTCCCCGACAGACATGCATGGCGGCAGTTATGGGTTCGCGCGGACTCCGCGCACAGACCGACAAACAAATTCCGTGGGTCTGACCTGTTTGCAGTACAGTCTGTTTAGAGAGAGGGAGGGGGTGTCAGCTCACAGCAAAACTGAAACACGTTAGCGCTACCAGTCCATGAATTATGCACGATGTCCCTCCCCAATGCGTGACACACACTAACGGCGGTCTAGACACCCAATTTCCTGGACGCAAGGACCGAACACAAGTGCAAAAAATTGTCCTCAAATACTGATGAGTCAAGCGAAATGATAGGAAGGCTAAAGAAAAGGGGGGCAAATAGCAGGAGTTTTTCTGGTCGTCTTGGGAACGAGTGCAGCTTAGTAACCATTGAAATAGTCCGCATACCTTAAAGAATGACTCACAGCCTAGAGCTGGTCAAAATTCGCCAATCTCATGTTGAGCGGATTAGGACATTCTAAAACGCCCACGGCCACCTTCGAATGCCAACAACAGTTCAGTGACGTTTTTGCTAAAACTCGGTTTCGTGGTACCTGAAATTGACCATCTCTTCAAGTCAAAAGCTGGCATTCACAATACCGATAGCTGGTCTGTGGATCCACCAGGGAATGTGTCGAGTCTTAAAAAAATTGTCGCGGTAAAGAGAGGCGTAGCCCTGGGGACTAATTATGCGGTCACTAAATTGTAGTTGAATAAAGAGTGAATGACACACCATCTACAGCGGCCAACCTTAGAAAACCATTAGCCCGTGTGTGCAAAACAAAGAATTGTCTCGTTTATGATAGTCGCCCCCCCGTAAGAGTCCTAACTAGCAGATATGGAATCTGCTTAACGCACAAAGTCGTTAAGCCCCCCCCCCCCCACGCACACGAAAAAGGAATATCTATTTCACTTTGACGACAAACTATAAAAAGTGGTCGGGAAAAATAGCTGAGCGTGCAACAACTCACCCTCGGTATGACCTGGCTGGTGGCCCATTCGATGCCGAACTTGTTCATCAGGTTGCGCAGATTGGTGACGGCCGCCTCTCGGACAGCGTAGACATGGTCTACGAGCCAGTCGAGGCAGAGGTTGGTTAGCTGGTCATTGAAGCACTGGATGCCCAGCTGGCTCGCCAACAGTGGCATGTACTCGATGATGGCCAAGCGGACACGCCACTTGTTGTCCTCCGCGAGCTCGACAATGGCCGGGAGGAGGGATTGGCTCAACTGCGTAATACCCATGACCTGGTTCACGCATTCCAAGTTGGAGATTATGTTCAGACGAACCTGCAGGAGGGTATGCATGAGGGAGAGTCAGGGTTGGTCAACCAAGCACATACGGCCCGTCAATGTCGCCAATAATAAAGCTGAAATTATTCAAAAATTAAACGTGGTCAATAAGATAGCATGATACACGAGTGGGAGATTCGAACAACTCCTTTCTCAGAATGCCTGGTACACTGTGCGGAGACGGGTTTTAACTTTGTCGGCCACTGCGCTGACGACGGCTAAGAAGCCAGAAATGGCCATCCCAGTCTGCCTTGTCTTTGTCGGTAATGCTATGCTGCTTATAAGGCAGTTTCCAAAGTAACAATGGAGTGAAGTTTCCCGGCCTTGCCTGCTCGCATGACATCAATGGGCCGTTTCTATCAGATTCTGAGTCATCGCGGGTAGTCGAATAACAGAGAGCAATCAATAGCTTAAAAAGTACAATTGCCCGTTCTGGCTGACTTGCCATCGCAGGCCGGTCATACCACATAACCCCCGCATACCCCGTGCCGGCAGACTTAGGAACTGAACCTGAGAGAGCTTATCAACGAGTTTAGATCAAAGGCCCCAGCAGCTGGGTCACAGGCCTACGTCCCTTGAGCTGCAATGGGAGATAGCCAAGGTCACATGAGTGGTATAGATTAAAATCAGGTCCGGAGTTGTGGCATGACCGGGTGACGATGGATAATAACCCCATAAATGGCGATTCCAAGTGGCGCTGTCTTCCTCAGTAACACTTACTGTAAGATCCCAATCGAATCAGCATTCCCAGGGGTTGAGAGGTAAGTTTGCCTACGTAAGAAGGCCAGTTCTTCACAGGGAAAGTGAGACAATCGCAACTCGCATGCATGTTGGTCGGATATAAAGTTGCCTGGCGACAACTGTGTAAATGCCCAGAAAATGTTTGCGTGAACGATGTGGAACACTAACGAGGTAAAAACGTCAGAGGATGATAATGATGCCAAACAGGCTGAGGGGGAAGACCGCCACAAATACCAGAAACCTAAAGAGGTGGGCTAGCTCAATAAACACAGGCACGGAAAAATGACTCATATTCTGCACTTGAAACCCACGGTGGTAAAACTAACAAGGACAAATGGGCGTAGAGGGCGAGCTGTTTACATCTTTAAGGTAAAGAATGTAGTGGCTTCAGGCAAAAAATTCGCTTAATGGCCTTCCGCAAGATTTACAGTTCCCATGAGGCCTACTCCGTATTTTGGCATACCTGCCAGGTCTGAAATCGTAATAAAGGGTAAGAACCGAGAAGACTTATTTCTAAGAGCATGCGCGGAGAACATTGGTCACGTGGGTGTGGTTATTCCATATGACAACGGCGTGTCTCCTGTCGCCTATACTGGGTTATTCGTCAGTCCCTGGTAGACCCCTTTCGCCGTCCCAGGTCATGGTTCAAGCATCAACGATTTTGATTGCGATAACGCCACAGTGTTGTCAGGCAGTGAAGTCGGATTCAAGACTGTTAATAAGACATTTCAAGACCCGTCTACGCGTGCCACAAGCGCGACTCGGTAACCACAGAACGTACCAGTCCTTTAGAGCTCACGTGCATGGGAGGGTTTGTATGGTACGCCTTGGCCTAGTACCGCACTATGAGCACGAGAAGGTTGAAATAAATTTTAAGCAAGTTTCCCCCACAATAATGCGGGTGCCGCGAGTTTTAGTTCCCTGCATACTCGATGGACAAACCGCCGGTTGAGGTGGTAACCAGTCAATAAAGAAAATATGGAGGACAGCAGTGCCTAGTGGCAGTGCATAAATCTACCTGAAGCCGGGGGAAAAAACATGCCACAGTGCATGAATCAGCGCTGTGTACTTACGTCTGGATTTTCATCCTTTAACTGCACAAGGAACATGGGCAGGAGAAATTCAATGGTATTCTCTTTGCCAAGCAGGGGTGCCAGCGCCATAATTACGCCAGCCAGGGCTGTTTTCACCTGCATATTCGTTTCGGCTACCATTTCACGAATGATGGGCAAAATGGTCTTCATGATAACAGACTCCCGGGTCTCGGGTGCCAGAGCTGACGCGAAGACCTTTAGTTTACCCGCTGCAGCGGCGCGGACCTCGCCCTCGGCGTCCTTCAGGAGGAGCTTTTTTCAACAAGGAAAAGGCAGGAAAATATAAGCAATCTCTTGGGGCATAAATGTGTAAACAAATTAGTCATGCAGTAGAATCCACAGATGAGCATAGACCTCAGGTCTAATTGAACTTTAAAAAATCTGGAAGGAGCTGAACGAACCGATTTTATTCTCGTTCCTCGCACTTTTACTTGTTCTACAGAAAGGCGCGGCTAGGATGACGGTTTTATGGCTGTTGCGTTGAGCCAAAAAGTCGGGAAAATGCAATGTATCATGTGCTAGGTGTGATGTGCGAAAGCAGAAACTGGGCATTTTGATTAGCCACTTAGTATGCACTTGAGGCTGATTCTTAGAAACCTGCCTTCAAGAAATGAGTATGCAGGGTTTGATGATTCGAAGGCTGTCGTACTCCCATAAAGTGGAAAAAATGAAAGTTGTATTTCCTAAAGCAATAATGTCTTCAGGGTTGCACTTACGAGTTCCGTCATTTAAAAAAAAGCCTTGAACTGGCACTAACCTGGTACACATCTACAAGGTGGTCAGATGTTATCTGTGGTCCAACAGCCGCCTGGAGGTCCGTTAGACGATCGGCCAGCTGATATCTCACACGCCAAGACTTGTCCTGGGCTGCTTCGCGAATCAACGGCACCAAATGTTTTTGTACATCCTCAGCCGGCAGGGCTTCCGCAAAGGCCACGCAGGCGTTTATAGCAAGTAGACGGACTGAATCCTGATCATCCTTCTATAATAGGTAAAAGCTGAATTTAGGATCCGTCTTCAGAGCATACAACATGTGCGATGTGCGCAGTTGGGATGGGGAATGTGGCACGGCGACGCAAAAATCACACACACAGGGAACTGGTGGTCTGCGTGGGCAGGACTGGACCGCTTACCTGAATTATGGTTTCCAGCACTGGGAGGAATTCTGCGCGCAACACGTCCAGCTCCAGGCAAGCAGCCATTTCACCGAGATTGCTTGCAGCCGAACGCCGCACCATGGGAGTCTCATCGGCGCACAGCTGCTTGAACTGCTGTCTGAGCTCGCTTGCGACTTTGGGGGGTGCTCTCTTGTAAACAGCACTGTACAGACCGCAGGCGGATATTCGACTTGTGAACCATTCACCGGTCGCAAGTCTTTCTATCATGGGAAGATAGTAGGCCTCGAGGTCCTGCAGTGAAAAAAAGGGAAGGCGGCGTAGTGCTTAGTGTACCGCGAAGTAATGCAGCTGAAGTGTCCAAGTTAAACAACGCTGGGGTGCACTATAGCTCAGGGTGAGAAATAACGCCATCGCCTTACCTGTAACATCATATATAGTGACTACTTTGGTCGACTCACTGTTCCAAGTCAATAACATCTGGATTGATAGCTTCCAGCAGCCTCTTGTGTTCTCAGCTTGACCTTAACACTGATCTCATGCCGATCACGTAGGGTTCGAAGAAGTAATGCTAAGACGGTGTTTGCCTGGATGATTTTGACATTACTGCGTCCTTTCGTTGCCAAATTAAGCCCAGCATAGCGGAATTTGTTGACTAACAAAAAGATTCTCCGCCCTGTCTCCATCGGCGAAACCTGAGACAACCATCTTCGTTTTGAGGGAATTCAACTTACTTCTGATGTTTTACACCTATGTCGGGCACCATACATTGCAATCCCGCAAGGAAGTTCATGGGCACTGCAATTCCAGCGGCAGCCAAAATGCACAATGTAAGAAGCACAACCAATTGTTACGCCGGAATCGTCTTCCGGTGTGCGTTTAAGAGCCCAGTCCACTGCCCAGGTGAACAGCGCCGGTGCGAACACAGTTGGCAAAAGGGTAGGTTTAGAGCAGAAATCGCTGTGACCCCATCATTCAATGCCAGTTTCCTCATAAAATACGTCCTAAAGCTCAAGTGACCGCCAAGCGATCAGCTCATGCTTAAACAGCGGGTCTGACTGTTTAACCAGAGATCCAATCCATGCGCTGTGGCTTGGCACCTCCCAAGAGGTCGTCCTGAGAGTCATTTTCCCCCTGCTGAATAGGCCCTAACGGCGTCTCCTCTGAATCTGCTCGGTGGAAAATGTTCAACAGCAGCCGTACCAGTGGCAGGACCACCGAGACAATAATCAACGCTCTATTTCCCCGCGCGTCGCATCTCTTCGATGAAACACAATGAGTCGTGGCCGAGCCCTCAGTTGAGCATGAGCAGAACCACTTCAATTGCCGGTGTCATCATCTCGTACCGCGCAGGAATCCAACACCGGGCTGGTCGATAGTGGTCGTAAAAGTGCGTGGTCCAGTTTGCTTTGAATGTTGCCGTCAGTTGGACGCCAGGTGATCGAATGTTTTGTTGGTGTCAGAATCTGCATTTGCAACCGGCGTGCAATACAGCAGGGCAGAGTTGCCTATCTCAGGTTGCGAAGCTGTTGCGGAAGATCACAACGGAAGAAGCTAGAGCACCGAAGAAGTCCGGCAATACATTAGTCTGTCAGAAATCTTTCCATATATCGTCAGTACGCATTGTAGCGCCCACATTGCACTGCGTTAAGGTTCGCGTGGTTAAGCTCTGTATTGCCGGATGCAAGAAGACTTCCTTAGACTTAGCATGCAGTGTCCAAAGGCCTCCTTCTGAGTAGGCCAACCCGTAAATCTAACATCCGATCCGCTGGCAGAGGCCAAGACGCGTCAGTTGTAGTGGGAAGACTTGTGACGAAGAAACTGTTATACCAGGTAGGCCGTTAATTTGTCTTTATTTACTTTGAGAACTTACTGTCCAAGCGTAAGCCAAGGACAGCCGTACAGTCTTAGACTGCAGGATAAGTTGTTAGATTATAAACGGTTTGTGCATAAAGACAATCCCGGGAATGCGCTATGATATGATTGAATAAATCAGTGTAATTGTGGAAATACGCTCGTCAGCCAGGTCTGCGACCTGAGACGGCAAAAAAGGTGGTGAACGGAAGCCAGGGATTTTCGCAAATGAGAAGAGAGAAATTTCGGCTGAGGCTCAGGACTTCTTGGTAGCAAGGCAGAAATTAGCGATTGTCATCGTGGCTGCGGAGATTTTAGAGGTAAACCGAAAATCAAACTAACCCTAACTAAACCCGCCTCAACTTATCATACCCCAGCTTTCAATAATAAAGCGTGCGTGCAATGAGAAGACGGTCAATCAGGAATGAATACCTTTTCAGAGAAGCTAGAGGCAAGGAGACGTAAGGTATCGACTGCTTTCTGCCTGACCACAGTTTCTTCGGCGGAGGCCAAACCTTCAAGAGGGGGCAGCAGGCATGAGACGTATTCCGGTCCTCCAACCAGAGGGACAAACTTCGCCAGTTGATCTGCCAATTCACGAAGGATCTCATCCTCATCGTAGATGCTCTCAGTGAGGAAAGGAATAAATTCATTACGTGTCCGTTCGGGCTCTAGGGCCAGTGCGATGGTTGAGAGCTTTTTGAAACTGGCGAGCCGTGTCAAGACGTCATCGTTTCTGAGTTCATCGATGAGGATGGCTATGGGAAAGAGGCTTTCCTCCTCCTGGTCCGTGGTCATGATATCCTACAAACATGGAATACAGGTCGTTCTAAAACAGGCTTGGATGTGGAGAGGCAAAACTGACTCAAGAAGCTTTAACTCGCAAGCTCCGCCGCTTTAAAAGCAAACATGTATACAAAGTAAGCTTGAATTCAAGTGAACAGTAAAATCAGGGGTGAACGCAAGCGCGGAAGAAGCATCCTTACCATAGGCGATTCACTTTGAATTTCAGCCAGCGTGGAGAATCAATAAGAAAAAGCTGTCAAAGAAAGTTTTAAAAATGAAATCGGAGGAACCGCAAATCTATATTTATAAAAAGAAATGATCGGAGAAGTAAACATTAGCCCAGGTAAATGACGGCTTGTCTAACGGGTTCAAATTTCAGTTAGAAATTGCAAACTGCCATATATCCCTAGGCTTGTTGACGTAATTCGGGTTAGTTAGCTGAGATGTATTGACGTATTTCATACTTCAAACTGGCTGATAACGAATAAGGTGCCGACAGTCAAATGATGTCTGCTAATTTGTGTTAACAGCGTTTAGCGGCACCTCTGTATGTCAACTGAAAAAAGTTTATAGGCAGCAACTACTCAAGACAGCATGTGGACATAATGCGCGGCATATATTTGTTATGGCGATAAAGTACTGGAAAAAGAAAACGGCACATATCATTTAATAGAGCTCTTATGATCCAACTGGAGCATAGGAGGGCGACCGAGGATGATTAGATCTTGTCGAGAGCATTAGATGGGTGTAATTGTGAGGCTAATGGAGGAAATTTTACGGGCGGTGTAGATTGAATGAACAGTGGGCACGATGAGGGAGACCACGGTCTGCCATATTTAGCAACTTCAAAACATCTGCAATTTGCACATGAAATAAAAAGATCCCAAACGTGTGTTACCGGTGGTTAGAAGGTAAAGAGCAGAACACTTCCTGCTGGTACTGACCCCAAAAATGCAAGTCAGTTAACTGCCGCAAACATACATGTCACACGACGGCCTGTTGACGGTGCTTCTATGGTCGTCGATTAGGCGGCCCCAAAATGCAGACAGATGCGCCATGCGTTCAAGTCAATTAAGATCGTTCGCTTGGTTTCGAGTGACTGTTTCTGACTTCCAGTGGATAGACCGGAAATTCCTACAGGACTACGAACTGCCACAGATTATTCAATTCCGTATGCGACAATCATTCTTGATTCTGGTTTCCTTAATGAGTGATCGTTTAGGAGATCATAGGCTTGTTGTGCCCATGAGTGGGAATAGACATAAAGGCAGTCTTTCCGGCTTAGGCGTACACACAAACCGAAAATATCACGGACGGAAAGCTGAAATCTAAGATTAAGAGGCCTCTCAAAGGGTAAGAGCGGAGTTCGAATTAGCAGTAAAGCAAAAGTACAATGGATGCAACATAAGCACTTGGGCAAGAGGTGAAAGCGACATTTTAGTTCGAAAACGTCGCGGCGGTATTTTTTGACAACTCGAATAGACTGGTAAAATGATATAAACCTCTTGCGAAACCTTTAATGTTGAACCTGTGGAGAAATGGAAGACGGCAAGGAATAAATGTCTTGTCTGAAGGAGGGAAAAGGTGGAGGAAGAGCTCTACACAAAGAACGCCGATGAGCATAGGAAAGTCGTGGAAACAACTAATATCAAAGTGATGACATTTAGAGCAGACAAGAAGACCATTGATTCTATGTAAAAACAGCTACTTGCACACAGTCAACGCGAAACAGAGGAACCAGTGTCACTAACACTATCGATAGGATCCGCCCGGATTCAATGAGCCCTCCAGAACAACGATATAAACAAACGGAATTCTTGTAATCAGCTCACTACCCATCAACGTCAGAAATCAGGAACTTAAATTTCTTCAATAACTTAAGCAACATTCTTTTCTTACTAAAGTCGCACAAGATTATACTTGCCGGATCTTTAACACACTCCTGTTTTTTGAAAAGTTTCCTTTGCAAATGTCTGGTTGTTCGTCGTGTTTTTATTTAAAGTTGGACTTTCTCTATTTGTAGTGTTTATGTCACATTGTTTCGGCTTTTATACAAAGATATTTATACGAGTTCTCCGCCTAACAGGCTTGGAATGAAAGTATCCACACCTTCTGTGAGTTAAAAATTTCGGGAAATTTTCGGCTGAGGAGACTTCAGATTCAGTTCAGAATGACAGTCCCTCAGTCTTAGTTTTTTAGTGTTGAGCATAACGCCATTGGAAAATATCTCGCGGGCTTAAATAATATACGTGATTTTTATCCCTGCCAGTGTTCACATCTAGCGGTCCTCCGTCGAAATGGCGCGCAATGATGAAGTTCAGGTAACTCCCATGAACAGGCGTTCGCGGTGGTCAAAAATGTGTTCCCTAGCCGACTGCTCGTAGAAATTACTGGGAAATGATTCCAGGTCTGCGAGTGTGCCACTATAACCAAAGACTCCTCCGCGTATGTGTGGGCGTTGCAGCATCGTATTGGAGAGTACCTTGGGAGCATAATATATGGAATTTTATGCCCAGGGTAGTCAGCAGGGTTAATTTCAGCCACATATATTTTCGCAGGGAAAGAACATAATTAAAAACGGTGCCACAGGCAACAAAAACAACTGCGCAGAATACTTTGGAAAAATAACTCCACAAAATGTTGACGCGATAACGAACATTATGGAAAACAGGCCAGATGGACCCACAAATGGAAAATAGCCTGCAGGAATGAGTGGAAATGTGAAGAAGCCTTAAAAATTTTGCGTACTCTTTGAGACGTAGAAACACACATCAGTATGTCGATGCGGGTTAAGAATTATACACATTAGTAACTCAACGCACCAACGCCTTATCCCATTGGTCAGTGTTGATTCCATAAAGTTCCAAGAAGATTTTTGAGAAAGCGGTATATAGTGGCTGTAACGCTTAATCTAAGGCATCCATTTCAACATTGGAAAAGCAGCTGCGAAGAACTCCACCATCAATTGATGCAGGAAGGCGTAACTTTATTGGCCACTCTGGCTGTTCCCAAATATCACACTTATGACCTATTAGAATAGAATGGGTTTATTATAGGACCTATTGGGCACGGTCAGTCTACTTTAGACAAAGGAAAAAACCCTTATCAAACTCATCCATTTCGGCTACACTTGGCCTTCATTGGTTTTGGGTTTATGCGTCAGTTCGGCCATCGCACACGAAGATGTCCACAGTTCGCCCCACAACATGGTGGATCATGGATGACGACGTATGGGTGAGTAAGTTCATGGTAATAAACCGCTTGCGCTGAATCTACTGCACTGTGTCCGATGTCGGGATAGAGCCAAGAATACTGGAGGCGGGATTTACTGCAGTGGCGAACATGACTAAATAGCCCGTCTGCGCGTACGACGAGCCTGGTCGACACACGTTTAATTAGCTTCTCAGACAAAAAAGAAGGACTCAGTTTAGATTCCATCTGAGTGACAGTGCCATAAAGACCACATTGAGGAGGAGCCAGGGCAACCTAACCCTCCGTCTTTAGAAGAGGACTGATTTATCTCGTCCGCTGACAATCTTTCATGCCACGGTTTTTAGTGCCCCGTGATTGATTGAAAGAGCGTTATATTGCATGTAATGAGGCACAAACGTTGCAAATTGACCTGACCATCTCTTCATGCTCTTAGACACCAATCCAGTGTCTGAACTGGACAATTATCTGCTGTTCGGCCTGGGTGCAGGTGACTTGCGCGAAATGAGCCTGCGCCTAGGCGCGCTGCCACGTCGCCAGGGGTGACATCTGCTACAGGATGGCAGTCTGAAAAGCGCCGGTGGTTCTCCGATCTTGTCCCGCGCAAGCGCAGCTCATCTCACGTGTGGCCCGTTGTTTTAAACGAGACAAGTCCATGCGTATAAATGAGGCCCTCTTTTCCTCTCTTCTACTGTGTTGGGAGAAATTCGTGTTAACTTGGGCGTTGCGAAGTGAGGCCACTGACACAGGAAAGGAAGATTGGAATGGCAACTTTTGACGTATTTCTTGTCATCAGTCAGTCATATCCAACCTCAGGTTTGCCGCTCCTGTGGCTGGAGTCTACGAAGTGCAATAATCATGTTAAGCGGATGTATACTAAGGTGAAATCAGTAGGGTTTTTATTCTACGTCAAGCGCCATTGTAAATATAGGCAATTATGTGCAAGGATTGGGGAGCATCAAGAAATTTCCACAAGTATTCGTTACTGGAAAAATGCACAGCAGAATGGGACACTATAATAAATTGTTAAAACAGGATATTAGGCCGGCGGCTGTCGGATAACAAACTCATCCCAAATGTGAACTGAGTGAAAATGGGTTCCGTCTCCTTCGCATTAATCATGTTTTAAATATTCCTTAAATTTCAGTATTTACGCCTACTGTCTGCCCATACAACCTTCGCAGTTATTCCTTGATTACAACTCCTCCTGCCTTCTTCGCCCCTAAACACTCTCCTTTCTTTGCTTTTAGACGAACGTATCCTTGGAATGACCAGCCAGTTGATCTGAGATCGACGTGTAATCTATATACTTTTAAGAGATGACTGTAATTTCATCTTAAAACTAACACGATTAACCTTTTATTTTCTTCATTCTTCCCGTACAGCTTTCTGTAGACTTTGAAGGAGGACCATTGAGCATTTAGGACGCCTCCGCCAAATCATCTCATCCGTTCGCTTTTCCCTCGTCTAGTCGGATTTCTTTTTCCGCGATCTCTCAACAGACATTTGAGTTTCTTTTGTGCATGCCTCATGTTCTTCAAGAAACGTCATGTCCTCCCTAATGAACATCTCATACAAGTAATCAAAGTCATCGTGGAACGCATGCCCTAGACCGTCT
>CACRXP010000091.1:55031-72032 GCA_902702965.1 Spirometra erinaceieuropaei | reverse complement strand
TGAGGAGGTGGGTGCTTGCTTAAACCGCAAGACTTCTTTGAATTTGCAGACACATGTCATCTGTGTGTACGCCCCTACAAGGTTAATTCCGAACGCACTCGTCTAGATCAATCAAAACACTCCTTTAATCAAGGGGCATTTCGACGGTGGGGCTCCCTTCCAGCAAGGTGCACTGTACTGGGCTCTGCTTGTAACACTAAAGTGCGTACATGCATAAGAGAGGCCTCCGGAGCATCCTTGTTTTCCTTGGGGAGAAAAATTCGTTACAAAGAAATGCCTTTTTGGTTGGTTGAGATTACCATCTGAGATGATTAACGTAGATCACGGTGTGGGAAGGGGGTCGCGGTAATTTCTTGACTAACCGAATGTCTCACTGCAGAGAGATAATGCGATAGGGCAAGGGTATGGTTTACTTACTTCGGGAGCATTTGCGTTAAGCAAAAGAGCTGAGCATCTAAGAACTTTGTGATATCACAAATTTTGATCCTCCATATTGTCACCAGTTAAAGGGGAATACTATTTTTACCATCTAATGATAATAGTAAATGAATTTAATATTCCTTTGCAGGCACTGTCAAAAAAGAAGTGCATTGTCGTACTCCGATGACTACCTTAAATCATCTTGACCATCCTCACGCAGCCACTTTGAGGCCTTTTTTATTTATCTCGCTGGCATGTACAAATAAATATTGTCAGTGATTTTCTTTTACCACCATTGATGCCCCGAGTAAGTAACCCGACCATAAAGCATACCTCTGCCTGTGATAGTGTATCCAGTTCACCCGAAAAAATCGAAGAACTAAATCAAACATCCAGAGTGGACAAGAACGGTAAACCCAGGCCACTATTCTGAAGATTGCTTGAACGGGATTGCATCGCGGTCGTCGTCGTCGTCGTCAACAGCATCACCGACCCCGCCGCCAGCACCACCACCACTTCCATTATTGATGAAAGAAGGAATATTGGGATGGGCATTTCCGACCAAGCAGCCATCGTCAGTCATCCATACTTAAGTCAGGATCCAGGATACCCGGGATCAAATTCCTTGCTCACCAAACATTGATTCAAATATTCTAACGCTGAAGCCTACAACATTTCTGGCCTGGGACTGTTTTACAGCTGACTGACGACATTTATTAAGGTTAAATCTGACAGCCTGGTCTCTCTTGATTATTCGGTACATCATTTACTGTATTCCATTGTGTTAGAAGATTAATGTGCAAAATAAGTATAATCAAATGGACGCAATCTGGGGTTAGAAAAGTGATTTCTGTGCATACTGCAAGTAAATCAAAAGCGAATGCATAATCATGTGCCAAACATATATGAAATGTTAAACGCGATTCTGAAATGAGTCCTCAACTCAAAAAACTACTAAAACAGAGTTTTGATTCTAACAGCCGTATCCCATAATTCGAGAACATCCAAGGTACGCCAGAAGGCCGGCTTTCAGACGAGCTCCTTGACGATCGCCTGAGTAAATTACACTTCGCATAAATGTCTACTTAAGTAGTGCGAATTGACTCTCGCTGTTCACATAAATTACGACTTATCTAGTGAAAAACATGTACATAAATTTTCTTCATATTACTCATTTGGTAGCAAATTAGGTCTCCTTCAAAATTTGTAATTGAATAAAAAGTATCTTTTGTTTTTTAAAAATTACGAATATTAAACTTTTCCAGAACGTGAAACACCCAATCCTACATCATCGCATCAGCACATTTAAATTTATGAGCCCTGCCTATCGTCTTTTCAATAACTCATGTAATATATGATTTTCCCAATACGGAAAATATACAGGTGGTAGGGTGAAAACGCTGAATGCAAGTGTAACGGCAGTTCGAGGTTCAAATTTATTCAGGAACTGAAAGTTTTTTAAAACCGAAAGATACTCTTTTTCCAAGCATAAATTTTGAAGAAGACGCAATTTGTTGCCAAGTGAATAAATAACGAGGATTTCTGCGCATTTCATCGACAAATAAAAATTCGGATTTATAAGAACATCGAAAATAAACGGGAAAGAGTCATACTACTTAAGTAGTCATTTTACAGGATGTAGTCTATGTAAGCGGTCGATAAGAGGCTCATTCGAAAGCTGGCATCCAGACATGACTGGGATATCTTAACATCATGCGACGAGATAATTAATATCACAAACCTACTTAAGTAAGCTCTTCAAATTAAAAACCCATTTCAGAATTTTAGTCAACATTTCATGAGGTAACAAATCTATTGTAAACCACTTCACAAAGAAATGGAATGTTCTTCGACGACTATTCTTCAAAAGAATAGCAACCTGTTTACAGTTCACAGTGACATCCTTTACTTGTGCACGTGACGTTTGGTTTTCGGAAGAAACTAGACCCCACCACGGGTGAAAAGGAGACGCTAAAACAAACAGTGGCTCGTAAAAAACTGCGAATGCCAACGAAGATAAGTCGATATGTTTTTGACCCGTTTCTTAAAACACGGTCAACTGCCAAACCGCACCAGAAGACTCAGCCATCCTCTACGTTGCTAAAAGACCAAACGTGCTTATGCTGCTATACAAAACATTCGCACTAACTGGACATGGAGGTGTTATAATGGCGGTTAAGCAGAAATGAGCCGGCGAGCTGAGCAAAAAGTTGGGAAAAAACACTGGAAATTATAGCGAAATGCGTGGGAGAAACGACTCACTTTGCCTTTGTTTTCCCCCATCTCTTGTTCGGAAAAAATATGCCTGGACCTACGTAAACAGCTTCGTAATGGCTGCAGGCAGCTGTTAGAATACCCCAAGAGGTACGCAAACCCAAATGCTGCGGATGACTTGTAGTTTTAGAAGGCCCTGATTAGCAACAAGAGCGGTGAAAAAATCGTGTCGGAGAGGCTGCGCGTGCGCGTGAATGGACGCGTCGGGGGGAAGAAGCCAATGGTGTTGGTGATGGTTAGTTAGCCAGGTATCCTAACAGTAGGAAGAGACCCGGTGAGTCACACGATTCATCACTGAACCGCGCCGGCTACTCACCGAAAGAAAACGCACCCGCGGTGGGCGGTCGGACAAATTCGGGGTAGAGGTGAGTTGCGCATAAATGGCAACCAGCGTCAGGTTACAAACACACGCGCCTATAGACCCGGCTGGGGGTTGGTGATGACACAGAAGCCGGCTTCACATGCAAATCGAGAAGGTCAATTTGACAGTTGAAAATGAGGAACTTGATGCATCGACAGCCGTGTCTACGCCTATGCAGCTCAATGCTCCACAACTGCTGAGCAGAGGCGACTGGCGACGGAGGCAAGCAAGACGTATGGACACTGATGGTCGGGGGAGGAGGAGTTCAGAAAAATTAAAGAATAATGAGAAGAAATGGTGGACGAGAATGGATGCAAAGGGCGGAGAGTACGACAGTAAAGCAGAGTAGAGGGAAGCGCAGAGATGGATAAGAGGAGGAAGAATAACGGGCAGTAGAGGAGGAAGGGTACGCAAAGAAAAAGGAATGGTCGGGGAAGGGAGACGAAGATCGCCGGAGAAGGGGAGGGGGTGAGGAGGAGGGGGAGAGGGAGAGGAGGAGAGATGAGGAGGGAGGGAGGAAGAGGGAGGAGGAAGATGAGGGGTAGGAGGGGGGAGGAGGAGGAGGAGGAGGATGAGGAGGAGGGGGAGGAGGAGAAAGGAGACGGGGACAAAGCCCACGAAGGCAAAGGAAAAAAAAGGAGAAAAAGGCGAGGAAAAGAGAGAAGACGCAGCAAGAAGCGGCTAATGGCGCGGTTGGGGATGGGTGCCGGCGCAGTGAGAAGAAGAATTTGATGAAGGCACGCAGGGATGAAGGAACAGACAAAAAAAGCAAACGGTATGCGCGGATTCTCGCGCCATAGCGTAAGTGGGCATGAGCAGCACCAGAAGATGATGAAGCCTGACAGGCAGCATTCTGCATGGGAATTTGTTGGAGCAGGCTGTTTCAACCTCCCAGACAACTTTCCGCCGCCCACAACTCGGCGGTCGGGACCGCGCATTCTTCGGCTAAATGAAGCAGACGGAGAAAGAATTACTCCTACCGAAATAGGTTTAAGAGATTAGTAACTGCCCAGCCATACTTTTTTTCGCGGAATGCAGAGTTTTGAAGGGTAGAGCGTCCCTTTCAGTGCACCATGAGGGATAAACACTCATGCAGGCGGTCGTGGTGAAGAGACGATGTAGTTACGAAAGACAAATTTGCCAGTTTTCTATACTCATTTTGCCATTCCTCTTTGCGTACATAGGCCCCGCCCGTAAAATCGCTATTACCACATTACCCGTAAGACAGGCACCGATGGCTGGTCATGTGTGTTAGGGAGCTTTCTCCCGATCGTTGCCAAAAAACCCTCTGGGAAACGTCCTAGTTCCCTATTTTTGAAGCAAAGTCGGCAAGATGAGTCTATGAATAAGGAAAATTGCCTGCTAAAAGAGCCCGGCGGGGAAAAGATGAAGATGATAATAAGGTCAGGAATAATTCTCTCTCAAGCAGTTGACACGAAGACTCCTGGGGCTGTAGAGACTGGTAGTTAGTTTGGATGCACAAAGAAAGCACTAGACAAGAAAGGGTGAGTCCTTTCTAATTTATCTTAAGGTTCCAACAAACTATGAAAAGTGGAGGATTATAAATTTAAACAGAAAAAAGAAATAAGCAGAACAGAGAACTACGCAACATATATGACTGGTCGTTATGCGACTGTGCGAGGGCTCTGGATTGAGAACCAAGTCGTAACGGGAAGGGAACGCCCTATAACTTCCTGGGACAGTGAGTGGTCGAATGTGGTTTGGTAGCCCCACCTGAAGCAAACAAGCCTCAGTCACCTCTAATACGGGACCGGTAGTAATAGGGGTATTTACAGCTGGAGCCGGGAAACGCACAGGCGACGAGGTCAAGTAGTTGTTTGCAAAATAAAAGCGATTAGGAGTGCGTGGTTGTACTTTTAATGGTAGAAAAATAGTTGCGCTAACCTCTAACCGTAACACCAACCCCTAACTATAACCCCTAGTCCTTAACCCCAACCCCAACAGTATTGTACCCATCAGATGGAGCTAACAACCGCACCCTACCGTTTTTTTTTCGCAATCTACGACGACGACGATCACTGACACGGCAATTTGTGTTGCACATAAACCACTCTTTCAAGCTACTACATCAGTTGGCAACTTTCGAGATCATGACTGTTAAAGCGTGTCATGAACATTCAGTGTATATTTGGTTGTTTAAGGTACGGGTGGTAAGAGTTGGATCAGTTCCGGACGAACCGCGGTTTCCTTTCCCCCCACTCTTGCGCTACTGACTTATCCGAATTGAGTTTACAGGGGACGCAGTCTCAACGTTACACGAAGCCGCCGTCTAAAATGGGCCAGATAAAAGTCCAACCGTCGTTGTCGACGACGCCCACCCTGTGCTCATAATGGTAGTGTTCTTGCACAGCATCTACCGCACTCTCTCTTCCTCCCCAACCTGGGCCCGGTGTCAAGACGGAGTCAAGAAGATGGGAGGCGGGGAGGGGAGGACACATGTGGATGGTGAGACCGAGCCCGCACCTAGACGAGGACCACCACACCACCTGGTTCACACAGCAGATGACCAGGATTCTAACCAATTATATCATCAACAACGACAACAGCAGCTGCAACCGTGCTCGCGGCCTATGTACCCATCATGAGCGCAAGCGCACTCACCGACAGGGAACCGGGCGTCGGAGTACTGCCAACGCATATCACTCCTCGAGGGCCATGGTTTGCTGATCCTGGCATAGCAGACGCTTTCAGACCTTTAGGCCAAATACAAGCTCAAATCTCACATGCAGCTGACTGTGAGGACTGAGTTATGCCATCGGTTTGCAAGCAACCTGAGTCATAAGGACAGAACGGCGGACTCGCTGCGATGGAGATGCGTTGGACCAATCAGACGGCGAGTGACCTTCACGCCGCGTCGACCACTGCGTCCAATCCCACCACCCGTTGGTTGACAGGCTCAAGCATGTAAAAGGAATGGGAAAGGGCGAACGAGGCCTATACAGGGGAATCCAGCCCTACGGCGAATCAGCGCATTCCTCGACGCAATTAGCAGGACACGGCTGAATCTGAAGAAGGAACAGTCTGTTTACGGTTCTGAGCTTCCGAACTCGTACAGGAGTCCATCGTCAGAGATACTAGCAACAGCAGAACCAGCGACAATTATAGGGGGTGCTGGCAAATCATCGATAATTGGCGCAAGACTGCAGATGACTGCGCAGGGCTCTGTACGCTGGCGCGAGGTCAGAAGACTGTTCCGGTGCTCGATAAGTCTTCTTCCTCTTCACTTATACATACACCCGGAACTCAAACTTCCCCTCCACGGTTGAATCTATCGCGACGCGTCAAGAGTCGTGGACGGGAGAGTGTCAACTAAGGGGCTGAGAGACAGGTTTCGATGGCTCTTTCTCGATGTAATCTTTGCGAAATTCGCACCCATGTCAGATCTGAGCTGCCCTTACGGTATCCTGGTATACATAGTGGGGACCGGTTCGTGAATGGCGCACGTAGACTGGCTGTTTGATCATCTTGATACTTTCCCTTCATCGGAATAAGGTGGGCTAGAGGACAGTGCGACGGATGGCGCGCAAGTTTCTCCCACTATAAGCTAATTCACGCGCTAGCTACTGGCGTTACGCTCACTAAGTCAGCACATACAACAATCGAAATGTCGGGTGTGTAAGTTGCGTTGTGTGTGTGCAATCACACCGGCGTAAAGGCGCGTTCAGAGAATGCATAATTTGTGAACGGTCGCTTATGAAAGCGCACATAATGTACCGGGTACTGCACACCGGCCCCCGTTAGACAAGGAAATAATCGGCCCCTGTAAATGCTGCGCATAAGGCAACCAGTGAGAGTACGGACAGTGATAATCTACGACTAGTAATCAAGATCCAATTCGGAAAGCAGAACGATATCTCTGGGTTTGACTTCACGTTTGAGCGATAAAATATTCTTTTCCGAAATGGACGGCGGCTTTTCAGGCCGCTGTCCCGGCGCCAGATGGCCAGATCAAACCTAAAATTCGAAACAGAGTACAATTGGTTGTTGAGCTTAATGCCCTACAGTTGGACCGCAGGTTGATCACGAACGGTGGTCGTGAATATTAAAGAGCAAGGCATTTTGACGGCTGCAAGCCACGGCATCCACCTCTTGCTCTACTGGGTGGACGACGCCCCAGTGACTTGCACACTTGCACCGCATCTATCGCACTCGCTCTCTCCCCACATACTTTGTTCCGATGGAAAAACAATGCCAAAAGGTGGGCGCGCAGTGGCTGAAAAATGCCAACATGTGCACGCAAGCTCTGCTTCCTACTGAAGGAACAGCTCGGATCGCACATCAGTGAGTGCCATACAGTACCTATTAAGACGGCGTCATTTCAGTCCGATCCGTAGTCCTGAGAAAGCTCGTCAGTTGGCAGCCAACCGAGGCAGAGGGGTACGTTCTGATGCGTATTGAAAACAGATTCTGCGATGTACGCCTCGCTCTCTCTTCCTTCTCGTCTACAACGCCTAATGAAATTGGGCGCAGTGGCCGACATGGCGCGAGGGCCTACGTCTAAGGCGCGTCCACAGGCACACAACAGAAATTGTGGGTTTGCGCAGGCTGAGCGCTGCCCTGTAGACGCGTGCCGTGAGCCTGCTTGACTCCCGTTTTGGTCCAAAGCATCTGTAGGGCAGGGGCCGGGTGAAGTGGAAGCTAGTCTACGGCTGTCGCACACGACCGAACCGCACACTATGGCCTAGGTTTCCTCGTAACAAAAGCATGATAATGAGAGATATAGCACAGGTATCGGCAGCAGCGAGGGTGATGGCTGAGAAGACGAAGATGCGATCACCGGAACAAGAAATTTATTGGCCTGACGTTTCGGATTCTCACTCCAACCCGCCAGCAGAGACAGTCGCAGATGAGGGTAATGGGTTCACAAGGAGTGCAGTATTTATAGCACGTGGCTGCCGTGGGACCATATGTGCACTGTAATTAACAGCTCTCGCAATCACGGCAGCTGGGGTCGTAATGGATGCACTGATGGCATGCCAACCCGCGTCCGAGTCGTTAATGGCCGCGATTTCGCCATCCGTGTTGGATGCTGGTGTGACGATTGCTCAGCAAATTGGCTCACTGTCACTGGGATAGTTGATCTTCCGGGCCCTCCCCACGTGATTGATTCCTCTGCCCAGGGAAATCTCAGCACAAAATACGGTAACGGGAGGTCATTGCGCCTTTTGATGGATTGCGGGCCTGAGAACCATGACTCGAGCAGCTCGCGGCTCACGCGATTGTCACCCCTTGTGAGGGTTTCGGCCTTTTGAAACTTGAAATATGGTCGGCTCCCGTCAAATGAGCCGCCGCGCGAGAGCCAGCGTCTCCCCATCTCACTACTGCTGCATACTCGGCAGTTAGCGTCCGGAGTAGTCTCCCAGTTTCCTCGACGTAGTTGTTTTGTCCGCAACTGCACCAGATCCGGTAAACGACTCCTGACGTTTTCTGCAGTGGCAGTGGGTCTTTCGGCATCATGACTTGGCGCCTGACGGTTGCTTCCGGCCTGTGTGCAACCCCAACTCCAAGTGGAGTGAGAAGACGATTTACGGCTTCCGAGATGTTCTTTACGTACGGTAGGGCCCGCCAAAATCTGAGGCCGGTTGCATTTAGTCTCTAGTGTCGTTTTCGTATGCAATGGCTGGCAAAGTTGCGCGGGTAGCCGTTGGCTCTCATTACCCGTCGAAGATCTTGTAATTCAGCAACCTTGTTTTCCATTTCACTACAGTGAGTCTCAACGCGCCGGTATAGCGCTTCTATCGGTGATGGCTGAGTCCGATTAGCAGAGCAATGACAGCTGCACTTTTCTCAGAGATAGAGTTTCGTGAACAGCCCCCGCCCCCTGCCTCCCAACGCCATCATCCTGCTATTTACCGCTTTAAAGAACCAAGCTGGACAGCATCGCGAGGCTCGGTGCGTCCATCCCGGCGGAAGCGCGGAGGAGGAAGGGGCGAAACGAGGCGCGGTTTTCCGACCAACCAGGTGGACCGAGCAAGGTGTGTGGGTGTGTGCACATGGAAGGCTGCGCTTGCAGCCGCGTGCTCATAAAAGCCAGAGCTCGCAGTGACTGCGTCGATCGGAATAAGGCAGTGATAAAATCTGAGCGCGCACATAACCGGCTCGGTGTGGTTACTGCAATGTGCTTTGAAAAAAATCCGCTCACTAAAGAAACTACCAAATAAACGACAGTGTGGTCGGAATTGGCGGTCCGCTCTCTCTCTCTGTCTCGACAACCCAACCTGGCAGGTCAAGTTTCGAACCACATAAGCGTTAAGACAGATACCGGAATTCGGAGACAAGCGTCTCAGTCACATAGATGCTCAGCATTCGAATCGAGAAATATCCGTTAGAAATCACATATTTTGGGAAATTGGGACGGACTGACTGAGACTAGGCAGAATGGTATTACCGACAAAGACAAGGGAAACTGGAATGGCCATTTCTGGCCTAAAAGCCGTCGTCAGCCAGTCATACTTAACCCCGAAGTGTGGAACAGCTAGCAAATTCAGTGTTATATTTTCAGAATACATCGACACAGGCGCTCTGTTTTCCATAGCCAACGCCCCAACCTCCTAATGGTAGTGATGTGTGCTCAACGTACCCGACTTACAAGCCACTCACAGCCTATGTCATCCTCCCCCCTCCCCTTGCCCCAATGACCGTATTACGCCGACCTTGTCATGCGGGTGGCGTGGGGAAAATGAGTACTAATTGCCCCTGAATAACTTATAAACCCTGTGAACTTCGCGTATTTTCAATTTCTATCTTACTCTATTGACGTGGGGATGAGCCACCGAAAGCACGTGTTTGCCAAATTGACTTTTGAAAATACTTATTATCAAATTTTTTTTACCAAAAAAGATGTCCTCTTGCTTTTGGGAGGTATATTAACTCCCAAATAGTTCCTGACCCAACCTGAGTTGCACTTTCGTTGAGGGTTTTCAAACTACAGGCTGGACACTTCCCATTAAAGAAGAATCATACATTGCTCTATACTGCCGAGAAAATACCATATAGGATTAACAAAACATTGTAGTGAATATAGAATACGTTGGATATTCCACAGGGCACACTATTAAAAGGACAGATACGATGATATTCGAAAACCTTTTAAAAAAGATGCCATTTCACCGAGTAGATATTGGGAAAGGACTTAATTTGCTAGACAATGTCTACAAAAGATGATATTTTGCGTATGCTTCCTACAGACAGGATTAAATCGATAAAGACAGCTGAAAGCAATGAGAAAAAAATTAATACCTCATAAACAATCGCTTCGTGGTATGTAAGATTTTTTCAGGGGACCGGAAAAACAGGGATTCAAAGAGCCGGGATCCTGTGCGGACTGAAATATCCTGGAACTATGCTGTGTGTTAATCAATATTTTAACTCCAATCAAGTCATAACTTTTAACCGATAGCGCACTCCAGAAGTGAAGTTATTAAACAAGGCAGCATAAAATTGGAGTTCATATACCGACTTTGTGTTATGGGAAACGCTGGGTGACCCACTGATGAGCCGAACCCCCCCGCAGCCGCGTCATGCGGCAGCACAAGGTCGGCAAAACGCACGTGTCTGGGCTGTTAGCTAGCACCTGTTATGCCAGTATGGTAGGTCACTCAGTTCAGTGATCACATTATTGCCCGTCTTCTCTTCCGAGACAACTGCCAGACAGAAGTCGCCGTCAGTCTTTCTCAACTCTCTACTCACCTGGATCATGCGCGCCAAACCGAAATCGGCGATTTTCACAATGTCGGCGTCACCGACCAGCACATTACGCGCCGCCAGATCGCGATGAATGTAGTGCTGCGACTCGAGGTAGGCCATACCGGAAGCAATTTGCACCGCGATCATAATGAGAGCGCGCATGGAGAGGCCGCGGCCTTCGGAGGACTGGAGGAAGCTGAGCAGTGAACCCTTGGACATGAGCTCAGTGACGAGGTAAAAGGGGGCCGACTGTGTGCAAACGGCGTAGAGTTGGATGAGGTGAGGATGGTGCAGCCGCTTCATTGTCTGCGCCTCCAACAGAAAGTCATCAACGTTGCAGCAGTCTGAAAAACACAAAATAAAACCCATCTGGGGTAATCCGGCTTGAAAATATTTTACAAATGTAGATTTCCACGTTCGAGCTAATCACAGACTTTCAACCAAAAGACAAATCAAACCATCAGCGACGGATTTTTCGCGTCCTGACCGATAGTGCTGGGGTCAAATGGTCGGAAGAAAGTTAGGCGCTGCGTCGATAGCAAAACAAACGGTGGCTCGCGCCGGTGTAAATACTATGATTTATACGTATGAAATTGAAAACAGGCATCCCAAAAATCATAATTCGAAAGAAAAAAGCTCTTTGGGAAAGATAAACAAGTTTTATTGTAAATTTTTGATCTTGGTTCCCTAAGTCGTCTTCAGACGTGAAGTAAGTGTAAAAAGCAATTAAGATTTAAACATGCCTAAAAATCGATTTTGCCCTGTCACTCATGCTGGCGTAGTGTTCTGATTGGCTAATATCTTTTCCACTTCTCCTTGAGGCTGTTGTACACCGCATCTAATTCTACGCATCGGTTGATGCATGAGTTATCAGAATGGATGGCCTCTAAAAATTCACAACCCTTCTTGGAAGAGCAGACACCTACAATGCGAGTCCTGTTCCAGGCGAATTTGTGTCCAGTTTCCAGAGTATGCATGACACCTTGGGACAAATGGTCTCGCCTTTTTACGGCCAACTGATGTTCGTGTATTCATGGAGAGACCGATTTAGTAGTTTGACCGCAGTAAAGTGCATCACAGTTGTTGCATGGTATCTTATAGACGACTTCCTTCTTATCTAAATAGCCAACCCTATCATTAGGGTGTACGAGCTAGTTACGAAGTGTAGTCGTCAGCTTGTGCACCACATGTATTTGGTGCTTCCTCAGGTGTCTTTCAACTAGTTCGGACACATTCTTAATGTACGGAAGTGTTCGCCAGTCTTTCGGTCTGGGCGCTTGATCTAGCTCCTTGTCTTTTTTTGAACTTCTGTCGACTCATGCGACGGTGTACAAAATATCTAGGATACCCATACTGGGAAAACAGGTTGAACAAATAATCCAGTTCTGTTTGATAGGTTCGTTGACAGAGCAGCGAGTTCTTGCTCTGTGTATATCAGAGGGAGATGGAACCGGTATTGGAGTACTCCTTGTCAGGGACATTCAGCGCATTCCTTATTGGCACCGATCTGAGAGGCTTAAAACTATAGCGACGAGCAAAAAATCGCGACTTAGAAGACTGTCAGCTGACGTTCTAGTTCTGCCATTCTCAGAAATAAAGGCTAGGTCTCAGGGGTTCCTCGGTAATACGATCTTCATGGCACCTCTCGCTTGCTCTGCGGGGTCCGAGACCCTATCTAGAATCGAAGTCCTGTTTATCTATGCGGGACGCGTGCGGTGCGTGTAGACGAGCTGACCAACTTTACCAGTCACTTCCCTTCCTATTGACTTTATCATTTATCAGGACAGAGTGCGTGTGGATTTAGTGAAAAAGATGCTCGAAAAATCGGCTAAGCCTATACACGGTGGAAATCGTCAGTAAAAACGGTCGAAGCGTCATACAAAAACAGGAGTGTGGATATTAATGTTCTTTGTCAAGTATTTATGCTGTACTTATAGAGTTGTGCAACTAGGAGTGGGTGCGGTGAGGTGCGAATGTCAGCAACATTTGACTTCTGCAATTGTTCCTCTCCGGCGGGACTACATATTTGTGGAATAATAGTAACATTTCTTTTGACTTCCTTCAATACCATGCTTGCGGGGTGCTATTTAATGACAGAAAAAAATTTGCCCGTTACGCGCATCAGGCATAAATATACTCAGTTGGGTCAGATGGCAAAGCACACTTGCGTGTCTAGGCATGAAGTGGGCAGAGCTAACGACACGAACACACACACACACGGACGCATGTAGACATGAGTGCTTGCACGCAAGATCAGGCGATCCTGCTACTCCTACCCACCGTGGACGAACGGACACGCAGTGTGTGTGTGCAAAAGTGACATAACCTGGTAATTAGCATTGCCGTTAGGACGAAGGAAATTATTTCGCACAACACAGCCAGGGTGTTTTCTTGCGTGCATATGTAAGCAGCTCAAATTATACCTCCTTTGTCGCTTGCTTTAATTTGCTCTGCCTCAAAGAAACCAGATAGGGGCGTTGGTCAGGAATTTTAGTCCTATGGAGCCTATCTTAACCGAAGCGAAAGGCCAGTAGGTGCGATCAACAAGGACAGCGCTAAGCGATGTTGCACATTAATTATCACGAATGAATATGAGAAAAGTCTGGGGATGTGTTCCTACATCGCCTGTCGACAGAGCACAGCAGTTTGGTTTGCTGAAACAGTTTCCGCGATTGAGATCTTATCCATGTCGGACAGAATGGCAAAGTTGTTAGTAAACACTGCCTGACAGGTGTTTATCGTTTCAGGCGAAAACTCTAGCTATCTGCACAGCAGTGCTTGCGTGAAAACTGGGTTATAGTGAGCAAGATTTGCACAACGCTAGCTTCGTCCTTTTTCCGGATGTCAAGTCGCTGCAGGAGCAAGGCTAAGCTGAGACTACCGGAGATGAAACACAAGGATGGGGAAAGGGATCTATTCACGGGGTCAAATACCCGCTATTGCAGAATCAGTGCAAATAGCTACACACACAGCCCGCACTTGCCTCACACAAGCCCAAGAACTCCCTTAAAGCCACACTAAGAATGAGTCTCCAATGGGACTAATATTCACTCCAATAGAGGCGAGTAGTGTTCGAGGGAGGATTGTGCGACGTCTTCAGTCTCTGTCCCCCAGATCACACCATATGGGCGGTCGTACATCTTCCCTGCGCAAAACGCACGACAACGGTAGGGTGTAGAACCCCATCTAACATTTGGTAGACTGCGAATCTTGTCACATGGGGTTTTGTCTTGGCATCCATTTGCAGGCCGTGGCAGACATTATACTGCCAACAACAATTACTCCTCACGACCTCAAACCATTACTCAAACTCCGTTATTTTTTGAAATCTGCTTTTTGTTTATTTTCTAACTAACGCGCTCATTCCCGCTGTAGCGATATGACGTAGGATCCACAAGTAGATGGTAACTACAAAAATATACCTTAAAATTCATTGTGACTGCAAGCATGACTTATTATTCACCGTTCTCATTGTTTGAAATTTTCTTCCCGTCCTGACTAGATGTAAACTCACCAGCGGCGCTTTGGTCAAAGTCAGTTTTTTAAAAATTGCTTTTTGTTTACCCTTATAGTTACCCCGCCTACTTTCTTTGCCAAATGACATCGTACGATAAGACTTCCCGCAGAAATTTATCGATTTTCTGCCTCTTCTTGCTCTCCGTTCTGTGTGTTGCCCCGCCCGTAAAAGCCCCTCCACCACCATTCAACTTATGACATGGTCCACGGGCAAGCTCAAGTTAGTTGTGGGTCCTACACCATATTGTTACCATTTCCGCTGACATACGAAAGCGTATAACAAGACTTTCGGCAAAAATCCAAAAAAAATGTTTTTGTGCATTTCGTCAGCTTACTGTCTGGCGTGCTGCCCCACCCGTAAAACGCCCACCCGTATGACATGATCCACAGTTTACCGATAGTTAAGTGGGGTTCTTCAACCTACCGCTCCCAAATGCACAGCAATTTTCTTTCCCGCATCGAAGCAGTCTTCTAACATACATAGTCGTCAAGTACATACGCGAAGTAAGACAATGCGAGCTGTCGTTTAACAAATTCGTCAGCGTTCAAACACTCCTGCTTCACTAGCAGACGTATGCACTCCACTTAAACATTCTTTCGAGAACTTTTTTACTACCTACCTATGTCCGCGCCGAACTTTTTTGCAAAAAAATGAGCTTTCTTCTTTATAAAGAATTACGTTTGTGGGGTTCAGAACAATGAACCAATGTAGACATTTCGGCAGAACCGAATCCTCGGGGCGGTACAAGTCAACGAATGTCATCCTGCCGACGAAGGGCCGACCAAAAACTCTACCGAGAGACACCTGCTTTTGAAAAAAAACGGTAGGCAGTACACCATAACTTTTCCTTACCCCGCGCATATACTTAACCTACACCACATACTCTATGGCAAAGCAGAAGGTAATATTGTCAGGTGGATGAAAATGTCTGTCACGGCTCCTTAGAAATGAAAAAAAGCCGCCTTCCAGATGACTACCTAGACAGCTGAGGACTAGAACCGCCAAGACGCGTTGGGCCGTATGATTCGAAGAAGATATAACACTCCGTCCATTTCAATACTTCATTCACCATTGTGGCTGCGTACCATCCCTGCCGATTCCTCACATCTTCGCCCATCAGTCACACCGTCTAGTCCTGTCGGTATTGTCACTGCTGAACACTGTTCGGCTGCTAGTCCGGAGTGTGCAGCTGAACAGAATACTGTTACTTGTAATCGGACCTCGATTTCATTTATTGCTGTTACTGTGATCGGACATTCTGATTCGCCCACTTCATCCTCACATCACATTCCCAGCTTGCATCGTTCCAAACTACCACCCGAGTCACTAACGGAAGATTTTAGCATCTCAAGTCAGGTTGACTCGCCTCTGTCACGGAAAATGGAAGAGGAGATAAAAAGACGAAATCCCATGCGCCTAGGATCCAGCCTGTACATTCCCTATTGTGCTAGACTAATGTCCATTTAAACTACGACGACGAGTTGAAACTCCTGGCGGGTAGGCTACCAATTGGCGGGACAACTCTGCACTCCTGGAGCTGCGGGGTCGAAGTGGCAAGACTCCTTTCTAATGTGACCAACCCTTGTCGGTGACGGTTTGAAGATCCTCCAACTAAATTCTGGTTCATTCACATTTAGAGACTAATATTTATGCATGGACGCGGGTGCTAATTTGGCCATGCCAGCCACATTCGTCCGCATTGGATGTAGGCTCTGAGCATGTCACCCTCAATAAAAAAGATTTCGAGAATCATTTAGCGGAGCGTATTCGGGGCAGCGGTGGTAGAGCAGTCAAGAAGCGAGGAGAAGCTAGTGGTCTCTAATTCGACACTGAGTGTATGGGCGACATATGCAGTCACTCCACAGCGGAGACTGACAGGCCAGACGCGGCACAGTTGGCTCATCGTTCGGAAGAAGCCTTTATTTCGGAAATCTCCGACATATGTGCATCTCCACCTTCCGCACCGATTTCAGTGTGACCACGGAGTTCCTGCAGGTCCTTATAAACAGGGAGCTAGCAAAATTATATGCTTCCCACACAGCCGATGCACGACGCATGAGCTCACGCAAGACTACCCTCACCCTAGACTGAAAGACCGCGCTTCCAACCTCCAAAGCACAAGAAGTATTTTTTGCAGACAGGTTTGACGGAGCGATCGCAGCACTACAGAAAAAGACGTGGGCAGTCTTTTCGTACAAGAGTAGCTCAGTAAGCATTGTGCAGTTCGGATGTAGACAAACAATCCAGGCTACAGCATGTTAAGAAACTCCGATAGGAAACTTGTCCCCGAAACGAATGTCTAGGGTCAAAAAATGGGTCCCACATCGCGGATTGGGTCTCAATCTGACCGTTTGATGCCAGTTGGGATCAGGCGAGCCACAACAGGACGGTCACGCTAAATACAACAAACAGGAAGCCTAGGGTGACACAAAACCGGCTAAAACTCTGAAAGGGCGCAAAATGAGTAAAAAAAGGAGTCTTCGGACGGCAACAACAAGCCAAAATTTTGACATTGAAGCTCTTCACCGCAAGAATAAGGATGAAGGCGTGACAGGGCGCGTGCATTTCGTTCCCGTCTTTTTCCTTCCAATAGCTCGGCATCACGGACATCAATCTTGCTGCTTGTGTGGGCGGCGAAAAAAAAGAGAGCGAGGAATGTGCGTGCAACATCGAGGAGGCTTGTGTGAGGCCGGGGGGTTAATTCAGTTGAGGCACCAGTTAA